>JBCEWE010000460.1:2872500-3202500 GCA_039877035.1 Silurus lanzhouensis
GCGTGGGTACATCGTCATATACATTCTCAAATGCCAAATGCCCTTGGTTCACTGATGTGAGTTGAGTGGAACAGCGAATGGTGCGACTTTACATGGTTTTCTAGAATTCTGGTCAGAAAATATTAAAATATAATGTACCTATTTCTGCTATTCTAAAATGTTGAAACTGTATATATTTTATAGGTTATAATCCTGTGAAGAATTAATAATCTAGTGAGGTTATTTTTAACTTATTTTATTGTTAAATACACCATATGACCTTAAAGTATGTAAACACCTTAAATTAAGAATGAATGTAACTCTGACCTCAGTCGGAAAGTCCTCCAGACATGCTCGAAAATCCAGCAAAAAAAACCCAAAAGAGTGAAGGCTATTATAAATGCATAAGGAGACAAGATCTGGAACAGCATGCTCAGCCAGCACGCATGATTCTGATCATCAAGTTTCTACATACCTTTGGTCATGTATTGTATGTAACCAATAACTACACAACACAGTGTGAATCATGTGAAAAGGATTATTTCATTATGCAACTAATTGAATTAATAAAACAAGGCAATTCAATTAGTTCCAAGTCAAAAAACAAACAAAAAAAAAAACAATATATTATATGTATTCCCACTTCCCCCTTAACCTCACTCCGCTCCAGTAATTATTGCCTATTACTAACTGAAAAGTAGCAAAAGTCTTATGCAGCAGAACAAACAAGGGTGGGAAAAGCAGTGATTTGTTGGAAGCATACCAGTAGGGTTTCTATTTGATCCTTGTACAAATTGCTTGTCTAATATCAACTACAACCCTCATGAAGCCACAAATAGCTCCTGACAGTCGCGTGAAAGTACACACTTTAAAACACCTGTCCAATAATAATGACTGAAGCGTTTCTCCTTGTCAAACTTTTTACCTTTCATTTCCCCTGGCCCCAAAATTGAGTTCTTTTTTTATTTAATATTGCTATCCTAAATATTTTGGTAGCATTTGTAATAAATATAGCAACTGATGTTAATAATAGTACACACGTTTGACATTGAGTGTTTGGCATTCATAAACCCCATCTCCATTAAAATCTCCATTAACCGTGACAGAAAGCGAGAGTGCCTCATCAGTGCATCTTTCAAGCAGAGAGTTCAAGACAGCTGCTTAACTGTCAGTTATTCCAAAATCTTATGTCGAGCATCTCATCTGCCATTTATATTACAAAAAAAAGACGACTGCTATTTTAGTGTATTGTTTTATGCAATTCCTATTAGCGCAGCTATGCATATAGTCTGAATAATAGCCTGCTAATTGAGTGGCCATAGATGTCACTCATTTGCCTCTTGTTCTCAAGCTTGAGGCTTTTGTGAAGGGATGAATTTTTAATTAGTAATGTAACTAGAAATAAAAGGCCTTTGGTAGAGCTGTTCTGTTTAAAGTCATTCAGGGCAACTGTAGACTGTATTCATGTTGTATTTATAGTATGCACTTTATCTTGTACGGCCATGGTACAGTAATGCAATAGGCAATGTAGTATAAATGTTGTTTTCTTTTATATTTTTGTTTCTTTTTTGAACTAAAGTGTTTTAATAAGTTTTGTTTGTTTGTACATTTTATAAAGATTTGAAGAATACTAGAAAAGACAGACACACTAAATACTTGTTATTCACCATCCCACTGTGTGTAATGTGTAATCAGGCTTTATAGTACAGATGACTGTCCCCATCCCCAGGGTTTCACTGATACAGTTTTAAATTTGGCATTCGTTTTCTTGATTAAAATAAAGCATGTTTTTTAATTTTTTATTATTGAATGATAGACTGAGTAGAATTTAAACCACTTTTTATTATGCATGTACACTACAATCAAAATCAGCTTTATTGGCCAAGTGTGCCTGAGCATACAGGGAGTTGGTTTCCGGTTAAGAGTAAACAGTGCACAATTAACATACAGGCCCTGTGCAGCAGTGTTGGACTGGAACAAGACACACACTCATACAATATATTTGCAAGTAACACAAATAAATGACTAAGCACAGAAGACAATACACATTGGACAAAAGTCTGTGGACACTTAACTATAAGATTAGTGAAAGTGTTTTGAACCCCTCATTTCACATTTACTCCCAAATTGCTGTTATAATAATCTTCACTCTTCTGGGAAGATGTTCCACTAGTTTTTGAAGTTTTGTGTGAAGATTTGTGTTCATCCCTCAATGGTGTTGTTAATGTCAGTTACTGATGCAGGGTGAGGAAACCTGAGGTGCAATCAGCATTCCAATTTATTCGAAAGGTGTTCAACATGGTTGAGGTCAGACCTCTATAGCAGGCCAGGTCAAATCTATGTACTGTAAACCATATGCACATGGATCTTGCTTTGTATACAGGGGCATTGTCACGTTAGAGAAAATTTGGATCTACTAGTTCGAGTGAAGTGAAGAGAAATTTTAATATTACTATATCCAATGAGATCCTATACAATTGTGTCCCTCTAGCTTAGTATTAAGTTTGGGGAAGAACCTTAATAGCTGGAAGTCAGGTGTTCAAATAATATAACATTGTCTACCAAACAATGTAGCCTATAATTTAATTTGATAAATGTCTCTATGATTTGTTTATTTCTGTTTCAATATTATTTACTAGAATTCATCCGCCTGTGCTGTAATTGCAGTGTTTTATATTCCAAAGTGTATCCTCTAAGATAATATTCCATTATTCGCTAATGCAAAAATTGGGTTTTAGGCACCATTGGATGTAGTGTATTTATATTTATTCGTGTATTCACTTCTTTTTTTTGGGAGTGGGGTGCTACCATAATCTTGCATACACCTCAGCAAATGTGCAGTTGCACCAATGACCAAATTAACAGTGTCCCATTTTGGGTACACCGCCTCTAAATAAAAACAAGATTGTCTCCTACTGTATTTTTTTAAACATACTAACTCTACAATTTAATCCTCTGGTAAAAGACAATCAAAGCTCCAGTAAAAAAAAATCACCCAAGGACCAGATCTCGGGCACTACCTCAACAACCCTTCAATAAAATGTCAGAAACGCAGAAACGAATAAACACCTGACTCAACAAACATGTCACAGAGACACAGAATGATCTATTATAAACACCATGTCCTTAAGCACAGACACTTGAGTAAACACTCATAAAAACACAGACACAAAATGAGTTGTAAGTTATGCCGGCCATTTCATTATTTCTGTCGCAAAGTCATGCCCAAGTCAATTGGGATTTTTCTTTTTTGTTTTCTTGTTCATGTCTTTGGGACTGTTTTAAACTAGTTTGCATGCCTACCTATTGTTTTACCATGATTTAGCGAAATATACATTTACTGTACACTTTTTTAACCTGTTTACCTTTTGAGTCATTGAATTACCCATCAGCCTATTGTGTGGGAACAGCATATTGCATAGAATCAAGTAAATTACCGATTGAGAGCTTCAGGTAAAGTTCCCACCAGACAATAGATTAGAAAAAAACGTCAGCTATTACACATTAAGAAATGTACTTAAGTACAGTCACAAATATGCATACTTTGTTACTGTGCACCACTGCAGAGCAGTCTCTATATTTAAAACCAAATGTCACAAACATCTTGCTTTTAAGAGAGGTCAGAGGACAATAGGAAGACTGGAAGGCTATAGTAATAGAAAGAACCAATCTTTACAACTCCAAGGGTCAGATAAGCAGTTTAGAATGCACAATACAGCACATTCTGTGATGAAGGGGCTACAGCAGCACATGAAGCTTCATGAACAGATACCTAAAGAAACTGGACAAAAACATAGAAATAAGTTTATTAGTGTTACTATTATACTTGTTTTACCTGTTACTGTTTGTGATTGTCTTGCTTGGAACATATCGCATGTGTACCTACTGACCTGGAGTTCAATAACTCGGAAAGAAATATACTAGTGATCAAGCATAATTGAACTAATTGCAATATTTTCTTTTGGAATGTGTTCAAAGCTCAGAGGTTTTTATAAAGAAAAAAAAACAGAACAAAAACCTCAAAGGCAGTAACAGATGCACATGAGGAACAAGGCCATCTGCCTCCATGCCATCCTTACCCGCAGGATGCGATGAGATTCCTCTCAAAGGAAATGATGCACTGGGTTACCATTATCAAATTTTTATTACTTGGTCTCTTTAGTTCTGAACAATAAAAAAAAAGAACTGGAAATACATTTCAGAAATGATCTCTTAATGTTTGCCAAGGTGAAACAAACCTCCAGAGTCTGATTCTGATAAATGCTAGAGCAGAATCTTGGACATCAATCACAATAATGGCCATTTAATGCCTTTCAATTCTCAAAGCGGCATTTATTCAAATGCCGATCATCACAGTGCCATCATAGCCGCATCTTCTGACGGTATTCTTATGTAGTTTGTCTTCAGAATGGTTCATGAGAGAATATATATCCTATAACAGACTACTTGGTAAGGGGCAATTGAGTAATTTTGTATTATTGTTTTTTTACTTTATTTGTGAGTTGTTATATTTTTATCAGTGGGTAAAATGCCTAGTATTTATTTAGCAAACGACTTTTCCCCTGCCCGATGCTGTGTACACCTAACTACACCTTTAACACCAACGCTCCATCTCAATACCACCCTCATGGGCATGAGCGCAAATGCTCACCTGACAATTAAAACATTACCAGAGAGTCTGCCAAAGCTTCTTATTTGGTTGGCCATGCATGAGATATGGAATCTGGTTTTAGGGCAGCAGGAGCTGTGAGAAGCCCATGATCCCATGCAGATTATGAGAAGGAATGCAGACTCCTATTTTTTAATGACTTCATTCAGAATCACCGATAAGATATTATACATTTACGGCTCAAGTAGGACATTCTTGCTGAGGAAGTGCATCGGCTTTTAACTTGTAGAGGTTACAAAGCCAGAATCTTCCTCGCTTTCTTTGGCAGCAACTTCGCTTGTTTTTATGAGGTATTGATTCAGTATGCCTTTATAATGCTGTACTTAGAGAGATATGATTCTCAGTTATTTAGTGTCTGTTTTAATGTCCAAAGTAATTAAGTAATGCGTTTTATTAAATCTAGAAAAAAACCTGCAGTGTGACTCTTGCAAAGTCATGCAGTTTGTGTTATTAAATAGTCTTTTTTATGAGGGTCATAACTATGTTATATACTCTATATGACATGTGGCAAATACCTGTTGATAAAGAGAGTGCAATGTTTCATTATCTATTGTTATGCGTATTATTATTGAAAATTGTTTTGTTAATAGAATTAAGCGTAATTGGTGCATTGGAAGAGCTAAAACTTTGCCAAGAACTGGGTATGTAAGCAATTTGCTTTCTTATACAACAGATTTTACACTATTAAATGCCACCACTCTATCAAGATGCTCGTAAAAGGTGCAGAAACCCTTTGTGTGAATAATACACAAAATACTGTACCTGAAATGTTCCAAGCATGATTGGAATGTCAGTGAGAAGAATGTGTTGTGGTCATGTGCTGGCCATGCACATCGCATGATACATTGATCATTGATTCTTTAGTGCTGTTGTGCAGACAGTACTCCAGGGGCTCTTGTGAAGATTGATGACATTATACATTCAGTCAATCGTCTCTAGTAACTGCTTTATCCTGGTCAGGGTGACGCTGAATCCCAGAGATACTTGGATACTCGAGGTGAGAATATGCCATAAGTACTGTAGGATCATCCATTGCACACACATTTTGTGTAGCCAATCCATATACACGCATGGGGGAAAGGAATAGGAAAGGAATATGAGAGAATATGTGAAATTCACACAGTCAGTAAACTGAAGTCAGGATTAAACTGACCATTTATTGCTTTATGTGCTTAAAACCTGGTTGCCTCTTCACTGGATGTTCCATGGTCTTAGACAGCCATAGTCATACAGACATGGTGGGGCCTCTAAGCTTATTTTAAGATCTGTTCTGCAAATAAACCTTTCATAATAAAGATTTTTACTTTTAAACCTAAACCATATAATGTCCCTAAATGTGATAGAAATCATAATACCACGTGGGTTTTGTGTTCATTGCATTCAGTATGTTATCGTTTTATATATTTGATTTTTTTTTATTTTACAGAAAGATTGCCAATAATTATGGATGTGACATAAATTATATATATCTTAGATCTAGGTTAATGGAAATGGGAGGGCATCTCACACACTGTAATTACCTGTATGCCTTAATGTCCCATAGCCTAAGGCTTTGTTCAACTATCAGACAAATGCAGCTTTGTAAAACAATTTAAATAGATACCTGGCTACTAGTTCTTAATGTATGTGTAATAAAATTCATGCCACTCAGTTGCACAGTAAAATTTAACAAAATATATGATTCGCCCACCTTGTGGCATGTTGCACAATAATAATAAATGAAGGTTAACCGTGAATTTATAATTTTGTAGTCCACCAGAGTCAGTGGGACCTTAAACTGGAGGAAATCTAACATCTATAAAAAGACTCAGTGGAACTCATGAAAAAGTTTTATGGTCTCGCTTGGTCATCTTTAGAGATATTTTTTTATTTTTTACCAGTGTGACCAAATCAGGGCTGTTCAGTCAATCTCAGATGTACCACTTTCACTGAATAGAGATTTGACACAAAAAAAGCCAATTTTACACAATTTTACACAAATGACAGGAAGCTCTATATAACTTTTCTTTATTTCTTCTGTTTCAATTTACACTTTACTCATCACTTTTCCTTTGTTTTAGACAGCATGTGCAAGGATTTGTGCCCAATCAGCCACAACAGCATTTGTAATGTCAGTTACTTAAGTCAGGTCTGGTTTGCAGTCAACGTTCCATCTCATCCGGAAGGTGTTCGAAGAGGTTGAGGTCAAGGGTCTGTGCAGGCTACTCAAGTCTTTCCAGCTCAACGTTAACAAATATCTTCATGGACCTTACTTTGTGCACAGGCACATTGTCATTCTGAAACAAGTTGGGTGTTGTCTATTTTGTCATTTGGCTATATTCTGAGTAAGATACAGAATTTGTGCAGCACAGAAATACACACCTGATTGGGGGGAAATGCGACAGGGCGTCTTTTTAGCTAAATGAAGTATAATATTTACCCAAATTATGTGAGAATACATTATGTGGGGGAATCCAGGACACTGTCGGTGGAAAACTTTTTGGATTTTGAAACCCAGCTCTTTAGATTGAGTGTCAATGTTTAAAAAATAAAGAAGAAAAGAATATTACTGTATTCGAATATTAGAATAAGTAAAGCACTTATTGGTATGATACATACCTACTGGAATAACCATATATTTTACAAGCTAATTTTCTCACAGGTTGTATTTTAGAGTTAATGGCATTCTATGGACGTGTTGCTCCATTGAGCTGGAAACAACCCCCCATTTCGTTTTCAAATAACTGTCAATCATTTTCTTCTGCCGAGTTATACAACCACAGGGACATGAGATTCACTCATGTCAATCAAGCTTTATATAGACACCCATCAGCCATAACATTAAAACCACCTGCCCAATATTGTGTAGGTCCCTCCTTGTACCAAAGAAACAGTCCATACCCGTTGTGGCATTGCCACCATAAGTTCTCTGAGGGCGTGAAGTGGCATCTGACGCAAGACATTTTCTCATTACACTGGCACCTCTCAAGGGGTGGGGTAGATTAGGCAGCAAGTGAACAATAATTTACCGAAGTTGATGTGTTACTAAGAGGGAAAATGAGTAAGCAAAAGCATCTGAGTCACTTTGACAGAGGTCAAGTAATGATGGCTAGACAAGTAGGTCAGATCATCTCTAAAACAGTAGGTCTTATGTTATTTCTACTAGTGAAAACCTAAAAAGTGGTCCAGGAAAGAAAAACCAGTGAACCAGTGACAGGATCATAGGCACCAAAGGCTCAGTGATCCCAGACATTGGGGTGAAAAATGTTTTCTTATACATCATGCGCATGGCCGTGTGTGTGTGTGTGTGTGTGTGTGTGTGTGTGTGTGTGTGTGTGTGTGTGTGTGTGTGTGTCTGTGTATTTCTTGCCTGTAGAGAAGATGGCAAAAGGATGCCCTATGAGAAGAATGCAAGCAGACCAGGACAGTGTAATGCTCTAAACAGCATTCTGCTAAAAACCTTGAAATGTCGCATTCATGTGTATACGTATTTTTTCAAGACTTTGTTCAAAAATGCTTTGTGGAATAAAGAATGTTGATTCTAGGTGTTGATTTGGCCTTCAGATTCCCCAGATTTTAATCTGATTGAACATCTGTGGGATGTGTTGGACAAACAAGTCTGATCCACGGAAGCCCCATCTCACAACTTTACGGGATCTACAGTACAGACCAAAAGATTGGACACACCTTCTCATTCAAAGAGTTTTCTTTATTTTCATGACTATGAAAATTGTAAAGTCACACTGAAGGCATCAAGGGCTATTTGACCAAGAAGGAGAGTGATGGGGTGCTGCGCCATATGACCTGGCCTCCACAGTCACCGGACCTGAACCCAATCGAGATGGTTTAGGGTGAGCTGGACCGCAGAGTGAAGGCAAAAGGGCCAACAAGTGCCAAGCATCTCTCGGGGAACTCCTTCAAGACTGTTGGAAGACCATTTCAGGTAACTACCTCTTGAAGCTCATCAAGAGAATGCCAAGAGTGTGCAAAGCAGTAATCAAAGCAAAGGGTGGCTACTTTGAAGAACCTAGAATATGACATTTTTCAGTTGTTTCACACTTTTTTGTTATGTATATAATTCCATATATAATTCCACATGTGTTAATTCATAGTTTGATGCCTTCAGTGTGAATCTACAATTTTCATAGTCATGAAAATAAAGAAAACTCTTTGAATGAGAAGGTGTGTCCAAACTTTTGGCCTGTACTGTACGTATACTGTATACTGTCAATTTTAATTATGTAGTTAAATTGTGCTTTGATTGAATTATATAGTGCAATTTGTTAAATTATTAATACATGACAGTATACTACCCCAAACTGATCACCATTCTTTTAGACTTTTGGGTAGGCCATGCTCAACTTGCAATTCAAATTGCGATGGGGTCATCGTAACTCATCTTCATTGTATGTCGGAGACTACTACTACTAATAATTATAATAATAATAATAATAATTCACATAGGTTTGTAATTTTCTTGTTGTAATATTCGTATATAGATATGTTACTTCAGGTGTTTTTCAACAAATATTTGAATAATTCTGTGTTCTTGTGCAATCAAATATTGATGCAGTACATATAAATGTTTTATGGAAATCGGTAACTGGTAATGAAAGTTTTAGCAAACAGGATTATTTAATAGCGCAGTCATATGACTTGGCATCCTTTCCAGATTTTTTTCTATCCAGGCATTTTCTAATGCTAACAAATTGTATTTATTGTATATATTTTTTTTAAGTTATGAGCACGCATGATGTTTCCACATCTTCTCTTCTGAGATCTGCTCACTTAGGGTGGCTATGCAGAAGCATTAAGTGCCCAAATTGTGCTTCTCTCCCACATGTGGCGGGCAAAGCCTAGCTTGTCAGGATCCAAACTTGCAGATAGGGTGAACAGAACATTTTTTTTCTGTTGTGACATAAGAAAATGTGAGTAAATGAGCTACCCGCCTCCTCTTATCGCAGTTCTTGAGTAAGTACGAGTGTGTGTAAACTGTACATTCTTACAAGGCTAGCGATTAATTTGTTGAAGATATGTAGTAATCACTGAGTCAAAATATTAAATAGGAGTGCTACAAAAAAATTATATTACCAATCAGTAACTATTATGAAGCCTTTACGCATGACGCTAGGGTCTCTTCAAAGGCATAAAGCTATTATGCAAAACGCACAAGAACACACTGATTGAAAGACACTGCAACCTCATTTGTTACCGTGGACGGATTCTAAAGTTTTAAATTGTGATTCATAATTATTCCATGTCCTTTCTGAATAACAAGCACAGTAAACAGGAAGGTTGTGCATGTGAGTGAGCTTGTGTTCTCATTCAAACCACACAAAACTCCTGCCATTCATTTGCATCATTTTTTTATTTACTTTGATAATATTTGCTTAGTCTATTGACTACTGCTTTCTCCAATGGCATTTTGAAAAGTCATTGATTAAGAGTGTAATCCACCTTGTTCTTGTTTATTAGCTCTGCTATTGATTTTTCTCTGATCACTATTTTCTTTTTATATATATATATATCACACTGATTGATTGGATCACCCAGAACTAGCAACCTTGAGTAAATAGAGAGAAATTAGCATTTTCACAACCCCAGGTTTTGAAGAGATTAGTAAGGTATGCAATATTATCAGATCCTAACAATGTGCAGTGAGGGAATGTTGCAACTCTGTTCAATGGTGGATTTTTAAGTGATTCGGCAGTAATGTGAAGCAAACAGTTTGGAAAACATAACAGCACATTTCGCTATAATCCTTTTTACAAAGCAGTTGTCTAATGTTCACTTGGCTGACACTTTCACTAGTCGATGCTGCTCATAGGACGGCAGGTGGGAGCAGGAAAGCACTTTCTAATTCTTATTGCCATTACCATGATTTGTAAAAGTGCTCAATTTGACACTTTGTTTTAAGCCTATTTCGATGACTTTCAAAATCTTTTTTTTTTTTTCTCTTTCATTTTCATATAACATTTTTGGGTGCAATCATTAATAAATTGTTATTGTATAAATTCATAAATTGATTAATTGATGTTTAATATATACAGAACAAACCTTTTCCCCCTGAGCTGATTATACAGGACAAAAACGTGAGTTTGGTGGAAGGTGTGCCGATTCCAGAAAGGCTCATCAGTTTTTTTTTACTGGATAGGAAAGTGCATTTTCGAGCGATACCATTACCTAAGCTTTGCTCAAGGGAGCCACCGTTCTCAGAGCTCTCCAGGCCTGGAGTGCGCTAAACTTCCTGCCACTCTGGGGTAATTTCAATTATTTCGGATCTTTTCCCTTCACACTGAGGAGTCAGAAGAGAGTGCTGCTGAATAGCTAGTATTTATTCCAGTCAGTTTTACCTCTACGGATGAAAACAAAAGAAAAATATGCAGGTTAGTAGACTGGAAAAAAGGTATCTTGCTGCAGCACTCACACTCACAGCCCCAACCCCCTTTTTCAAACTGCATTAAATACAAATCATTTACCCTTCACTCTTTAGCATTTGTGTACTCTAGTGTATTTGCAGAGCTCTTGTGCAGTGTATGTAATGACAGCCCAGTCTTACGGTCACGAACTGTAATCTATTGATTCGTGTTCATAGGCACGAATTGTCCTCTTTTTTTCATGTCACTGAGGACAAATTTCTATGTGATGTATTCAAATAGGAAGTATTTTTGGTGCCTCCGCCAAAGTGAAATACTGACTGCGCTTTACTGCATGGAATTCAGCACATTAAAACATTCTCAATTTGATACAAGGAATTATTTGCTTTATTACATACATATGTTGTTATTTGTATATGTTCATGGCCATAAATGAACGCTCAACCTTGATTTACACCTATTTGACTAGACAGATGTTTATTCCTTTAAAATAAAAAAAGGATGTGTGAATTCTATCATTTTGTCTGTGTTCTATATTCTGTAGCACTAAATATAAAAATATATACACTGCTCTGATCTTATATTTTGTTTGTGCACCATGATCATTATAATTTTATCTCTTATAAAAGCTTGTAATTATGGAGGAGTAAATGGCAGTATTGGATTTTTGCGGCACTCCAAATGTTAATAGTAATTTGTGCTCCCTTGTGAGTAATCAATTGTAACACTGTTAAAGTGCTTTTTTTAGCAGTTGATAGCATGCAAATATTTTTTTGTATTTATAAAAAAAGAGTACTGCAATAAATGTAATAAAGTTATATGGATTTTTGCCATTATTCATTTGCCAGTCATGTTTTTTTTTCCCAAACATATATTTTGTTTGATTAACAAATGTCATGCTTGATGTCAATTAGTTTAATGGATTAAAATGGTATTTTCCTATTGCATTATAATTCCATGACATTTACTATAAAAAAATAAAAAAGGATGGAAACACACTATATGGACAAACATATTGGGACTCTTCCTTACATATTCTCTTCTTTCTCAAACTGTATTGTTGTATTGGATGTCTCTGGATGTGGTAGCATAACATTTTCCCTTCACTTTAAACATGTTCCAGCATGACTATGTCCCTGTACACAAAGTGATCTCTATGAAGTTATAGTTTGCATGGGTTGGAGTGAGGAGATTTTGATTGGCCTGCTGTAGAGTTCTAACCTCAACATTACTGAATCGTAAGGTTGTAACGGTACACAAAATACGTGCATCAGTTTTTAAGTCACGGGTCGGTTGAATTTTGGTACGGTTAGGGGGAAGAAATACAAAACATAAAATTGCTTGTTTTTTTATTAATGCAGTTTATTATTAATAACATTTGTGATAATCAAAATTTAAACATACATTTTTTCAAACAATTAAACATTTTAAATAAAATGCCTGCTTGGTTGAATCAAATGAATGCAATACACTTTTAATATATTGATTAAATTGAGTAATTATTACATTGAATTAATTAAATTAAATTAATTTTATTTTATTGATTGAATAAAATTTAATAAATGGAAAAATGTAATTAAATACTTTATATTTGTTAGACCCTATTTGAGTAGCACAGATGTGTATGTAAGTGTGTGTGTGTGTTTTACATTTAATATTAAATTTTTTTAAAGATATATTCTACTTAATTGTTCTACGCATTTCAGCATACTTTAACAAATGTTTTTATTTCTTTCATCCTTCATTCATTCCCTCCGGCAATATGTGGAATGTCAGAATTTTCTCCTTTTAAGAGAAATTCTTGAAGCTGGACATGAAACACTTTCATTGCTAAAGAATTGAATTACTTCCTGGTTAGCAGCTAATGCTATGGATTCGTTAGCATTTTCATGCATGCCTAAAACTAATTTTATTTCCAGTACGGCTTGAGTAGCCACAGTGACACTGCGCTAACTCCACTTAATACGTGTCTGAGTGAACTCAGATTTTAACTATGTTCCGGCACGTTAAAAGGATTGCATTCGGTACACATGTACCAGACCGTTACACCCCTATTTGTAATACCTTCCGACTTTATTGGAACGCAGACTGCATGCCAGGCCTCCTTAATGTATATCAGTACTTGACTTTACTACTGATCTTGTAGCTGAATGAGCACAAATCTCCATAAGCACACTTGAAAAAATCTAATGGAAGTGTGAAGGCTATTATAACAGCAATTAAGGACTGAATGTGGAATGGAATGTTAAAAAGCCTGGATGAGTTGAGTTTACTTAAATCCTTTTAGTCAAATGGTTGCCCTAAAAAAATAAGTAAGTACTGTGATATTTACTTGATAAACTTAAGTTTCACTTGAGTGAAATTTTAAGTTGTTCTAACAATTATTATCAGTTGAATAGACTACATGCTTTAAAGTATCTTGTTCTGTCAAATTACTACATTTAACTTTTCACTTGCTTTAAATTATATGTAAAAAATCAAGCAAAGAACAAAGATTTTTTTCCTCTTTTATTTCTAGTGTTGGTTTGGTGACCAACATGTGAAAAATGTAAATGCTCGGTTTCCCCTCAAATGTTTCTATTGCATTATCTCTAGCCTTTTCTAGAGGTCATGTGTCTGGGGGTGAATGTGGGTATGAGCAGGTGAGCTTTGCAATGTATAATGGACAGTGCACTATTCACATTTCCTGCCCTGATAATGGCATTTCTATATGATTCTTAGGAGATTACTTAAATGGTAATAAAAAACCTGACATTTTAAGCTTAAACATATGGCACTGGTGAGACAGCTGGCTCAGAGCTGCTGTAGTCAGTCAGTAATTGAATCCATAATAGTTTTACTGGTGTAGCTTCTTTTTCTATCTGTAATACTACTCTCCCACATGCAGCGATTTTATTGCTACAAGTTGGCAGTCACTGTACTATGAAGTCACCAGTAGGCGTTTCCACAACTGGTTGCCATAGTCATTTTTTTATCAGTTAGTGGTGCAACTAGCAATCCACTTTTGACAACAAATCAGGAGACTGATCATGTGCTTTATATTTTCTTCACTCCCATTTGTAGTCAGAATACCAAATCACTTCATACTGTATTTACATTAATATATTGATAAAGATAAAAACTATTCTGATCTTTTTTGCATCACTTGACCTGCCTACATCTAGTTGCCAGTGGTTGCTGTCACTCATTTCAATGTTGAAATTAATGAAAATGAAAAGTAAAAAGCAGAGGTGGAAAGTACTGTTACTTTTTTAACGGGGCATAGTGGGGGATTCTAGTGTAGTAAAGGACAAGGAATATAAATCTCAAACTATTTGTTTTTAATGACAGAAAACCTTTACAAATTAAATTGCAATTACAAAAAAACAACAGTACAGTCCATGACTTAAGTCTAATGTGAGTCATGTACTTTTGCAGCAAAAAAAAAATAAAAATCCTTTTATAATGTCATTTATGATATTGAGAGCAATTACAAATGCAAATTCAGAATTCAGACAGTGAGCGCATGCATTGAACGACTTTTGATTCGACGGCATTTCGCTTTCAGCTGGGTCTGCATCACTGGCAGTAATTTCCATTTTTCCGCTTGCATTATTTACTCATTTATTTATTTTTACTTAGTAGGGGATACGATTTGAAATGTAGTTAAGTATAATACCTCAAACTAAATATACTTATATAAAAGTAAATCTACTTAAAAAATTTGAAGTACACAAAAAAACTCCTTAATTACAATTACGTGAGTAAATGTAATTTGTTACTTTGCACCTCTGGTCAAAAGCAGCTTTTTAGGCGAAGGAAGTGGAATGTTCTGCAATCTCCAGGTCAATCGCCTGACTTGAACCTGGCTGAGCATGACCCCAAACATCCCAAAGACTAGCAAGAAGCTTGAATCTATGGTTAAATGGCTGAATGGTCATTTTGACACTTTTATTTATTTTGAAGGCTAAATTTTGACAAACCCGGCCAAGAAAAGAATAGAACATTATCCTAGACAAGCAGTGAGTGATACATAGGTGGCTAGCTTGAAGCAAATGGTGAGTGTATCTGTCTCTCTCAGCACAGAAAACACGGTTTCCAGTGAGGCAACTGTGTTGTACTTCTGTTCTCGTCACATCTACCTGACACATGGTTCACTTACCCCCACACTCATTTTACTTCCACCTTTTGTGTGCTATTATTTTACATTCTGAGCTATTTAATGTGTGTAGCACTGGAAGACAGCTTATATTGAGGGGTGCGGTGCTTAGATGCCACTGATTTATGCATTTTGAAGGTGTTATTTGAATGTCTACCAGTGTGTTTTGCAGCCTTAGTGGAAGCTGTGCAGTTATCAGTCTTTACTATGTCAAATTGACTGGTGTGTGTTAGAGGTGATTCAGGGCAGGCTGTTGGCAGTAGGTAGACGTTTTTGCAGGGTGGGAGGGGTAGAAGTGCTAGCGTGTGCCAGTTTGAGCTCTATTACAATCTTGTGCAGTGCCGCAATCCTAAAAAAAGTAATTCCCATGCGTTAAAGTTCTGAGAAAGTCCTCGTAAGAAAGGGAAGAAATCGACAAGGCGTTCCTTGGTCCTACTGCTCCCATGAGCATGTCATTCTGTAAGTAATTAAGCTAACAAGCTGAGTGTTAAAACGGGCAACATTGGAATTGTTCCGTAAGCAATTACCGCTCTTACATTTAGAATGCCTTAATCTGCAAAAGGTACTGAGAGAATGGATGTTTTCAGGCTCGTATAGATCTGGTCTTGCTGTAGAGAGTACACTGTGATGACTCAGTTAAGTCAATCAGTACACAGTCTAACTCACCCTGTTTCCTACTTGCAGGCTGACAGAGCCACATTAACCCTCTGGGATGGCATCATAGTCCCAGTTATTTGATCTGACATTTGAGAATGTTTAAGAAAGCATTCATTGCAGTACCTTAGTTTCATCCTGTGTAGTTGTTTTATGTATATTTATAAAGGATGCAGACCTACGGTATTGCGCAGAAAAAGTGCTCTTTGCTTCTCATTTATTCACCTTGTCTAAGTACCCAAAAAAATTTTATATTAAGCTTTTAACAAGCTTAATAAAAAATCTTTAGTCAGGACATTAGCATGAATTAAACAAATAGATAAAGCAATTTAGTTTGGTAAAGCTTTTTTTTGGAATCAGTGTTGTTCCATTCAAAGTTGACGGCTTCGACAGAGCAGTTAAAGAGACAGGAGTTGGAAAATACTTTGAACTAAAATTTGTTCTGTTTTGATTTTTGTGGCATTTAAAATCATTAGCACGATTTTTCCTTTGCATACAAGAAGAATATATACGTAACTTTCCTGTTTCTAGCTTTTCTCTCAACCAGTTTTGTTAGCAAAATAAAACAAGCAAATAGTAACACAGCAGATCTCAGGAGTATTTGTTTTTAAGTCTTCCTAATTTTCTGATAAATGAATTATTAATACCTATAAATATTAAAAATGCTTTATTGTTTTTGGGCTTGGCCTATTATTTTGTCTAGAAGTATACTTAATGTCATGCTGATTAGTAATCTTAGACACTGTTTATAGCATTATCTTGAATGACCCAAAGCTACCTTAATTTCAGCTGATGAATGCCATACTCAGTCACATGACCTTTCAATTCACTCATCGTCAGTCTTCATGCTCACCTAAAGACAATCGATTACAGTCTTTTTTTCTGTTTGCAATAACTGTTTACGATGTCTTGCTCTAGCACTGTGCCTTCTTTGCTTTTAACCCTGATCTCATTTGGTTCTCTGATTGTTTGGCTTGATCATTTTAAATGTTTTCCAGGAATCATGCCAAGGTTGGCATTCATTTATTTTGTAAATATAGAATGTTATTATTTGAACTGAATTTCCTGAATAATTGGTATTAGACACATTTTACAATGGGATTTCTGTAGTGATGTAAATGTTTGCTACATTCTGTGTATGTTATCAATCTCTGTGATCTTTGTTTGTGAAGAAAATTAGTTGCAATACTACAAGATATTAGGGATATTATTTCTCTCCATGTGCATTTTGCAGTTGTTTTGATATTCCCTCTATTGTATTTGTAGCAGTACTGTAAGTCTTCCCTCCTATTCCATCCTCCTACTGAATTTCCTACACTGCCAGAACTGTCACTAGTTGTGTTTGGTTTCAATGGAATTAAATTGGCTGGTGAGCCCATCACATTGTGTTCTAAGACTGCTGATCTCAACTCATGACTCAACTCAAGACTATTGTTTTTGTGGGGGTTTTTTGGTGACAATTTTGTTTGTGACAGTGAAATCAACCTTAAAAAATGTACACCATAATGTTTTGTATTATGCTACAAAGTCTACACTCAGTGACCACATTTTTTTTTTTTTTTTTTTTTTTTTTTTTTTTTTTAGAAACGCCAATCAGGTTTAAATTTACTTAAACTTTACATTTTGCAGATTCAGGTCAAGAGCATCAAAATGGGGAAAAACTGTGATCTCAGTGACTTTCACTATGGCATGGTTGTTGGTGCCTGTAGGGCTGGTGTGAGTATTTCAGAAACTGCTGATCTGGGAATTTAATGTGCAACACTCTCTAGAGTTTAGTGTGTGAAAGAATTATAAGAAATGCCTTGCTGATGAGATTGGTGCCTTTCATGGTATCCAAGGACACTGTATGGTTACATGAAAAATCAGTCATAGTAGAAAGTAAAGCATATTTTGTTTCTATGGGTGATAGGCTTGAATGTTGTTTTTTTATACAGTGTAGCTCTTGTACAGTGTAGATGTTGCAGTAGAAGTCAGGTTTGGAAGTAAAAAAATAAAATAAAAAAAAGTGTTGACCTCCAAAGAGGTGGTAATTGTGGGATAAAGCTTGGCAATGTTCCTAAGGTGAAATAAGGATGTCTTAATGTGTGATTGATCTGTGAAGATCTGAGCCCAACATAAAACTATGGTTTTGAACATGGCCTAAATTAGATTTAAGAAAAACCTAGGATAGATAAGGAGTAGAGTCTCAGAATAGGATGCAATCAGTATGGCCTAAGATTTCTACAGTTAAGACTTAGTTACAATTCATCCAATCTTTAGGGATTAAGGAAGCAATGTGTGAGGGGGTTGGTATTTATGTAAATTTGAGTATCATCAGCATAGCAATGAAATTGCTGGCCATGCCTCCTCATTATTTTGCCAAGAGGGAGCATATGTGTGATAAATAACAGTGGTCCAAAGACTGGGCCTTGAGGAACACCATTGTAGAGGTGATATTAGTCAGACATAAAGCTTACAATTAAAACAATTAGTCTTTTAGTGAGATGTGATCTAAAAGAGAGCACAATACTAATAAGGACAATGATTTCTTTTTTAAATCCGTGAACATGTATGTTATATAGAAAGCACCAGGGGTCCAGAAGAACAAGTATATTCAGCAACCCCAGGTCAAATGCAACAATCAGGTCAATTGAAGCCTTGATGAGGGCAGGTTCAGTACAGTGGTTTAACCTAAACGCATACTGTAATACCTTGTACAGGTTGTTGAGGCTAAGTGGTACATAAGCTTCAGCAGAGTAGCCAGATTGGTTTGAGCTGAAGGCTACAGTGACTTAAATAACCTCTATTACATCCTGAAAGTAATCTGAAAAAAACAGAAATCTGAGGCTAACCTAAACTGGAGAATTGATTATTAATAAAAAAAAATGAAATAAATGGTAATATCTGCTGCAGAATGCAAATGTGAAGGTCAGATCTTGACAAGTTCAGTCTATGACAGTCACCTCCCTAATCACTGTATTTGAATCTAATATATAAATTGCCTTTGGGATGTGGTAGATCAGAAGCACATTTGCATCTTGAATGTGCAGCTGACACACATTCAGCAATTAAATTATATGATGCAATCATGCTAACATGGAACAGAATTATAAGTGAATTTTTAAGAACACTTTTTGGAATCTGTTCCATGCTGAATTGTAGCTATTGAGAGCAAAATAGGGTATTCAGAATTAGTATGGCATTCTTGTAGTGGCCGGTGAGCTTATATGTGCATTGCTCTAGCTGTGGTTGAAATGAGTGCGTTTAAATATTTGATTATTCCTGCAATTTAAATGAGTGTGCCTGATTTATGATGAGTTCTCTGAGGGGTGAAAATTGTCAGAGGTGAGTTAAAGAGTATAGAGTTCACAAAATGGATTGCTGTCACTGTCTTTTTCCTTTAACCAGCTAATTGATGTGTCGAGCAATGCGAAGCATACCTCTTGTACACCACAGCACATTGAGTGTTTCGGTTCAATATGAAAGCTCTTGGGACCTGAGGCTGTATTCACATTACATGACCGAATTGGCACACATCCAGCATTTATTGTTTCGAGGAGACAACACGGTATCAATTGAGAAAAATCTGATTATGTTGATGACATCTTTGTCTCATCGTTTTCTGGAACACTGCCAAAACTGGGAACGCTTAGTCACTTGCGTGATAACGACTCTCACCAGTTTCAACAGGGGGTAAAACAGTCAAGTCAAGTGGCATTTATTGTCATTTTAACTATAAACATTTGGTAGAGAGCACAGTGAAATAATAAAAAAAACCTCTTTCACGACCAAGGTTCAATATAAAACAAAAGAGTTACACGAGGCAACACAAAGCTAACTGAAGTGTAAGGTTGTGAGGAATATCTGGCTGCAAAATCTGTCCCCCTATCGCTAGGGCTGATTCAGCAGATCTGGCTGACTAGGCCAGTGTCCCCTTCCTTTTTCACCATTCAAAGTGCATCGAAGCTCAGTGCTTTGTAAAGGAGGACAGGTTCCTAGATATATGAACATTCTTGGTATAAAAGTAGCTGCTTCCCTGCTACAACCTTCAAACAATTTGTAGGTTGACATTTTGGAAAGACACATCGCATGATTCATTTTGTAGTAACACTACTTCCTTTAAATAACCTGGACTCTGTGTGGCTGCATGTCTCACTCCAGTATTGTGTCTGTGACCAGCCCATGCCTTTGTTTCATGTCTGTTTTGATTAGTGCTTGGATATCAGCTTTACTGTCTAGTTTGTGCTTGTTTACTGATAGCTTGACCATTTTCCAGCCTGGCATTTTCAATTCCCTAGCCACTTTTCTAATAGAAGTTGTTTTTTCTAACAAATCTAGAAAGCCTGCACTTGCACCTGTCTGCCAGCTTCCTAGCCTCCATAACATGTTATTTAGATTTTTCTAAAGCAACGAGTCAATTATATTTGTTTTCTTGTTATCTTAAGTTACGTATTGTTGTCAAAGAGATAAAACACATCCGTTTCCCGAGACACAGAGTACTGAGATTACAGCATCATTAATTTCACAGAAACAAAGCATTCTCCTTCTCAGACAGCATATTGAATATGTCTATGGTGAACAGGGCATTAAAAAAGTTTCCAAAAATGAGTAGATTTTTATGAGAGAGGTGTCTACATGTTCATATAGGCATTCCTGGATGTCTGGATCAACATTTATGAAGGGTTTTTGCTTTACAGGGCAGTAATACATTCCACAGTGTCAATTAGTATTCATAGTTGTCATGTATTCATAGTTTGAACTGACTTATAGCTATGAATATTAATTCCACACTGTTCAGCCTTCATTTCATTTGCATATACTTTTACAGTGTTTGGCAGACATCCATATGTAGAGCAGTATACAGAACTAAAATGCTTTGAAGGCTCTAGCTAATGAATATTATCAAGAACATCATCTTTGTCTGTTGGAGAGGAGTTAGCAATGTAACTAAAACATTTTTTTTAACCCAAACGATTGTTTAAAGAATTTCCCAGTGTCATTGACTGTCAATAATGATATGCAAACCAGTATATTATATATTCATATACTGTACTATTGTGAGACAGTCAATTTTCGAACTATCATGCAGTATTATTATTTAGTTATTAAATATGAATGCATGCTCCTTTGGCCTTTTTGTTTTTTTTAAGGCAACTATTATTCCTAGTACAGACAACAATGTTGGACTAAGAGAAATATGCAAATGGTGCATTTATTGGGCTTAGATTAGTTTTTAGATCAGTTGGATAGGAATAAATCTAAAATGAACTGACTGCCTGATAAGAATTATTAGATACTAATACTAAAGCGTGTGATTGTAAGATAGACGAAGGCTTTAATGGTTTTAAGCGGCTTGTAATAATGAAAGAAAAGGGTGTATTTGTCCCATTTGACATCATGTTTTGTCAGTTTTTTAGTCAGTTTCTCTCTCACTCACCATATTACGAGTAAGCTGGCAATAACAGGACCATATGCTCGTTAAGAGCACTTTATGGAAACAGTGGACTGAATGAGGTCTCAAATACAGTGAGTTTGAGGATTAAATGTAAGTTGAATATCTGCAAATTGCATTGGGTTTCTAATGACATTTCTTATCAGATGATGTAGAAAGCCTTTTGTCGTTATAAGTCGACTTATCATGATTAAATTTTGTTAATCTGCAGTCTGACAGGTACACTATATGGACAAAAGTATTGGGACACCTGACTTTTCCTGTCATGTGTGGTTCTTTATTGCATAGTTGGAGACACACAATTGTATAAAATGACTGGATATGATAGCATTAAATTTTCCCTTCACATGGACCAGAGACCCAAATCTTTTCCAGCATGATATCTTTTACATAAATTGGAGCGGAAGACTCAACTTAACACCTTTGGGATGAACTGGAACGCCGATTGTACCCCAGACCTCCTCATTCTCTTGCTCACCCAAGATCACCCAATGCTTCCTCACCTCTTCTTTGCTAACACCCTTTTGATTGAATGAGCACAAATCTCCACAACCTCACTCTAAAATCTAGTAAAACATTTCCCTAGAAAAGTGGAGGTTATAATAACAGCTAATGGGCACTAAAGGTCGGATGTTTAAAAAGAATTATGAATCTTACAGTCAGGCATCCACAAACTATTGTCTGTATAGTGTGTGTATGTATGATTACCTTTATAACCTGCAGTTTATTTTGATAATAATAATGAAAAACTATCCTTAATTCTTTCATCATATCTATCAGTCCCAGCTCGAGAGAAGCAGCATCATGGTTTCATGATGCAAACATTATGTCTAATAGGTTAACTTTGAATATTGTTTTTGTATTGTAATTATGTCAAAAATGTAGGTTTTATTAGACCCTAAAACATACTTTGGGGTGATAGGCATGCTTTTTTTTTGCCTTCTGTATAGACATCTTGCCTCATAACCAGAAATGCAGGGATTCTCCAGTGCTTGATTGGTCTTCCAGCATCTTAAATTCTGCTGTAGGTCTGTAGGAAGCCTTTTACCTGGCAAGTTATGCTGCAACTTTGGAATTTTGACAATGACACAAGTCCGATTTAGTTTTTTCATTATTTTTTTTAGGGCTGTCCTAATTTTGTTAACAAATATTTCCCACTTGTTTTTGAGAGCCTTTATGTTCCATGGATATTGGGTCATGGGCATTAAATTTTGGGATTACTTTTGTCATAATTTATCAAAGTTTCGAGACCTGCTCTCTTTACAAGAAAGTACTTCATTTATCTACGTTTACACACCATCACTTTCAAAATAGTCTTTTTGCACAGCAACATAGTGCTTCAAAACATCTCTTCTGAAATATGTCCTGGAAGTCTTCTTCTCAAAGCGTGTCAAGCACCTTATGCGATTCATGCTGGATCTCTGCAATGGCATCAAAACGGCGACCTTTTACCTGGATCTTCATTTTCGTGAAAAGAATGAAGTTTGCTGGAGCCAACACTGGTGAGTAGTGAGTAGTGTTGGTGGGGAAATGAGATCATGTAAATTGTTCTCTGATGATCATCATTCACCTGGTTTTGACATTTTTGGAGGGAGAGCTTGCTGAATGTCTTCCTCATCTCTCATCATCTTCCAATGACAATATTCTGCTATTGAAGCGTCCGCAATTTAAAACTCTGCAAGACTCTCAAGAAAAATTCAAACTTGCTGTCCATGATGAAATTGCAGACATAATAACCCACATGGTAAGAACAGCACCAGTAAGCACCATTAATCTCTAAACGTTTTGATACTTCCTTATATTCCAGTTGACAGTGCAGACCATGGCTTTTAAAGTCAATAATCCCTTTACTGATGGCAAAAGTATAATAGCTTTTAAACCTTGGTTGGTTCTGAGCACAATCATATGCCAGTTTATATTTAAAATAAAAACAAATCTTAATTTTTTTCTAACCACTTAAAACATTTCTATTTGTTTTTTTCACCTAAATCATAGTGGGTATTATTACAACATATCTTTAACAAAAAAATTTGTATGAATGTCACAGAAACCTAAAATTTTAACATAAGTGTGCAGACTTTTTAAATCCACTGTACTGGCCCCAAAAGCCCAGTACTGTTGTCTCTGATCAGTCACTTCTGTCTCATTGGAATACATTTCTCAATAATTAGATGCTGAGATGTACCTAGTTTCAGATGTGCTGCTGTGTGATTTGTCTGCCGGCGTAGACAGATCACACTTGCAGCATGAGGCCTAAAAATATAGAGCATTTCTGATAATATTGGACAGGATCATGTTTCTTTCTCAGGGCTGTTCCATTTGCAGTGTCATTGATTTGTGTCACTTCAGACTTTTACTGTAGATATAATTACCGTATTTTCTGGACTATAGGCCGCTACTTTTTTCCCCACACTTTGAACCCCGCGGCTTAAACAACGAAGCGGCTAATTTATGGATTTTCCTGGGTTTTTCCTGGTTTCACAAACTTCAAGCCAAAAAACTGAACCCCATAACAATAGACCAATGAAATTGCAGAACGGGTTCAGGTGAACCAATGAAACTCTTTATATTAAATCAGATGCGCTCCTACTGAATCAGGCTGCACCACATCATAAATATGGATGATGTTCCTCTGACGTTTAACCTGCCGCTCACTTGGACCATCTACAGGAAATGTGAATCATTCGTCACGCTGAAAACAACCGGGCATGAAAAAACGCACTTCATTTGTGTTCTGAGCTGCACGGCATCGGGAGAAAAGCTTCACCGATGGTGATTTTTAAACGCACGACGATTACAAAAGAAAAACTCCTGAGATAAATAGTTGTGAAAGGAAGGAGGAAGACAGTAAACAATGACTTTCTTGGTAGGCTACTGTTTAGATACAAGCCGTGTAACAGACACTGTCTTTCATTAAAGCCTGTGTAAAGTCCATTAGTTGCAGTGTAGGAATATACGCGGCTTATAGACAGGTGCGGCTTATTTATGTTCAAAATAAATATCTTTGTAAAATTCAGTGGGTGCGGCTTATATTTGGGTGCGCTTAATAGTCCGGAAATTACGGTATTATTATTGGAAATGTACAACACAGAGCAGTTAAGCTTCTAAAACTGAACGAGGAGGTGTGTATTATTTTTTCTATTAGCGCAGGGCTTGGATCTTGCTACCGACTGTAACATGAACGACAGGTTAGTATTGATAATGTTTTAATGTTTCTATAGAAACAGGTCATGCACAGGGACTTGTGTAGTGGATGCTCCACACAATCGATTCAAAAGTGCTTTAAAGTAACAATCTAGAACATATAATCATTCATGTGATTTTTAAAGTACAATTTACAGTACATTGTTTATCATTTATGGAAGGAGTGTAAGAAAAATTTGGTTTACACTTTTGTGGTTTCTTGAAAAAAGGACAGGCTCTCTCTGATAGAGAGAGAGAGAAAGAGAGGATGCTGAGGGAATGACTATTTATCACAGCTTATAGCATAGGCGAGAACAGGAAATAACTTGTCTCTCGATGTTCCACATTATTAAGTCTAACTGTAAACCATTAAAATGCACGACATGACATTCATTGATATATAGTAAACAGTCTAATTGTTGTTAAAGTGCTGTGAAGCTCATTGTCACGTTTTAATGACCACATGGTCTCTTCCGAGTTTTCCCAACATCGCATAGGTAGCATGAGGTCACGGCTGAGCTCAGGTTACTGTCTCTCCTTGAGTGGTTTCTTCAGCTTCTCTTTCGGTTCCCCCAAACGTACAAAATCATTCCCGTAAGTGAACTGGCTAAGGCAAATTGTAAGGTGTTTGTGTGGTGCCCTGCGATAGACTGAATTCTAATCTTGTGTGTTCCTGTTTAACACTCAGGATAGGTTCTGGATCCACCAGCACACTGACCATGATGAATTGGTCACTGAAGATGAATGAACGGATCAAATATCATGTACTGCGACCTTCAGATCTGTCTGCATACATAACATTCATTTTGCCTGATGTACATTTGCCTTTCCTGCCACAGTTCTGCTGATCTATTCAGCAAAATATTGCCAGAACTTTTCTTTTTCATACTCTGTCAGATTGTCTATAACCAGAACAAGTACCTGAACGGTGATTTTGTGAAATTGCATTTTAATATTGGCTTCTCAACCTGGGTATTTGAATACCTGTACTCATTCCTAATAAGAGTTAAAAAAAAAAACAAGTTGCAAATGAGTTTTTAGTAATAGCATCAAGGTCATATTTTTTTTATCTGAAACCAGAGCAGATGCAATCGACTTCAGCTTAAAATTTCATCATGTATTGGAAGATCACAGCAGTATGCTAGGATACCCAAAATAGGAATGCAATCTTTATAATGATTTGGATGGCGACACGGTGTATGTGAATAGCAGTAGAGAAAAGAAGAAAAGCCTTCCAGGGATGAAGTGCAACAGCTCGATTTCATCCATCTGCTTCTGGGCCAACGTTTTGGCCTTTTGGCGCGACGGTGTCGGTATTTTCCGTTTAATCCCTTTCTATCCATTATTGCTTTGTATGCTTGCCGAGTGCCAAGCCTCAGTAGAACGAAACGATCTGCCTTTATCCGCGAACGTGAGCATACCTCCAGCATAGCTAACACAATGAATGAATCAGAAGAGAATTGGCTCACAGGTGTTGATATGGATACATTTGGTGATGAAGAGGTTATTAATTAGGAGCTTGTTAATTCCTTGTGTAATGCACTGGTTGCACCTCTGATTATATGAGGATTGGTGTCTGAAATCAAACAGGGTGATTATCTCAAGGCCCACTCCTTCTACATTCACCTATTATATTCACCCCCCTAATAGAGATATGTGCTAAAGCTTTAATTGTTCATGAGTGTACCATGACCTTTATAGCAGGCAGAGCAATTTTCAGCAGGTTTGTGGTTGGTACGTTTACGCAAGGTGTGTGCAAATTGATCCTGTTTTCTGAAATCTACAATGGTTTTCTTTGTGGTTGCTTTTTGTGGAATGTCACAAGGTTGCGTCCTTTTTTCTTTCTCAGTGGAATTCTTTCCTCTTTTTCTCTTAGTCCCCAGCTTGTGGCGGCAGCAGAAACATCAGTTCTGGTCATTGCTCTCTGCCTACCTCTCTCTCCTGTCGTTTTTCATATCACCGTTACGCACCAGTCGACCATTCTTCACAGCCTGCTTCTCTGTTATCTCTCACCCCATCTCCCACCTTATTAACAGGTTCCTTGAGGCCGGCTTTGTTCTGTCGAATTTCACAATTGCCTTCAAAAGCTTGCCAGGTTAAGTGTCAAGGTCAGTAACAAGCTTTGGGTCACACTCCGAGGAGTCAAACAGCTTTCACAGAAAAAAGGAGCAACCCAAACGAGTGAGCCGCCTTTACTTTGACGCTCTTTTAAATGCCACCTCGTTACGCAAGTACCCACGGGCGAACGAGGATGGAGCAGAAACACGAAAGTAACAGCACAGGTCGTATAGAAAAAGGAACACACGGTATTATACAATATTCTCTGCTGATGTTCCGTTCCCTCTCCCTCAATATGCAGCTCGTTCTCCTCCCTTCCATCAAACATTGGCATGCCTCTGCCTTTTGGCGTTGCTTTGAATTTTAATGTGCTACCAGGATGGGCTTTAGGAATTCTGAGTCTATTGCTTGTATAATCTTTTACCTCTAATTAGAAGTTCTAACACTTTGTTGTGTCTTCTCTAATAAATCCGATCAAAAGATCCGAGCTGTTTGAATGGTCTGGCTTTCTGCTGCCTGTAGTGATGTATACTTGTGATCTCAGGACCAGACATCGTAAATCTGAGGGGTAGACATGGCATTTAGTGGATTACAGTATCGCAACAAATCTCTTTCAGATCTCAGTGCCCGTGTGACTCTTGCGCTCCTGAAAACATTTTTAGATTTTATTGTCGGGATTTATGACATATGGTTCCCATCAGCCTCTGCTCCGTCTCATGAGTGTCGCATGTCCCTGATCATTCACACTTTTACCCTGTCACTCTTTATTAGCACATGTATATTAGAGCCACATTTTTTAGCACTCTTTTCTCACGGTTGTTTTCCATAATGGTGGTATTTTTTTCTTCCCCAGTCTCATTTTTCATGTTCATATTTTGTTGTTTGGTGTTTTGGATTTGGATTATCTATTTTTATATATGCATTTGAAATAAAAGGGAGATTTATATTGCATCTGGTCCCCTGCTCATTACATGATGTATACTTTTTCTAATGATTTTGATGATGACGAGGACAATTCTTCCATTCTTCACTTATTTCCCCAATACTCCTAAACAAAATACTAATCCCTGTAGTACAGTATCGTCGCATAGAACCAACAACAGCCCATTCACGACATACAGTTTTTAGGATGGTTTTACAACTACTACAGTGTATTTAGCTGAATAAATATGATTAAATGTTAAGCTACTTATCCCCTATCCTGCACCCCATTAATGCTGGATAAATCCCTCTGTTAAGTAAAAGCAGTAACAAAAAAAGAAACCCTCTTTTGATTTCTACAACGTATTTTATTTTTTATCACTGTATCCAAAAGGATTATGGGTCCTGAAAAGCCTCCTTTCATACTTATTTCAAACGGCTGCCTAGAGTTGATAGAGTATAAATGACAAGCAGATTAGAAATGAAAGACAGGAGCAGAGTGGGCTGTGTAATAGATTCTAATAGGCTAGAGAGATACCCTGAGTCAAGTGAGGTGAGGCATTTCATGCGTACTCGAGTGTGTGTATGTATGTTTGTACAGTACATAATTGTGTTTCATTTGGGTTGATGCTTTCCAAATCCTCGTCCATCAGGCTCCCAACTCTGGACCAGAAATGCAGGACAATTAGGAAAAAATGAATTTCTGGTCCTCAAATTCGTAATTATCGTCTAAATATTGTACATTTCCTTTAAAACTAAAAGGGGTCCTGTATTAGAATTGTAATAGCACAGAACACAGTGCCAAAATGATGCCATTACTCACTCTCAGAGAAAGACACGCAGAACAATCACCCGTTTAAACACGTTTGCAATTGATTCATGAAGCACAGCACATAAAACCTTTTTTTTTGTGTGTTCGCCATTATTTTTTCCTCATTTCATTTTCTGTTAACCTTGAATACTACAGTATGGTATAAGACGACTCTGATATAAATATAGGATAGTCTTTGAGCTCTGCATCGATTGCAGCACATCATTGAGATCAGTAGAAATGCATCTTTTCTGCCCTTTTCAGCTTTTGCTGTACTTAATAGAGCGAGAGCCTCGGAAGCTAGATAATGTACAACAGGCATTACAACTATACAGTACCACAGGCCGAACTCATCTTGCAAACAGTGAAGGGATGCATGAATGCTGCTAATTTTGTTGACAGTAAGTGTAGCGCTAAGTGCACAGCTTTTAGCTTTTGACCAATTAAGGAGGAAAAAAAAATCATATTAGATTTTTTTTATGATTTGGCACAAAATGTTATTTTATTTATTTATCTCTTAATACAAATATTTCCATGGTTGACAAATCATGGTGGGCACTTTTATTTTTCAGACACACATCATTAAATGCTGTATATGACTGTAATGAAGTCACTCTTGCACGAGTGCATTTGCACTAAATGACTAAAATAATATAAATATCTGAGTGTAACCAGTCATGGAAGAAGCACTGTTCCTGTACTAAAAGTAAAGTAAAGATCCCTCGCTTAAATACTGCTCCAATAATGTAAAACTGTAAAAAAAAAAAAAAAAAAAAAGTTATTTCTACTTCAGTAAAAGGGCTTGCTTTTAAATTCAAGTACAGTAGTGATCATCTTCTTTTGGCTGCTCCTATTAGGGGTCACCACAGTGGATCATCTGTCTCCATACTACTCTGTTTTCTACATCTGCCTCTTTCAAAACAACTACCTGCATGTCTTCCTTCACCACATCCATAAACCTCCTCCTTGGCCTTTTACACTTGAGTAGTGTCAACAGAGCCTTAACACAGAGGAGACCAGTTGCTAAAGTTTAGGGAGAGGAATGTTGTGCCATATGTGTCTGGTTGTCCTTTCTTGTGTTTTTCCTTTGATGATGCGCTGATAACAAGCCAGATGGTCCCTCTCCTCGTTAGTCCTGAGGATGTGGTATCTTTAGTTTCCAAAAGAGAAATTAACATTTTCGTAGTCTGACCACAGGACAGCTTTCCAATTTGCATAACTACATTTTAAATGAGGTTTGGCCCAGAGAGGTGGTGACGTTTCTGGATCATGTTCACGCCTGCATCCTTTGCATGATAGTTTTCAAGACATCCACAAATGCAGGTTAAATCTCTGTGTTCACAGACAATGATTTCTTTAGGTGTTAATAAGCCCATGCAATGATTTCAATTACAGAATCATGACTGTTTTAAATGCATTGCCACATGAGTACCCAAAGATCACTGGTAACCAAAATTTGTTACTCTTGATGACATTAAGTACTATAAATGATGAGATATTCAACTTCAACAAGGTTTAGGAAAGTTATTTTGAAATTTTTTCACAATTTGTAGACACAGTCTTTCACAGGTCTTTCATAGGTGAGGCTCTGCCCATGTTTATGTAACCCTTACATTTTCCAGACTTTTTTGGGACCTGTTGCAGCCATTAATTTGGAAAATATTTCCTTAAAATAGCACATGTCCTCAGTTCAAACTTGGTATGTATAAGCAAAGGGAAACTTAATATCAATACCAATAGATTTTGGATGTGAATGTTCTGAGGTTGTCTGCATACTTAGACCATAACATGTCAATTCTCCACCACCCAATTTCCTGCACACTTTAATGTTTTCCTTAATCTAAGAAGGGCTGTTACTTTGGATAAAGCGTATTGGGTTCAAGGAATACACTAGAATGTGCAGGTCAGGGCATACTCCATTTCCACGGTTAGAAATCTAAAGAATAAAGGCTGGGGAAGAGTTGGACTCTCACTGTCCACCACATTTGCCATGTCTGCAATCTTCTGGAATTTACTTCTTTATATCTTCACATCAATCAAAAGCAAGGTGTGATTTTTTTCTTGGCACACTCCAAAGAAGCATCATTCATCAAAGACTGCAGTGCATATCAGTACACTTACTCAGCTCTGTCCACTGAGTTAATGGAACAGGTGTCATATATGTGGCAAAACCACCGACCTGCACGCAGCTTCTAATGGATGTAAACTGCTGCCTGAATCAGAGCATGGAGGCTTTTCTTGAGACTGCCAATATCTGTGGGTTGATTCTCCTTACACATGCTGATTTGTTATGGGCTTTGTTTGTTTCTCTGTTTATTAATGTGTCATTGGAGTGGGTGCCAAATGACTAACAACCGTCGTAACTGAAGCTGTGCAGAGCTGACAGAAGGATCTTGAAGGCTAAAGTAAGACAGTGATTTGCTATACATGCATGTTTTCAAATTTCTCTTTTTCTTAAAGTTCTTATTTGACTTTAACAGTGGATATATAATTTTTCTGACTAGGTAAGAAAGAAGTATGAGACACATTGTGTATTGTTTTTACTTATAAAAATTTTTTTTGATGGCACATCATATAGTAAGGCGAGATATCGAGAGCATGATGTTCAGAAGCATCTGTCAAGAGGTGCATGTGTCATCCCTCCTCTCTGAGTTGTCACATAATCAAAGCCAACCTTCCACTTGACTAGCCCTTGCCAGATGAATATGCTGTCACTCAATAGAACAGAAAAAAAAAACATTGCAGGTATGCATCTAGGGCTGAAACAATTCCTCGAGTAAACTGATTACAAAAATTTATTTAGTCCATTTAACTAAATACCTAGCACTGTTTCCCACGGACCATTATTACTGACGCACTACCCGCTAAACTCTTGGGTGCTCTGGACAGGAAACACAGAAGATGCTGCAAAATAAAAAATGGAGGAACGTGGAGAAAACAGTGAGGGGCGAGGAGATTCAGGCCAAAGGCCTAAAACAAAAACAAAAAAAAAATGTAATTTGAATTTTTATTGTATTTTTCATTTATATACAGTAGAGGTCGACAGATTGATCGTCCGGCTGATTAATCCGGCTGTTTTTTTGCCATTTCTAACTAATAGGCATCGGCCGATTGTGCTGCAAATCAGGTCTATCTGATTCAGCATGTTTCTGCGCTTGCATGTGAGAACATAACTTTCCCATACCAGCAGGTGGCAGTAATATATATATATATATATATATATATATATATATATATATATATATATATTCCGCCTCAAAACAGGGAAACTGGAAGAGCTAGATCTGTAAATATATAAAGCGAGCAGCGTTTTTAATTTTTTCTCGTGTGCTAATTTGCTAAGCTAAAGAGCTATTCGACAATGGGCGTCGCCGCTGCTCAGCTGATGCTATCCGACTCCAGCCGACGGTACCAATGGCCCACCATCAGCTTGGTGTGTCCCAGGCTTTAAGTAATTATCATTCGTTCTTAATTTAGCCTTATATATTTCATTGGTTAAATATGATGGTGCTTTTTGAGAGACAATGAGAATAACATTTGGAGAGAGTATGAGAATAGCATTTAGAATTGTATCGTTAGCGATTCTTCAATCAGTTGTAGTTTAGGGTACAGGTAGACATGGGAACCAATATCATGTCTTATTTATTAAGTATTAAATTTATTCAGAGCAAGGGGGGGGACAAAATAAAATCGGCCTCATATATCGGCCATCGGCTGCCCTGATTTCTGAATATTGGCATCAGCCAGAGAAAAACCCGTATTGGTCGACCTCTAATACACAATGTGTTTAAAAAGTTCCTCCACAGTGGTCACGTAGAGCAGGTAGCGGAGCAGGTTTTTAAAGCTGGCCATAAATACACGGATATACAGGGTAGAAAATTCCAGCAAGAATACCACGTCAAGAGATTTAATAAATAAATACGTAAGAATAATAATGTGTTTTATTAAACAAATATTTTCCCATAACCTTCTCTACGTGGCCATGGTGACCATACCTGTTGTGCCAACATAAGTAAAGTTTGAATAAGACATTATGCTAGCTTTTGACTGTGAGTGACTCATGGAAGAGTAAATGCAGTAATGGAAAAGCCAGACAGGGAACGGTGATGCAGACATCAGGAGCTGTTTGGCTGAAAGAGCCTTCAATAAAGAAGGAAATTTCTCTCATTTTAGATTCGAGTGCAAGTGGATTTTCTTTAAAGAGTCTCATCAGCCAGTTCTCCTCCAGCATTCACATTGAAAATACAACTCTCTCTCTCTCTCTCTCTCTCTCTCTCTCTCTCTCTCTCTCTCTCTCTCTCTCTCTCTCTCTCTCTCTTTCTCGATGCATAAATATACATTTAATAAGAAAATCCATCAACAATCTATTTGATGTCTACATAACAGACCATTGCATAGTAAGCATGTAAAGTTAAATATATAACATTAGTTCTATCATGCATCTTATTCTCTCTATATATGTATGTATGTATGGATGTATGTATGGATGGATGGATGGATGGATGGATGGATGGATAGATAGATAGATAGATAGATAGATAGATAGATAGATAGATAGATAGATAGATAGATAGATAGATAGATAGATAGATAGATAGATAGATAGATAGATAGATGAAACCTGGGGTGCAGTCAGAGTACCAATTTATCCTTAAGGCGTTCAATAGAGTTGATGTTTAGAGCTCTACATCAGTAACCAATTCAAATTAGCTCAAATCTCCATAACTCCAAAATCTAGTTAAACATCTTGCCAGAGTAGTGAAGGGCACATAAAATCCTAAAAGCAATAATAATAAAACATTTTAGCTAAAACTGAGCTAAAACCCTTTTTTTAAGTATCTCAGCCAGTACAGTTCTGCATTTTAAACTCTTCCCTCAACAGTAGGAAACAGTAGGAGACAACACACTGACTGTGTAAAAGCATTTATTTATGGAATAAAACTATTTATAGATTTAATTTGCCAGCCCATCTGTTTAATATGAAAGAAATTAAAATGTACAAATAATAATTCATTTATGCATTTAACACAATGGGAAATGTATAATCACTGTGATCATCAGCATCAGCCCTATCAGACTTTCTAGTTAAGGTAAATGTCACTAAAGGCCAGTGTCGTGCTAGTTACTAAGAAATAGTAACTAGTTACAGTTACTAGTTACTTCATTAAAAAAGTAACTTAATATAATCACAAGGATTTCTGAAATAAATAACAAAATATATCCAGAATTAAAAACTAAAGTGGCTCCTGCATCATAAAAGCTGTTGTGTTGAGCCTTAAAAATGTTCCTTTCACAGCTTAATCATGAAAACTATCAACAATGTAGAACAGAACACCGGGTTAGCTTCTAGCTTCGTCGAAGGCGTAGAGTTTCTGGAGGAGCTTCGACAGATTGGAGTTGCTGTTTATCGCTGTGGATACGACTTTCGAACCAGAAAGACACAACTTACATTTGACTTAAAAGTTGTTGTCTTTATGCTCAACTAAATTGAAATAATGAGCATATTTTCACTTTGAGAAACTCGTCTTGCTCTCGCCTTGACTTGCCATTACTGCCGCACAGACCTGAATAAACGGAGACACTCCCACAGTGCTTCTTCGTGTTTACAGTGGTTCATCCACCAATCCTACAATGCGTCGCTGCTCTAAACAGGTTAGACTGTAGGCTACACTTCAGCCCAAAATTATTCATTTACAAAAGTAACGGACAACGCACCATACAGTAACGGTAACGAAGTTACTTTTTGTAACGCGTTACAGTATTAGTTACTGTCAAAAGTAACTGCGTTACAGTAACGCGTTATTGCCCAACACTGCTAATGGCATGTGTGCTCTTACATTAGTGGAGGAACAGACGCTGACTAATTGAGTGAACCATGTTCTGTTGGATAAACATGCCATCGATTTGTTCATGCAAACCTTTTAAACCTTAACTTTACAGATGTTGATGAAGCTGATGTGATCATTCAAGAGCATCATGTCTGATCATAAGCTGACCTTTTCAGACGAAGGTCTTTTTCAGTATGGCATATTCAACTTTTACTGTGAGAGGAAATCACAATTACTGTAGCTTACAAGGTTTCTCAGAACCCACTTTATTTCCATCATATTCATTGTTGTAGAAAACAGCACTTAAGGCTACATTTTGTATTTTCCTTACTATGCTTGACCAGGTGATGGTGACATATTGATTTTCCCAAGTCAGACAGAATGAGAGAGGAGGGGACTAAAGTAAAAGAGGAAAAAATAAAATGCCAAAGTTGGAACAAGGGAGTTAGAAGGTTGCCCTCTTAATCCTCTGTCTTGTGTGATAATAATGGTGTGGGTTTTGAAGTAGTGGTTGAAGTGTGTGTTTGTGTGTGTGTGTGCGTGTGTGTGTGTGTGTGTGTGTGTGTGTGTGTGTGTGTGTGTGTGTGTGTGTGTGTGTGAGAGAGTGAGAGAGAGAGAGAGAGAAAGAGAGAGAGAGAGAGAGAGAATTGTGCACAGAATTGGGCTCAGCTAAAAGAGATGAGCCCATCTAGTAAGACATGTGGTGATTTATTAATTTGAAAAATGGTGCCATTGTGAAGATGCCTGCTGGACTAGCCATTTCCTGCCTGTTCTGCCCTGCTTTTGAGAAATGTCATATGTAGTATTTATGTACACTTGATTCTTTGCTATGAGGATGGAAGTCCCACTGTGCCCTATGGTCCACCATTAGCTCTGATGAGTCTGGCACCCGCTTCCTGTACTTGCCACTACAACTTCCTGCCTGCATTCTCCGTACAGATATTCACACTTTCTTCCAGCTGTTGACTCAAGCTCTGTAGGAGTCCAGTTCCTGCAGTGTACTTTACTGAAGCATTTTCATTTGGAGGGACTGTTACTTTTAACTTCACTACATTTCAAAGTCAACAATCTTACTATATTTGTGAAATCAATCATTCCTTTTTATTTATGAGTCGATAAAAACTGGTCAAGCACTCAGCAAACCACCATATATTGAGAGGAATAAATGATAGGAGAAACTCCTGACTCGAACTAGCCACAACACCTGTGGCCTTATTGGTGCGACTTCTTTTAAATAGTTGAAAAGAAGGTTCATTAACATTAATAATTTGAATAGATATCAATCATTGTTTCACTCATTAATATCATTAAATTAATAGATTGGTGTACTGAGAGTTACAGAGTCTTTTCACGTAAACTGAGTTGATTAAGCAGAGAGTCTATGACAAAAATGCTAATAGGAACTTTATAGCCATAATAAATCATACTTAAGTACATTTGAAGGCAAATAATTTGGTACTTTTTCTCATAGTGTCTCAAGTTTGAAGGGAGCATTTTTACTTTTGCTGGAGTAATATTTTACTAAGTGTATCTCAACTTAAACTCAAATACATGGTTTGTGTTCTTCATCCAACACTGGACACTATTAGAATTAGACTAAAAAGTGAGTGCTGCTAATTCCCCCCCAAAATTTTCTCTGTGCTTCTTTATGATCACCAGAGCTAAACTCATCACACATAATGCAACTTGACTCACAACATGTGAATCTGCAGTGTACTAATGACGGAGCGCGAGTACTGTGTCTGTAATTAGCATACAGTTTATTTACTCCCCCTAGCCACTGAATAATTGTGAATACCCCTTCCATGACTCATTTCAACGCCATTAATGCTAATTAGAAGTGTACTGCCACATGACAACTCACACTGCTAACAGCGTTTTAAGTTTTTTCATACCAGGTGGACTGAATCTATAGCTCCTTTCCATAATAGTGCTTTAAATCGCCTGCAATTACCCATGTGCTATAATTGGCTTGGAGTTGTAAGTGGCTCTGTGCATATCATGGTATGGCAGAAATCCAATCAGATTAATCTAATGCTATAGAGATAACGAGGAGGGCCGAGCAGTACAGCTTCACACTTGGAATGGATCATGGTGAGAAGGGCTAGGTGACCCTCTTTATGTAGTGTAGGCTACTCTTTTTGCCTGCTCCAACTTTTCCACTTTCATGCTACTACTTGCCATATTGAATTTTTTATTTTATTTTACATTTATTTTTATTTTAAAGGTACTGCAATAACATTTTACCTCAGCAGATTGTAGAGTGACTTTGATGAACATATTTCCTAAGAACACGATCAGATTGTTCTTCTATAAGCACAAACAATATATGAAAGGCTGGGCTTGCCCTTTGGCTTGTTTCGCTTCACAAACTGTGGTGAAAATTATACTCTTTTATTTTTAAAATCTGCATTTGAGAAGTACTGTATTAAGTCTGCGATTAGCATTGCCAGAGTATATAAGAAGTAAACATGAAGCAAGAAGCATGTCATTTTGACCTAATCGGATCAAATTGGCCTACAAAGAAGTCATAGTCTAACATTTTACAAATAATATTAATGGTGATTAAAGGTGAATAAATGCATTAATGTGTTTCGAGCACTGTAATATAAAATTGTGAGGAATATTTCGTATCAGAAAGCCATTTTGGCTTAAAAGAAAAAAATAATGTAACCAAAGCTTATCGTTCATTTGCATCTATTGCATGAAAGGTAGGTTTTTTTTCATCTTTATTCATTATGTTCATCCACGTTTATAGAACAATATAGTAAAATCTTGTACAAAAGGGTCTTGAATTATACCATAGACATGCTAAAATGAAGCATAAAAGATAGCGGACAGATACTGGGGAAGAAAACATCTGATAAGCTGTACATATAAATAAATCTTAATATCGAAAGTCTGTCTTTAAATGTAATTATACAATATCACACTGATTATATTCTCATAAAGGAAAGTAAAGACTGGCTAACTGGAGTGCCAATTAAGTAAAGAAAGAAAATGTATCATGGCACTTATTTAACTTCAATTACAACATTGAATGCACTAGTTTTAGTTTAACCCACAAAAGAGGTTTTTCGAATGTGACAGTTTAAATGGCTGAAAGAACATTCATGAGCTGTGCCATATATAGTCAGCATTTCTCCATTCTGAAGAGATGAGAGACCCAGATGACAATATGGTGCAATAGTGTGAAAGACTAAGCCAGTGGTCTTCAATCTTATCCAAATAGGGAGAGTGTTTCTAAAGGTTTACATTCCAATTAGAAACTGGAAGCACATTGAAGACTACTTGTAATAAACGGTACTATTGAGGAATATAGAAAGAATGTTTTGTGACTACACCTGCCACCTCTAGTTAGAAATAAAGGTTTAAGGCAAAAAGAATGTCTTATTTGTCCACAAAGTGCTCAGTGTCTCCTGAGTGGATTTTATGTGGTTATTTTTGGCAGACTGGCTGATGCACAAGATTACTGGACATGAAGGGCAGCGAGGGATACATGCAGACTGGATTTTTGGAAACAAGTCAGGTGAAGGCACCACAGAAGGCAGCATTATTAACAAACATTACATTTAAACATGGCTCAATTCCTTGGTTCCTCAGAGTACAGCTTTAATAGCCAGCATTTTTATTTCAGACAGATCAATTAATTAAACCAGTTCAATCGGATGTGGCTCCTGATTGAATGTGGTTGATGAGATTAAAGACCCTTGGTCTAAACTATGGTTTCTGGTTCTTCAAATTCCACCTTCAGCAGTCCAGGTAAATTGTGAGAGCAGGAAGCAAGCTGATGAATCAACCTGATCATACCACTGACTAACACAGCTCACATATAAAATTGACCAGCTCATTCATTCTGACATCTGCAGATACTGTTTCTTTATTCCTCCGGTCATTTGTCAGTCTTTATTTTTGTTGGTCTATTTGACTTGTTCCCTTATGGTTATGGTTCTGTCCTGCTCTAGGGTAGCAGGAAGAACAGGTAGGGCTATAGAAGAGTTATAAATATCCACTTTGAGAGGCAGGTTAATCGAGAATGCAAAAAGTAGCTAGGGTTATTTTATTTATTTATTATTATTATTTTTTATATGTCAGGGCATCTTGTCAGGAAATAATTACCTTGACATTATTTATCTCTGTTGCCCCGTATGGTATTGAAGCTGCAGTAGCTTTATTCCCTGCTCCTTTCTTTGCTCATCTATTTTAGCTTTCCCTCCTTCTGTGCAGTTGTATTACTTTCCTGTTTGATGGGGTTTCACGATCAAAGCCCGCTGCAGGCCATAGGCAGGGCTCACTGAGGTCGACTAATGGCCAGCACTGTAGAAAGGAAGGCAGCAGTTAATTTGATTACACAGCAGCGAAGTCAGAATGCAAAGACATTGTATGCTTTGTCGAAATTATTTAGGGCCTGGATGGAATTAAAGGTGTTGCACCCCTGTTAGTGCACAATTATTATTAAAGAAGCCAGAACACAATACAGATTTTACTTATTTAGAGTTCTGTTATGTACTTAGTGATTGTTCTTATTCATAGCTAGCACAATACATTATAAATGAAGACAGCAGTGGTTTTCTTTTGCTTAAAAGACTCATTTAATCATGTGATTAATGTATAGGGGGCACAGTAGGATCGTGGGGTGGCCGTAGCAAAGTGAGCTATAGTTTGCAGCGCTCAATTTTATAAAATTCAATTGTGTATTTTAGTATACTGTTTAAAAGCAACCATCATATTTTTAGTATCTGTATTTTTCCCATTTCTGTTTCCATTCTGTTGTAAAATTCCAAATTTTAAAGACTGGCTAAACCTGTCTTTGTAATTCAGTAAGACCTACATTATATTTTAAATAGTGAAAACTCATGTTCATAAAAATAAAAAGAGCTTATGCTCCGCTTTCCTTTGTACCTGACTACCATGTGTGTTTTTGTGTTTTTATATTTATCCCCCCCCCCACCCCCCTTTCACCATAGTTCACTCTGTTTCTAAACACAGCACATGCCTTTTTATTTGAGTTAACATGCAGAAAAGTGATCAATGCAAACAGAGTAACTAATCTTATAAGCTTAACAAGTCCTTAAACTTATAAGGTACAGGAATGTGAAGTGCTGAAACACTGTCAACCTCAGCAACCTCTTGTATGGGGAGCTGTTTGCTTTGCCTATCACAGATGGTGTTAGGTACACATGATCAATGATCAAATTGTTTAAGGCTTGGCCATCTGGGACATGCACTTACAATGCCCTAACTGCAGAATAATGGCATTAGCAACATGCAAATCCTACCTTGGAAGCAGAGCCCACTGGGGGAAAATATAGATATGCTCCTTTGGCATTTTGCAGATGCAGACCTGGCTGATTGGTTCCTTTGAAAAACGAGTACCTTTATTGCTTTGGAACAGATCATTGAAGAGCTGGCATCTGGCATCGCTCAAGTGCAACAGCTGTTGATGGCAATGCAATAGCACAGTGAAGTGTATGACTCCTCTTGTATTGTCATCGAACATACTGAGACAGACACCAATGTGCTTTTGATAAACACTTTTTGGGAACTTTCTGAACCTGAGGTCTGCTGTTTTTTAAAAGTATTGGTAGCCCATCATTGGAGCTGTATCAAGACTGGAATGAAAAGCAGAAGTACAGCATAGCAGTAACACTGATTATCCTGCAGACTGGAGTTAAGTCGGCCTTGCCAAACAAACTAAGGCTTGATCCTGCTCTCAGGGCTGTCTTGGCAATTCCGCAATGTACAGATTTCATTAATGAGCTCCTCTGCATATTTGAAAGTGCCCTGAAGCTGCAGCTTAATAAAAGAGCAGGAATATTGCCTTCAATGACATATTTAGAAGCTCTTCCCTTGAGGTCAGTGGCCATATTACTACAACAAGCTGAAGTCTTGTGCTAAAGTCATGCGTCATGCACCATATATAAACTGTATACTGATTTGTAAAACCTATAATACACTGGTGACTTTGAGTTATATCTCAAATACCGTGACACAATTGCTCCTGATCTTTAAAAATAAATAATTCCAGCAGCAAGAAATGCAATGATGCAATAATTTGAATTAAAGCAATTGAAGCTATGAAAGCCATAGTAACAGGTGTATCAAATCACATCGGCTCAAATGTCATTGTTGGAACCTGCTAAAAACAAGTTGCACCATCTGTTGTTGGTATGTAGACAAGCCTGTGATCCTCAGGACTTAAACAAAGCATATGGTATAACACATTATTTATCGAAATAACAGTCTTATTACACAATTCTAAGATCCTGACTGGATTAATTTCAAGATATTTTCTAATTCCAAAACAGAAGGCGAACCCAGCCTTGCTTTAGCAACCAGGATGTTTGCAAAATGTGTGAGTTTCCCTAGAGCTCCTGCAATGCCATGGTCTGTGGCAGTTCCAACAACAAGCGAGGACTCTGAAGAATTGGAAAGAATCATTTGACACCTGTGCATTGGCCACATAGCACCCGTATTCAGTCTTATGTCTGGCAGGGACATTTCCAGTAGCTCTTGTAATGGGAAGACTGGAAATGCTACACACCATTTCATTGTGTTGGATAAACTGTAAATGCTCAATGTCCACCATATCACAGCATGTGCACATGACCTGAGCTATTAGCTCAAGTACTCGCTTTAATCTTTTGAGGTACTGAATTCGATGTTTTTCCTACAGAAATAGTCCTGATTGATGCCGTTGAAAAACCCGAAAGGACAAGGCTCAATGTCGTCATATCCATTTCCTTTAAGGTAACCCCTTAAAAGGATTGCATCTACAGTAGCGGTGCAGACTGCAGCATGGTGGTGTCAAAAAACAGAAAGCCACAAAATTAAAAATGCCTTTGACAGATTGGCGTTGATCTGTTTTGCATACAGACAGATATCCCCCTGCTCAATGCAGTTTGGGAAAGTATGTATCACACATACGTATGTCAATTTTTCGGACACTTTTATGGTCCGGCACATTCTACAGTCTATTGTGGCCAACCAGGCCATTCTTTCACCTGTTGTCATTGCTGAAAGGTGCTCTGTACCCACTACCCGTCAAACCATAACACCTGTCAACAGGTCACTGTGACACAGCAGACCACACCTTGATATTATGGGTATTGCCTCAGAGGAACCTCAGCATACTAAAATGTTTGCAATACATATGCTCTGCTTTTGTGCTGTCTTCTATAGCAAGGAAATGAAAAAAAAATATTTACACTCTGCACCATGAATGATCTGCTGGAGTTTTTAGAATTGACTAAAACGATCTCATGCAGAGTCAATCCTAAAAGTGTACATTTTTCTTTTTATATTCTGCTCATACTGGATAAATTAGTTAAACCTTTTCTTAGAGGGCATGGAGTATTCCAATGGGGAATCAAACTTCTGAACATAATGACACTTTTTGACTCAAGATGAAGTCAATGCAAGGAGAAAAGTTCAAGGTATTGCCTTATTACAATATATATGAGTCATATTTAAAACAGTTAATGACAAGTGAACAAGACAATTTTGCATGCTTTCAGATGTGCTTTGAGATAGTTACTATGCTTTGTGATAGACTGTGTCCGTAGGTGGTTCTTGGCTAAATTCAGTTCCAAAAAGTAGCTAAAACATAAAAATCTGGCTTTAGAGACTACTCACTCACGGTTATTATTTATTTATCTTGGATCTTGTTTTAAAAGCTTTTTAAATGTATAATTGGATGATATTGTATTTATAATCTGGCAAATACCCATATAATAGAAGATATGACTATGCCTTCAGTCCGCTTTGATCTTCATTACAGTCTTTACAAGGAGTAAAGCCACTCTACATATTAGTTTATAAACGATGATGGTTCTGGAGGCAGCATATGGTCATAGACATCTGTTCTCCCGCTGATGACATGACCGACATCTGTTCATTGGTGTTGTCACAGTGACGCATTAGCCCTCAATTTTGTCATGAACAATGATGATAGGTACGGTCAGGAGTTGAGTGATTGGCGACGATACTCTTTAAAACGAGTATGAGTTACAAGCATTTTTTTCAGTGTCTTGATTCTTTTACACACATCATCGTGACAAGGAGCAAATAAGCAAAAACATCCAACTCCATTTTAAATACACACAACTGACAACTTGTCGATTATAGTGACAACATTATGTACAGCATGTAAGAAGTGGTGATTCCTCTTCAGTTTATTCAGCATGAACTCCTAATGTCCAGGTAGAAAAAAAACCCAACCTGTTGAGATTTCCACAGATTTTTGGCCTACATTACCAGTAAACTATTAATGTTCTGACATTTACTATAAACCTTTGTTTTATTCTTTTTCTATTTGATGCACCATAGGAGGTAATCTTTTGTGTTCCCTTTTATGCGTGTTCTAATGTGGACTTTTTTTAAGGAGGAAAAATAAAGCTAGTCTGCATGTCCATTTTGAAAACATATGAAACTTTTTTCAACTATAGATATTGATAATACGTTTTTGCTGTATCCAGGGAAGTAGTAAAGGATTTAATGTGAAATTTGACAGATTCGATTTCCTTTTATATTACATTTTTAAATTACCTCAAATGTATCGGGACCCGCATAAATATTTAACATTATTTTAATGTATTTGCTTGTGAATAGACAAATTCTGCAGATATTCCTTTATGGCACCACACACAGACATACACACACTGCACTGATTTCACAAGCTGACAGTACAGATGAATATAATCAAGCCATTCAAATGTTGATTAGATCTCAGTCATTATTGCTAATGAGGTCTTATTGTCATAAATAAAATATAATCAAATCATCCATTCACATTCTGATCAAGAGGATCACAAACGTGAATATAAAGTGTTTGTTTGCTAATTAAATGGTCAAGTGGAAGCTTTTTATTTTTTACTCTTTCTTTAAACACATTATAGAACAATCTGTATTTTTACACAATGATAATTCAACTCGTGACACCATTGCGGATTATAAAGGTGAGCCCTATATTCCATACAGTCTTTATACGTCCCACATATCATGTACATAATCAGTTCTTTAATGAATTATGTGAAAGTTTATCCATGTAATCAGCAAATCCAAAAAGAAGTCTTGAGTTACAAGTGCCTTCATTTTTACATTATGTGGGGCAGTTGTATAACTGGCCAGAATAAAATGCGATGTATTTATGTGCTTTGAGTCGATTTTTATTTGGTGTTACTTGGGTACAAAATGTGTAAGCATCCTTACGTTCCTCTTAACGGTCTAAGTCTCTCAAGTGCAATATTCTTTAGAATTACAGTGGTACCCGGTTATGTTGCCGGCCTAGGGGACGCCAAAAAGCGTCAAGATAACCGATGATGGAGCTAAACGAAAACGAATATAATGGCAATATATTAACAAGCTTGAAATTTCTTTATGTACATGATGTGTGTTAATAAATGAGAATGTGCATGTGTTTTTGGAGTTTTTTTTACACAACAGCGTTGCCGCGATTTGTTTGATTGGTCATGCGGATCGAGATAACCTGTAATGCGGATAAGGAAGCGAAGCGGAAGTAAACGCAAACAAAGTTTATTGAGAATATTCAGGAGATAATCCACCAATACTTGTAGCGAAGCAGTAATATCCAGTGATGCGCTCCGGGAGCGCGGTCCACGAAGTTCTGTGAAAGCAGAGACAGTTCGTGTAGAGAATCCACGGATCCGCACTATGGAAACGTGGTGTAGACAGCGTGAACATGGAAAACAGCAGGATCTGGGTAATCTGGGGTGCCGTTGAGAGAATGCGGAGTCCGAGAAGAAGGATACGTAGCGGGATACGTATACGCGATTACACAGACCGACATGAACCAACACATACAATCATGCACAAACAATAACGGACCACGAGTGTGTGGAGGGGAGGGGCGTAAATAGAAGATGGGATGAGTGAGTGAATGGTAGTCAGGTGTGTGCGATCAGCATGACTGCGACGAGCTCCCCCGCACGGGAGAAGAAGCAGGGTGCTTCGGGGAATGCCGCCGCCGAAGGGGGCGTGGCAGGGGGATTCCTGACATAACCGACGGTAAGTGGCAAATTTGCCCCCCCTTGTGCTTGAGATTTTATGGTTCGGCGACATAAAAAAATCGACATAACCGATTAAAAAATGCTAAGACAAAGCAAGAATTTGGGGGTTCCACTTCAAAAACGTCGACTTAATAGGTTTGGCGAGTTAACCGAGGTCGAGATAAGTAGGTTCCACTGTATAACATAGTAATACAGGTCACATGCTTTGTTAGAGTCTTGCAACAAACAGATGGTGTACGGCTAAACTCTGCAAACTATGCTAGCAATTACTGTTGAGATAAGTTTGTTTTTGACAAATGTCCATCTCCAGCACTAAATATTGAAACATATTGGACTTTTTCAGTGGACACAGAGAAGTGATGTAGTGTATATGCGTGTAGTATGCAGGCCTTTTAGCTGCCTTCCTCCTTTAGAACTGCCTCAATCTATGAGACAAATACTAAACACTCATTCCTGTTATCTACTTTTTTATTTACATTGGCTGCATTTGCCAAGCTTGAAATGTGGTCAAAATGTATTAAAATAGTTCAAGTATAAATACATTCTTGCAGACTTTATGAAGGACTTGGCAGGTTCTCTGTCAGCTTTATTAATATTGAGGTCAGGGGTCTGAATCGGCTCATTTAATCTGATAATACCCTTTTTACGTTGATGTTGGTGCTAATACTGGAATGAGCGATGATTTAGCGAGCCATTTGGTCATGAAAATAACATGAGAAGCTCAAGATGTTTTCATTATGACCAAACGGTGCGGCCCACAGTCCTTTTGACATCACCAGTATTTGGTTTTAGATCAATAGCATTTTAGTGTTGGGACTCTGGCCTTTTATTTCAGCTGACAAGCAGTGAGAATGAACACAATGGTTTGAGATTTAACACTGGAACGTTTTGAATAGGTTTTTAGTGTTCTTTTAGACTTGCACTCTAAGTACTGGATGTCTTAATTTGGTTTATAAGCTTGTTTGGGAGGTGATTTAAATGATGAAAGCAAGTTTTTGCCTGTCAGTAGTTTTGCCAGGTTGATGAATAAAAAAAGTTATATTCCTAAGCATTTATCATGCTGTTGTTTTAAACCCGGACACATACATCATTGTCAGAGCCACCTCATTGCTTTATTCAAGTCAAGTCAAGTTTATTTCTATAGCGCTTTTCACAACATACATTGTCTCAAAGCAGCTTTACAGAATTTTAAGAGTTAAGGTGAATGGTGTGCATTTATCCATGATGAGCAGCCATGGCGACTGTGACAAGGAAAAAAATCCCTTAGATGTTATGAGTTATGAGATGTTCATTCAAGCTTTCTTTCTGATATACTAGATATATAAATGATGATAAATAAATGATTATGAATAAATCTATTCAAACACATTCTTCCATATACTTTCCCACTGCTGGTTGCCATGTCATGCTAGATGTTCTTAAGCACACATTACAAATTCTTTTAATTTGCCTTTTTATCAAATATGGTTTATTCATGTTTAATCCATACTTTAAAAACATCCAAGTCTGTGTGAACATAGATATGTTTAAACCTTTTATTGTGTAATGAAAATACACTATATTCAAAGTTCAGGAAACAATTGAAATATATAAAAATATAAAGTATTTTTTTCTGCAAAATAATGTTGTTGTTTTTTTTAAATGCCTTAGTTATTTAGTGGAAAAGGTGTGCTGAAAGCATGGTATAGACAGGACAAAAACTGTTGAGCAGTGAAGATGTCATTATTTCAGAATTGTTCAATTGTTTATAAAATTTTGATCGCCAGTGTACATATATGGACAAGTTTGTGCACAGCTAACAATAAGATCTTCCACTCAAACCCATGTAAACTTTATCTTCATGGAGTTTGCTTTGTGCACAGGGGCATTTATATTCTGGAACAGGTTTGGGTCTTCTAGTTCAAGTGAATGAAACATTTTATTTTACTGCACCCAGATACATCCTTGATCGCCATATTATGAGTTATTATGAGTCAATGAATGAATTAATTTAATGATTATAATGTACAATTTTGAACATTTATTTTAGGCTTAAATTTGCTTATGGTTCACCACTAAAACCAAAGTTATCCAATGATGAACATTTTCTACTAAAAAACAATTGCAAAAAGGAAGAAAAATCAAGGATGAAAAAACTGACAAAATTGTGAGTGAATTGCGATTTACTATAGAATTAGAATACTGAAAATGAAATTGACCAGATAAGACTTGGCAGAGTGATACGATGATTATTTTAAATGAAGCATCATGTCTGTCGAGTTTAAGTCAAATGAAGTGAACAGCATGGCACTATGAATAGCAATAATTCCATAGAACCTTGCTGCAGTCAAGCCAACTGGGTTTTATTGGCATTTCTTACATGGAACAAAATGTTTTTTCTTCGGGACTCAAGTGCAACATATATTGCAATGTCTCGGTACATCAAGTGCGAACCCACGAGAGTGTGAGTAAAAAGTGGACAATAAATAAATACGTCAATAAATCCTCAGGCCAATAAACGATGCATCAAAGTATTCTGAGTAATACTTCACAACTTTATGCATTCTATTCATTTCATGTAAAATAAAAAAGCTTTTAGAGAGAAAGGGTCTTGTTTTTTTCCCCCCTGGCATACACAGCATGCATGATGTGGTTTATGTAACCTGTCTTTACTATCTTTATTCCCAGTGTGGTTGCTAACTAAGCTATGCTAAAGATTATAGGCAGCCTATGGATGATCCACTCGATGTATAATAATACATATGGGTAAAATTTGTTATTTAACCTTTGACTTCCATATGCTTTGAGGTGAAAGGAAATGGCTAATTGATGTGCTTCAGATAATCGCAGGAAAAGAGGAAATTGCCAGACATAGTGTGAGGGGAGCAAACACTAGGAAATTATTCTCCCCTTGTTAACTGCTAATTGCATATGTCATCTACATGTAATTACAATGTCAGCAAGACCTCTGCATTGAGGGAAGTTCAAACGGATCGATTAAAGGCAATTCACACCTGCCATTAACAACACTCAAGCGCTGTTGCATGCTTCTCTGTCGAGGGGAGTGAGGAAAACGGGTCTTTTCCAGACTTTATCTGATTGACAGCAGGCCGACTTTCTTCTCCACACGGATCTCGCATGCATGACGCCCATTTTACCAGCTGTCTGTCAACCCTGACTTGAATCTGGGCAAAAGGACACAAGCAGCAAGTTCAAGAAGTTATTGATTTTAAACTCTTTCTGGCATCAAAATTGTGCTCAGATTGATCAAGGTACAATGGCCTAAATGCACTAGTGGGAATTTTTCTATGCTGCATTATTTCCAATGGTAATGCAAAACAATAATTTGTATAATAATTTTCTGTAATCATTTACGAATTATTTTACTTACAACTGGTCATTGTACATAGCATTTTTTTTTCTTGATGAAATGCTGATTTGTGAAAAAAAAAAGAGAAAATGGGTTTTTATTGTTTCTGAATACACAGAGAAAGTACTGTTTTTTTCTATTTGTTTAAAGTGTAGTAGTAAAAATGAGCTTATTATAGAGATCATGCATGTATTACGTTTTGGGGCCAAAGTGAGAGAGGCACGATGGAGATGGTTTGGACATGGAGGGACATGGGGTATATCGGTAGGAGAATTTTGAGGATGGAGCCACCTGGAAGGTGGAAATGAGGCAGACGAAAGAGGAGTTCTATGGATGTGCTGAGGGAAGATATGACGGTAGTTGGTTTGAAAGAGGCAGATGTAGAGGACAGAGGGGTATGGAGATGGATGATCTGCTGGGGTGACCCCTAATGGGAGAAGCCAAAAGAAGAAGTCGAAGTCGTAGAAGTAGTAGTAAAAAGTGAGGTGGTGTTGATGGGGTTGATGTTCAATGAGTGTCCAGAGGTTTTGTGCATGGCATAACATTGTGGACATGTGTGAGAATCTCATTTACAGTCACTCTATTGATGTTTGTATAAAGCACATATTGATCAATATTAACTTATCAGAGCGAAACCAGGATGTACGATGAAGCTACTGGTGGATTATGCTCGGCTGGTTAATCATTATTTTACATCTGGGTCATTCAAGAGAACCACAAGCCAAATTATTTAAATACAAATATATTCGTGGGCAAGAAACAACAGATTATCTAAAAAAGTAAATATTTAAATATTTTACATTTCAAACATTCGAACAAAAAAAAAAAGTTTTTTTTAAAACATGGTTATTTCTTTTTTTTTTTCTTTTAAACAAAAATAACCTAAATGAAACAACACATGGACAACTTAAGTGAAAAGTTGAATTTGGAATATTAATATAAATAGATTTACTGGCGTTTTTTTTTTTTTTTTTTTAAATAAAAAAGAACAAAGATTTTTTATGTAGTTGCAGACTTTTGAACCTCTGCTATAAATTCAGTAATACACTGTATTTAAGTTTGTGGACACCTGATCATAAGATATTAGGCACTTTTTGAACATCCCATTTAACATTTAGTCTTTATTTGCTGTTATAAAAACCTTTACTCTTCTGGAAATTAAATTTTGGAGTGTTTGTAGAGACCTTGTTTATTAAGTGGGAGGGGTATTAACAAAAGTCACCGATGTAGGGTGAGAAGGTGTGGAGTTCAATTAGCATTTAGCAACCATTCATCCAATGGTTGTTCATCCCAATAGGTTTGAGGTCTCTATAGAAGGTCTATATCTCCATAGCAGGTCACTCAAGATCTTCCACTCCAACCCATGCAAATCATATCTTTATAGTGATGGCTTTGGGTACAGGGACAATGTCATGCTGGAACAAGTTTGGGTCTCCTAGTTCAAGTGAAGAAAATGGTAATTACTACTCCATCCATTGACATCCTACTGTATACAAATAGGTGCGCCTCCAAATTTGTGGTAACAGTTTGGGGAGGAACAAAATATGGCAGGAAAAGTCACCGTTCTTTTAAGCCATTTGTAAATATTTTCACACGTAATGCTGCAGAGCTTTACAGGAGCATGTGTATGCATGTATTTTTTAAACAATCTCATCTATTTTTCTCTCTCATTCCTGAAGATAATAAGACACAAAACCTTAGTGTGTCAACTAACAGAGAAATCAGAAAACTCTATTAAGAAGACTCCCCAGTGGTGGAAAAGGTTTTCCATAAGCTTTGCAAAGTTAAGCTTATATTAACTGGGAGAGAGTGAGTGCTCAACGTGACGCTTGTTCTCATTTACCAATGTTTGTATTGTGATCCTTTTGGGAAACTCAGCACTGAGCAATGATATAAAGCACTGACACTTGAAACTCCCTTCATGAATGCTATACAAGCAATTCTTTTGCAAAAAAATAATTCATATCAATGATTGCTTTTCTTTGCTAAATATTTTTAATCCACTTATTATCAGCCTTAGGTTGATCATCTGCCATGCAAGTTCCTATTATCAAACTATTGTTTAAGCTTTGAGAATAATAATCAACACATCCTGAACAATCAGAATTGGAAATTCATTGCTGTTGCATAAAACAGTTTTAGTTCTAGTTCTAGTTTAGTGTTTAATGGCACTAGCATTATTAGGTTCTTAGTTTTCCGGTTCTTGGTTCTAGTATTATTAAGTTCTGTCTTGACAATTGATAGAAGATAGACTTTTGCCCTCACTACAGAAGTGTCATGTGGAGAAAAACACACGGTTGCAAATGCAGGTTGGCATTCTTTAAGAAATCAGGCACTGAGATGCAACAAAATACTAAAGGGCCATACATTATTATTAGCATGATTGCATTTTCCTACGTCCTTGACAGAACATGTTTGTATTGTTTTGGAAGCAGCAAATGCAATCCTGCAGCTTCACAGGTGAACAGATTGTTCTTTACTATAATCCGGGACTTGTTCAAGCTGAAACGGTTCGACAGCTTCCACATTAGTACCTCAAAACCTACCATTACCAAAGACCTTTTTTTTGTCAGTATTGTCATGAAATCTAACGACAATTATCATTTGCAAACACGGGAATCGGATCTTTAAACACGCTCAAATTGTCATGTTAAAATAAGGAAAAAGTGGAATTTCTTATATAATATACAAAAACAGAAACAAAGAACCAAAACATTAACAAAGATGAAACCTGGGCATAAACAAAGGGCAGGAGACTGTGCAAATAAAGTGTTAATTAAAAAGAACATAAAACAGATATGCAAACAAGCACATGGTTCATAAAGGTGCATTGGCTTGTGGGAAATGTAGACACTGTGCATAATCCTAACACTAGCACAAGTTTTATCTTGTACATTTAAGGAAGGTGCCTAATTAGTTCACTTGTACCATAAATCTGTGCAAAGAGGATTTGTGCGGATTTTTTGTTTATTTATTTATTTGTACAGTTAACCCATAGACGTCTGGTGCCTTTCTTTAGATCCTGGGAGTTATTTAACATGCCTTAACCATTTTTCTTTTTTCAATTACCTATGGCATATTAATGGAAAATCTATTCTATATTTACTACAAGTCCTTTATGTGAGCAACATTCATGCACATGTAAATATATTTACACAGACAGGAGGCTTTCTTATAACTATGTTGTGAAAACCATCCCGTTCATTCATTCCCATTAAACAATACATTTAATTAAAATTGTTTCACTTTTTAGACCCCGACAGTCAGATGTTTAAGAATTTTGATGAATTAGGATTTAATGGAGACATTCTGTTTATATCTACAGTAGTCAGTTTTATGAAATTTAAGATAACAGAAAACGTGTGCAACACCAGTCCCATTCACAAGGCATGAGCTTTTCTCATGATAAAATTGTGTCATTAGAATTAGATTAATAGGTTCTTGGCTGACATCAACAGTTCTCACTAAGAACCAGCAATTAAAGGATTAAGGGAATGATGTATATTTGTCACTATATAGACAACTTGGATAGTTTAAATGATTTATAGGTTCGGCAGTAAATTAATGGGAACAACAGTGTTTTATTGGAAATATTTTTTTTTGTGGAAAAAACATAGCTAAAAAAAAATGTAAAATAAGTGAAATTAACTATTTTTGCTAATTAGGGCAAAATAAATAGAAATAAAACTACTGCTAGCAAACAGTAGCAGTAGTGGCTTATATACTCAACTCACATTTTGACTGATAGGAATGACCCTACTGTATTTTACAACTTCAATAACAACAGAATTTTATCTCTCTGAGCCCTGTTTAGTTCAGAGTGTGTAAAGTCAATTTTATCCTTCTGTTAAATTTTTTTTTTTGCTTTCTGACACACTTTTTTTCCTCCTGTATGGAAGAGCAGAGTGGACGCGTTTTTTACGAGGCCTTGGAAAAGCATTTTTTTTTCAGGTCATATTCCGTCAGTGAAATCGATATATGGCTTCCTTGAGCTAAGATTTAGAGCAGCAGTTTGCCTGTGTAGATCCCCTTTAGCCTGTAAACAGCGACCAGCGTTATCTTTGGCCTGATGTAACCCGGCTGGTTTGTGCTGTGTCGAGGAATAGCACAAATTGCACATGGAATACGTCTGAGCTGTGTGTGTGTGTGTGTGTGTGTGTATAGGAGTGTTTGTGTTTGTGTGCGCTCACAGATTTTCATCTTACATTGAAGGACAGAATGTCTACATACTGTAATAATATGAATATCAGACAGTTTTGACCTTGTAGGGACATTTGACTGACTAAAGTGTATCTATAGCAATAATTATGTCAAAGGAAGACCCTAACAAAGATAGTAAAACAAGTGTTTGTGTGTGTGTGTGTGTGTGTGTGTGTGTGTGTGTGTGTGTGTGTGTGTGTGTGTGTGTGTGTGTGTGTGTGTGTTGCTCATTATTACTAATACAGAGCTAAGTGGGAAGCTCAGTATTTCTTGTATCTACCTTCAGGCGCTTTGAATGGACCGGGAGCTGCGTTTTCTCAGAGACTGATGTGTTTCGGCTTTTTTTGTGTGGCTGCAGTATATGACATTCCCTGAGCTTTAATCTAAAACAGTGGTGACGGCCTGACAAGGGCTTCTCAGCATCCTCTCTAATCCAATATTTTTAACCTCGCCCACTGCGGCTTCGTTGAATTTCTACTCAAGTCTGCAGAACTGAGAGAACGCTTTCATTGATGCTACTAAGAAGTCTTCTACTAGTCCATTTAACAGTCAAGAATCCTGTGTGCAAAACCTTAGCCTGTGCATACAATACGTTTTCACCTCATGTTATATTCCGTTTTAGAATAACTAGGAACTCAGCTACACACACATACACTCACCTCCCCAACTGGTACTGAGTGCAGGAAATGGAGTACATGCTGGTAAAACTCATTTAATGTCTCAGATCGTGGAGGGATATGTGGGGTTAATTGTATTATTACCTCTCTGGAGAGAGATTCTCCTGTGCTTGTGTTTCAGCACATTCAGGAGTTCAGTAGTTCACCCAAATCATTGGCCTATTTTCAAGTTTATATACACTATATGGACAAAAGTTTGTGGACAGCTGTTTCTATGATTATGTCCAATTTACACATCACATTCCACATCTAGTCTCATCCCCAATGCTGTTATAATAACCTCCATCTAATGGGTAGATGTTGCACTAGAATTAACTAGATGACACTGATGTTGAGTGAGAGGGTGTAGGGGCAGTCAATGTTCCAATTCATCCTAAATGTGTTCAGTACAGATTAAATAACACCTTTGTAGTACTCTAATAAAGGTCTTCCATTGCAACCTATGTAAATCATATATTCATGCAGCTAGCTTTTTGCAAGGTGCATGGTCATGCTGGAACAGGTTCAGGTCTCCTAGTTCAAGTTAAGGGAAAATATAATGCTTCTGTATCCATAGACATCCTATACAATGGTATGCTTCCAATTATGTGGTAACATTTTGAGGAAGAACTGGGTTGTTTTTTGTGTTATTTTTAGCATGAGCTTACATGATCTATACAGTGATGTTACTCAGTCATAACTAATGGTATTGCTATGTCCTGTCCATGTACTGATGTGTAGATGATGTAGAAATATTATATCGGAATGATTGTTGCAACTGTCACATTGCTTAAACACTACGTTGACGGTCATATTTTTAGTGTTATTTCTGTTGTTGCTCAATGATGCAAGGCGTTCTGGAATATCAGTCTATGACTTTAATAAAATGATTTTTGTGAGATTGCTCATGCTGAATGTCAACCAAACCAAATTTTTGATATCCCCCATTACTCCTACTCAAACTGCATGGCAAGTGACATCTAATGCAGCTGAAATTCAGCCCTGTTCTAAAAACTGAGCAGCAGAGGTCCTTTTTTAAAAAAAAAACAACAACAAAAACTATAGTGTTTCCTGTTTCTGTGAAATGTATGACAATGTGAAGAACCTTTCACAAATATATTTTAAGCCAAGCAAAGAGGTTGAAGAAATGTTGCATTTGGTGATACACTAAAGACACAATATGTGACATATCCTAAAACAGGCTTCAAATGACAATATGAATTTTATTGTCTTATTATTTTAATATAATGACATTCAGTCAGCTACAAAATGATTACATTGTTTTAGAAGAAATGTAAATCAGGATTTTAAAAAGTAAAAGACTGTTAAAAAAGAACATTACTCATAATCTTACACTCCAGTGCTCATGTTAGTTCTCACTCTCCAGTGTTCTGTATTGTTTAAAGACTATAATCACACTCTTGATGTCACCCAAATGAGGATGGGTTCCCCTTTTGAGTCTGGTTCCTCTCAAGGTTTCTTCCTCATAACATCTAAGGAAGTTTTTTCTTGCCACAGTTGCCACGGCTGCTCATCAGGGATAAATACACATCGTTCACCTTTACTGTTAAATTCTATAAAGCTGCTTTGAGACAATGTCTGTTGTGAAAAGCGCTATAGAAATAAACTTGACTTAGTTAATACTGAATGTAAATAATGCTATCTATCTATCTATCTATCTATCTATCTATCTATCTATCTATCTATCTATCTATCTATCTATCTATCTATCTATCTATCTATCTATCTCTACTCATCTGCCTAGCTGGCTGTGAAATCAATCATTTCAACAGGGTCAGCAAATGCTACAGATAATCAAAGCACTTCATGATGCGGAAGCGCACAGCAAATAGCAGAAGACTGCACACAAATGCACAACATTAATCTCGTGACAAGTTTCGTGACATTTTGCTTTGTCACATCCTTCCCCTAATTTCCTGCAAACTGGATATAATGCAGGCTGTACATATGAAAAAAAAAAATAAAAGAAAGAAAAGTTTGAAAATAAACATTGAGCTTGACGATGAGCATAGTTAATCATTTTTAGTCCATATCTATCTTGTGTACAAGTTTCAAATGTGTACAAGAGATATACGGCTTCTAATTTGCTTCAGGGATCTTCTCTTCTTCACTCAGAACAGGATCGAATGGGAAATCATGCGGACATGCCAGTAATACCTTTTTTCCTTTTGAAATATTGCATGTGGCAGTGCAATATCCATCCGAAGTGGCACGCCTGTTGATCCTTCCACTTAATTTTCACTTATGATTGAAAAAGAGTTTTCCATCCACACAGATGCCATTCCTCCAGTCATCTGCTAAAAAATCATCACAGTCCATTTAATCCTGCTATTGCTCACAGACGAAGCGAGAATCCTCTGTCAGTAGTTTAGGTGCTGGCTATACCAATCGTGACACTCTCGATCCAGCTGTATTTGCGATATTTCTCAGCTGGTTTTAATTGCTGGTATAGCAAGGTGATAGCTTTAAAAGTGGCAAAAGTACGCACATCGTTCACTTAAGTAGAAGTACAGATACGAATGTTTTTAAATACTTAGGTAAATGTTGAAGTACTGACTATACCTTTTTGTTCAAGTAAAGTAAAGAAGTTTGGGCTCTGACATGTACTTAAGTAACAAGTAGTCATTATTACTACCTGTTTTAGTGTCATGCTGATACCTGGACATCACATCATATTAATATCAGGGCTGTCGAGCGATTAAAATATTTAATCGCAACTTAATTGCACATTTTTATCTGTTGCAAATGTACGACAAGTTAATACTTTATGTTTTCAATACTGTAATTAACAAGAAATATGGATGCTTTATGCAAGTGTATGTTTATTATTAGTGAAGCCCAACTTATAGAGCATGAAAACTAAATATTCTTGTAAAGGTTTTAAAGTATCAACAGGACACCAAACAGGACTTTTTCTATGTTTTTACACGGGCAGTTAATGAGTTGATACCAGAGAAAGCGTACCACTTTAAACTTTCCTACAGATTACATAATCAATATTTGCTTTCGATGTGAATTGGTTTATTGAAGACATTGGCAGTTTTCTATACATATATTTATTATGTATGTGAGGCAAGTTTTCACTAAGATTCAGTTTGTTTTATTTATGTGTTTGTGAAGAGAGATGACAGAGATGTTGTTATTATTAATGTACACAATTACTGTACGATATCTGTACGACCAAAAATGACAGTTATTAAAGTTTGCTTTGGCGTTATGAGGAAAAAATGCCACAAAACGCGCCGGCGCGTTTGTCAAACCCAGAGGGTTAATTTTGCGCATCATGGCGGATTTTGGTGCTGATTTGAGACTTGGTGCAATAAAAAGTTTTTTTACTAATTAAAATTATTATTATTTTTATTATTTTCAATATTATTTATTTTATATCTGAGTAAAGAAAAGACGTTGTGAATAAATGTATGTTGCACTGAAGGTTTTCATTTTGGCTTTTTTATATGAAGATTTTTTTTTCTTCACATAAATGGCAGTGAATGACAAAGTCACAAATAACCAAGTAGCAGGCACCTTGTCTTCTCTTTTATTATGAAAGGTGCACTGGGCCTGGATAAAAAGACAACAGCATTTCATTAGCTACTAAATACCAGCAGATTAATTACAATGACAATGACAGATGGCTCATTACTGGATCATTAAGAGTGTTCTGGGGTTAAAAAAAAAAAAAAAAAGGAAAAGAACTGTTTCAGCACAAAGGTAATAATATGATTACAGTCAGACTAGTTTCTTGTGCATTGGAATGGTTATGCAAATTTTCATTTTACTCATAAATGATTTGTATGTAGTGAATTATATTTTCAGGGCTGCATTAAATAACTATGGTGGGCAGCACTTCATTAGTGAATCATATGAGAGGGGGAAAACCACAGTAAAAAGACAGGCTTAAATGTTGCTATAATTTAATACAAATTAAATCATAATATTGATACACTGGAAAAAAAATTATGCAAAGATTGTGTACTCAAAGTTTAACAATTCGGGGGGGGGGGGGAAATAAATTACTGTAACAATGCAAAGAAATCTACAGTGAAAGGTAAAGCAGTGACAATGAAAATCAAACAACATTAGATAAAAAAATTAAAAAAAAAGAACAACAGAAACTCACTTGAGTAATGAAAGGCAGGCCTAGTGACATTAAACACTAAACAAAGAATCTGTGGAACAGGACAACTCGTATACACACAGCGAAAATGGGACACATCTGGCAGTAATAACAAATAACATACAAGGGTAAGACAACCTGGCAGAACAATGGAGGATCTCTAGTTGCCAAAACACCCGTCCAAATCCTACTGCCCAAAAACAAATTGTGCTGTAGCGCAAGACATAAATTATATATTTTTTTCTTCCAATAATACACTAATATATTTTATACCAAAATGACTCTAAACTGTGTTTTATTTTATTTTATTGGGATTAAGGCAATGAGCCAGTTTAACAAACTCCAGTCGGACTTGTAAACGTGTAAACATTTCTTAAGGTTTGATCAAATTTTTGGATAGTAAGTATAATTATAAGGGTATTTAATTCAATGTAATCAGAAATCTCTATAAAAAAATGTCTGCAGGGCTTCTGTGCTGTCACACGAACATCATCATCATCAAACCCAAGCCCTTAAATAGATCTGTACAGATGGATACATTTATTTATTTTTTATTTACTTAATACATAAGCATTAATAACAAGAATTTATTCAACGGAACTGAGGAGTGAATAATAGACAGATAGAGACACAGAATGCATGGATATAGATTCTCAGAGTTTTAATCAACTTAGATTTTTGTGGTAGGGGTGAAATATTTGGTGTGTGTGCGTGTGTGTGTATATGTGGGCATGTTGTTATATTTTAGTGGCTACCAAATGACCCCCAAAGGATAGGAATATTTGGCTGCATTGATACTTATGTCAGTGGAAGGTCCTTATGGGAATAGTAAAAGGTGTGTGTGTGGGTGTGTGTGCAGCTCGGTATGCAGATAGTGTCAGATGTTAAGAACCAGACCTTACAAAAGTACAGTTTAATTACTAGGAATAGCAATAATTAACTTTAATTATGTCGATAGCAGGTCCTTATAATCTTACTCACATTTTGTGTGTTTTAATGATAGATATGATCGACAGACTACAGAAATAAAGTAATATGTTCTGTGTCAAAGCTGTTGTCACCAGCAAATATTTCATTAAGTTGCAATTTATTTTGATTCATCATCATCAATTACAGGAGTTACACACCAGCTGACATGATTTTCTGTTCATCTGAGATTCTCACCTCAATATTCCCCCGAACAGCAATTTCAGACTTCTTAACATATCTGCTTTGTATCTCCGCTCTTTAACTAAGACACAGCTTGGGTACATGTCCAGTAAATTGTTTAATCAATCATATCTTGACACATTGAAGGCAGATTAAAACTTGGTGTAAACACGGTGTTAATCAAATGGTTCCTGCCCATTTCTTTTTGCAGGTTGTGTAAATGATGTACAAATGATACATTATTGATTGTTGTAACCAAAATTGACCGAAAAGGTTTTGTCCATATGGATAATGATTCTTATCAGCCACTGCGTATTACATGATCAAGAGACTTGCGCCACATAACTGTTTGCACGTGATTCAGATGCGAGTTTAATGCCTGTACAGACAACAATCTGGTTATACTCATTACATCCCTCAATATCAATCACTCACTAAATCATTCGGATATTCATTCAAACAAAGGTAAACCCACCGAAATAGACACTGAAGACAACAGTGGAAAAACCTGTACACACACAGCGGAAAATGGACACATGTGGCAGTAATCACAAATAACATACAGGGTTAGACAAGCTGGCAGAACAATTGAGGATCTCTAGTTGCCAAAACACAAGTCCAAATCCTACTGCCCACCAAATAACTTGTGCTGCAGCGCAAGACATAAACACCTGGCAGATTTTTTTTCCCGGCAATAATATACTTTTAATATTTAAGATTATAATTTTTTACCCTAATTACTTGGAACTGTGTTTTTTTTTGTTGTTGTTTGAGATTAAGGCAATGAGCCAGTTTAACAAACTCCAGTCTGACTAAGACGTGTGAACATTTCTCAAAGTTTGATCAAGTTTTTGGATAGTAAATATAATTATTAGGACACTTAATTCAATTTTATCAAAAATCTCCATTAGAAATGTCTGCAGTGCTTCTGTGCTGTTACATCATCATCATCATTATCATCATCATCATCATCATCATTAAAAAAAAAACCCTCACACAGATCTGTACAGATGGACATTTTCTTTAAATATTGACTTCAAAAATAAACATTAATAACCAGAATTTATACAACAGACGCTGAGATTTTCATTGAGAGTGATTAGGATGGACAGGATTAGAAATGAGTTTATTAAAGGGGCAGCACATGTAGGAGGTTTTGGAGACAGGGTGAGGGAGGCAAGATTAAGATGGTTTGGACATGCAGAGGAGGGACATGGGGTATATCGGTAGGAGAATGCTGAGGATGGAGCCAACAGGAAGGAGGAAAAGAGGAAGACCAAGAAGGAGATTTTTGGATGTGGTGACGGAAGACATGCAGGTAGTTGGTTTGTAAGCGGCAAATGTACAGTAGAGGACAGGGTAGTATGAGACAGATAATCTGCTGTTGCGACCCCTAATGGGAGAAGCTGAAAATAAGAAGAAGAACCAGAATTTATCCAACAGAACTGATATAAGATCCTTAGCTTGTATTGTGGTGATTTCTCTACTACATAGGTCAATATGGGTTTTTTCTAGGTTTTAATAAATCAAGATTTATTAATGCAGGAGATAACACCAAGGGTGAGTTATCGTACCATCTGGTGAGGAAGTGACAGAAGAATCCTGAAGTCATTCATGACTTCATGGTGAGCAGCTGAGGATCTTGCATCAGGGTGACTCAATATCGTGCCTTTATCCTTGTAAATAACTTGCCATTTGATCTTCACATCCTGGTTATGGCAGACATCATAGCCACTAGTCCACTGAACAGAACTTTAGGTAGTAGTGAATAAATTTCTCTACCTAAAACTTACTTCTTTAAGTCAACCAGCGTTGACATTTTCACTTGAAATTGCACTCTGATTTTAAAAATCTACTCTGTGTCTAAATGCCAGTTTTATTGAGCAGTCTAATTGTTAGTAAGGGAACAATTCTACAATCAAAGGATTGATGTTCTTTAAGATAGGGCAGCTCAATCAGGAGAACTTCTCATCTTTGATTCATTTAGAACAACATTATGATTGAGCTTTTGTTTGTCAGAATATACATTTAGCTAAAACGCAGTATGTCCAATTAAAGCAGGCCCAAAATAAATTTGTTTTGCTTTAGCACTGCTTCGAGATTCTGTCTTCTTTTGTGAACATTGTTGTTCTAAATGGTATATTGGGCCGTTGTAAGAAATTCACTGTAATGACATTGTAATTCTGTTCTTTGTTAGATGGCAAAGTAGAGAAGTAATTATTTGCAGCCTATTTAAGCTTCAGAATTACACATATTTTCAAGGTTATGATATAATATAAAGGTTCGAATACATTACAAAGATATAGCAGGTAGCATTGCTGCCTTATAGCCGAATGGTGCTTGGTATTGTTCTGGCCGTGTGAAGTTTTGCATATTCTTCTTAAAGATGCATGGATTTTTTTCCTATTTCTCCAGTTTACTCCCACCTCTGCTGGTAGGTAGAACAACTATGCTAAATTTCTCCTGAGTGTAAAGGTGTTGCCCTGAAATAGACTGCCATCTAATCCGGGTGTGTATTTCTCTCACAGCCTTTGTTCCAGTATCCACTTAAACCCTGACCAGGTTAAAGAATTTACTAAAGATAAATGAAAGAATTAATAAAGGAATAAAAATCATAATGGAAATTGAAAGCTTATAAAAAAGCATCTGATTCATTCTACCAGTAGGGTTATGTATTATATGCATCACTGTTAGACCTTTCCACTAGATGCCATTTCATGTTGCTCATCCTATCGCTCTCATTCCAAACCAATAATATCACAAGTAATTTTTCATGATGAGGTCATCTCTGAAACTCCCATTAGTTACACTTGCCTGAATCCCTGTCACTATCAGATAAGAGTGAATGCTGGTCCCTTCTTAAATGCAGAAACACAATTTGGTGGATATCTAGACACAGTGCCAGAGTCCATGAAGGAGAAGTTTGTCATGACCAAAACGAGAAGCTGGTTGCCTTGCCAGCAGTCACATTTCATTCCATTCTCTTGCTCCTGCACCAGCAGCACAGCTTTGATTTAGGGCTGCTCTGAGGAGTGAATAATAGACAGATAGAGACTCAGAATGCATGGATATAGATTCTCAAGAGTTTTAATCAACTTAGATTTTTGTGAAATGGGGTGAAATGTTTGGTGTGTGTATATGTGGGCTTGTTGTTATATTTTGGTGGCTACCAAATGACTCCCAAAGGATAGAAATAATTGGCCGCACTGATACTTATGTCAGTGGAAAGTCCTTGTGGCAGTGGCAGGCGGTCAGGGCCAGCAAAGCCTTCTCTGCTGGCCTAAACACTATCAGAAACACTGACCTACATTTACAACCTAAATTCTAATATTTGTTCCATAAAATGTTATTTATTTATTCCCAACTGTTTACTTTCTTCATTTCGTAGTGTTTCTCTTGGCTGCACTGCTTCCAGTATGTGGAGGTGGATGTTAGATTTTTTTTGTCCAATCAGATTTCAGCCTGCAATGTCACTCTAAGTTAATCCTGCTGGCTCTTTGACCATAAAGAATATTAGCAACAGGTCTGTTTCTCTAACCAATCAGATTTTATATTCGCCTCACAAGGCAGTTAGCTGGCACAGAATATCGTCAGCATTTTTCGTCCTCTGATTGGTTGGTCAGAGGGAAAACTGTTACAGCCAAGTTCGACGGACAAAACACGTGTGTAGCGCTCTACACACATGAATACATCTGAGTTAGACTTTTTTTATGCCTAAGGAGAAAGAGAAATTGATTTGGTGTCAGACATACTTAAAAATAAATTTTCATCGTGAGGAGAGGTTGGCCAATTCCGAAGCTAGCTAGCTTGTCTCAGCCCGGGAAAGGGTTTGTTCACCACGTCCAGACTAGTGAAAACAAGTAGTACCACTGGATTACAGCCTCTGAGGAGCAGTGCAAATTATGAGTGTGCATCTCTGGTGAGTAGGTTGTATTTTATTTAAATTTTTAAGGTTTTTGTCATATTATTAGGCACATATTGATTCTGAACTGCTCCAGATGACGTGGCACAGTTGCGGTTGTAGTGTAGAGGTTTGGAGTTGTCTTAACTGGGTTTCTTGCTTAAGTAGAATGGTTTTCACCCTCCATATGTGAAATGCTTCTCTGTAATGCCACTTGTTGTTATAATGCATTTTTGTATAGTATTGATGGTTTCTTTAATCACAACGTTATAGTGGTGGTATTAAGAGGTGGATTAAGTCAGGTAAGTCACCACTGAAGGCCCAGGTACCAAATGCACGACCAGCCACTGACGTGTATGCAAATAGTGTCAGATGTTCATGCAAGAACCAGACTGTACAAAAGTGGTGTTTAATTCCTAGGTATAGCATTAATTAAATACAATGATTATTATGTCAATGGGGAGGTGGGAGCTCAGTGGTTAAGGCATTAGACTTTGAATCGGAAGGTCACACGTTCAAATCCCACCACCACCAAGCTGACACCGCTGGGCTCTTGAGCAAGGCCCTTAACCCTCCCATGCTCAGCTGGAGGGCGCACTGGATAAGGGCGTCTGCCAAATTCCGTAAATGTCAATAGAAGGTCTTCATAATCTTACTCACATTTTGTGTGTTTTAATGATAGATATGATCGACAGACTACAGAAATAAAGTAATATGTTCTGTGTCAACGCTGTTGTCAACAGCAAATATTTAATTAAGTTGCAATTTATTTTGATTCATCATCATCAATTACAGGAGTTACACACCAGCTGACATGATTTTCCATTCATCTGAGATTCTCACCTCAATATTCCCCCGAACAGCAATTTCAGACTTCTTAACATATCTGCTTTGTATCTCCGCTCTTCAACTAAGACACAGCTTGGGTACATGTCCAGTAAATTGTTTAATCAATCATATCTTGACACATTGAAGACAGATTAAAACTTGGTTCCTGCCCATTTCTCTTTTCAGGCTGTCTAGATGATGTACAAATGATACATTATTGATTGTTGTGACCAAAATTGACCAAACTGGTTTTGTCCATACTGACAATGATTCTTATCAGCCACTGCGCATTACATGATCAAGAGACTTGCGCCACATAACTGTTTGCACGTGATTTAGATGCGAGTTTAATGCCTGTACAGACAACAATCTGGGTATACTTATTATTTTCCTCAATATCACTCACTCACTGATTCATTCAGATATTTATTCACTTACCTGGTTTTACACACTCTCACTTACTTTTACATTTACTGCATTTGGCAGACACCCTTATCCAGAGTGACTTACAATGATCTTATTTATACATCTGAGCAGGTGAGAATTAATGGCCTTGCACAAGGACCAGCAATGGCACCTTGGTGGTGCTGGGATTTGAACTCCCCACCTTCCAATCAGGAGTCCAATGCCTTATCCTTTAATTTACTTACTTCCTTATTCTCTTGCTTATTCGCCTATTTTTACCCTCTCTTACTTCCATTAATCACTGACTCCTCTGCTTCCACGCTCACTCTTGGGCACATTCACCTACATATCCATTCAATTACCGTTGCTAACTTATTTGCTCACTCACTCACTTACTCACTCATGCATTTATTCACTTACTCTCACTCATTGACTTTGACTCACTTGCTTCGTCACACACTCTGACTCATTTACTTACTTACCCATTCAATGACTCACTAACCCTTACTTATTCATTTACTCACTTACACTCATTTTCATTCACTCACTGATTGCTGGCTTAGTCATTTACTTTTACTATTATTTTTACGCTTAATGAGCACTGAAGTCACATCTTGAGCAGCCCTTGGTGTCCAACTTTGTTCTTCTGTTGTCATCATTTGATGTCCTTGTTGTTTCTTTACTCCCTGTTTGTTGTCTGATCTTTATATTTCATGTGATTTCACATATAATAAACCAAATCCACCTTTTCTACCGATGACACACATAATCCACTGGTTTTGTGCCATTGTTATTAGCATCTATGACTTTTTAGTAAAAGTCTGTTCATGCTGGAAGTCAACCAACCAAAATCTTTAAAGTCCGAAATCTCTTTCGTCACCCAACAGCTCATTTGGAGATTGCTTGGGCAATTAGTCCTCCATTACTTCCCCTCAAACTGCTTAGCAAGTGACGGCTAATACAGCTGAATTTCAGCCTCCTTCTAAAAATGTGGTCAGTGGAGGTCAAATTGGGTGTAAAAAAAGAAGCTCGAATCGTAGCATCAGAATCGCTAGTCCAGTTTAGTTTCTATTTGTGTTATTTCGTAGAATATCAGTTCATTTTCAGTGCAGTGAGAATTTGTTTTAAAGTTCTCAATCCACCTTCAGCAAGGAAGGGTATATCTATTTTTAATGTCTGCAATTAAGTCAGATGAAAAACATGAATTATACAAAAATGTATAAAAAGCCCGGAGAACAGGATAAAATACAGATCTTGAGAACATATGACAATTGTGTATTTTAAGATGCTGAGTCATAATATTTTGACCAAGAAATTGCTTTAATGCATCTTTCAACGTCATATTTCTAGATGTAACAAATTACTGAACGGACATAAAGACTCATTAAATTCAATTGAGTTCAATTCAGTTTGATGAACTTAATTGAAATGGACATTACAGCAGTTACACCATTGTCAGAGCACAGAAATACCGAATATAGAGCAAACCATTACTCATATCAAATAATCTCTCAGATTTTCGCAAAAAGGTCAGTGAGAGTGTGTATCAATGTGTTTACTTAACAAATTTAAAAGGGTTGCTCTATTGCTCATTCACTTACTCTAAACCACTGTCTGACTCTTAATTAGCCGTTCGCTTACACTTTCTCTGATTTACTCACTCACTCACTCACTCACTCACTCACTCACTCACTCACTCATTTACTTATCCTCACTCATTCATGTTTACTTACTTCCATTCACTTACTCACTTTCACACTAAATGGAACCTTTGCTATGTTTCCACACGGACGGTTAATGAGGTAAAATTGGAGAAACTGTACCTCTTCTAATTTGATTTGGTTTATTTAAAAGTAGATATTTCTATTAATATATTTATTATGTCTGTGAGGCAAATATTCACCGCGATTCAGGTTGTTTTATTTATGTATCTGTGAAGAGAGATGACAGAGATGGCAGAGAGGGCCCTCTGTATGTTTTCTTAATTTTACAATAGCACAGCGTTTTGTTGTTATTATGAGTGTATACAAATAAAAGTAGACTCTTTACAGATTCAAGTGATGTATTTGCTCTTATTTGTACGATCAAAAACGGTATTATGAGGAAAAAATCTCAAGAATTGCACCGGCGTGTTTGTCGACCTCAGAGGTTTAAATGTGCACATCATGGCTGATTTTGGTGCTGATTTGAGACTTGGCGCATCATACTAAAGTAACAGTAAGTGTCTGGTTTGAAAATGTAAGAAGTAGAAAGTACAGATAGTTGTATAAACATTTAATAAGTGAAAGTAAAAAGTTGTCAGAAAAATAAGTAGTGGAGTAAAGTACTGATACCAGAAAAATCTACTTAAGTACAGTAACAAAGTATTTGTACTTTGTTACTTCCCACCTCTAATTATTATAATATAATTAATAATAAAAAATATTATAAAAAATAATAAAAATTATAATGCTGAATACATGGATGTGCATGAATTAAAATGAGTATTAAGTGGGTGTTGAGTTCAGGTTGTACAGTTCAGTAACATACAGTTGAGTGAGTTTGAGTTTGGTACAGTTTTGTTCTGTGTGTTGAGGAGCCTGATGGCTTGAGGGGAAACTGGATGTGAGGCCCGAATGCTTCAGAATTTCTTTCCTGATGGTAGTAGAGTGAAGTGTGTGCGTGAGGGGGTTTTGGGGGTTGTGTCGTAGATGGTACAGTTCTCAAACTAGGCAATTATGCAGCTGTTTAAAATGCTCTCTATAGTCCCTCTGTAGAACATGGTCAAGATGAGGGTTCTCAGCCTATTCAGGAAGTACAGACACTGCTGGGCTTTCTTGATGATGGAGCTGCTGTTGAGTGGCCAGGTGAAGGTGCACAATTTCCTTGGAGGATATATCGATGATCAGTGGAGAATGGGCGCTCTGTGCTCTCCTAAAGTCAAAAAACATCTTTAGTTTTGTCAACATTCAGAGACAGATTGTTGGCTCTACTTCAGGCTGTTAGCTGTTACGCCTCCTCTCTGTATGCTGACTCGTCCTTCTTGCTGATGAGACCCACCACGATCGTGTCATATGCGAACTAAATGATGTGATTCGAGCTGTGTATTGCTACACAGCCGTTAGTCAGCAGAGTGAACAGCAGGGGGCTGAGCACACAGCCCTGAGGGGCCCCAGTGCTCAGTGTGGTGGTGCTGGAGATGCTGATCTGGACTGACTGAGGTCTGCCAGTCAGGAAGTCCAGGATCCAGTTGCAGAGGGAGGTGTTCAGGCCCAGTAGGCTTAGCTTCTCAATCAGGTGCTGAGGAGTGCATTACACAGGATTTCATAGATCCTAGCTATTCACACAATTTCTCTTTCATAGAAAAAAAATCTGTTAAATGTGAAAGCCGGGATGAATTTACTATGAACTACAGTATTCCCGCAGAGCCAAAATAATAAATTAACACCACCATAATGGTAGCAAAATGACAAACATGAAAGCCACACACATCATTTCCTTGCTGACTTTGACATAGATTATAGCTTATTTTTCCACTCGAGTTATGTTTATGCCATCACACTGTGTAAATATTTCTAATTAAAAAATACTATGTAATGTTTGCATATTATATTTACACATTTAGTGTCTGAAAGCCCAGACGAGTCACCCATATTGACACGCACCATTTACATACAGTTTAAAATGTAGATATGTGTTGAAGGGTTATGTTAAATTACCATCAGTGCTTTAAAATGCAATCATCAGAGCCTTTTTTACTGTAACATTAACGTTTTTCTGTTTTGTGTTATTTCACTAATTATTTACTGTATACTACATCTCTGTTGGCACAAAATGATTTATAGATGGTACTTTGGATATTGTAGTTGTTCCAATAAATATGCCAAATGAGGCAGTAGTGTATATACTGCCTAATATATAGACCGCTTTAAATATCTGTATAGGTTTAATAAGCATATCTGAATAATGTATAGAATGAAAAATATATTGTTATTGGATAGTAGTTTAGAGTCATGTTTATTCCACATTGCTTTGCATCAATCACACATTTTTTTAAGATTAAAGTCACAATTTTGCAAAAAAAAAAAGTTAGACCCTAGATAGACAGAAGATAGAAAAAAGATTAAAAACAGTTATTAATGAAAGTAGATTCGCATTTCCACTTAATATATTTATAGATTGTGTTTATTTCAAGTTGCTAGTAATGCAGTTTACTTTTTATGGTCAGAATGAGCAGATGGAGCTAATTTTCTTAGCATTATTTTCATCATCATAAATTCCCTCGAGCAAAGCAAAAATTTCTAGTACAAGCCATCAATTGAAAATGTACTCATTAAGTTGCTGGATTAAAGGAGATCACACATTAAAGTCAGCACACACTTTTCTTTCCCATTCTGTTCATAGATTTTATGAAGACTGCTGCTGCCTGTTCCCATTCTCCAGAGCTGCATTTAAAGAGTATCAGTTGTCCTTATCTGTAGCACTGATAGTTATTTTCTTGGGATTAATGCTGAGTGGGATCTCCTTAGTGGCACCACATCAAAATAAGAAATATGTCTAGCAATTCTGATTTTGCTTTAGGTTATGTTAAAACTAAATTGCAATTTAATCTTATCGTCTGGTGAGATTTTTGATTGACAGCTCCTTGACCAGAAGTAGAATATTTGAGAGCACAAATGTCTAAGAAATATAATTTGTGGCAAAAGTATTGAACGTAACTTCATGTTCAAACCGCATGAAATGTTTTTCTTATTGGCTAGTGAGATTTCGATCCACATCTATTTTGGATAGCAGTTAATGAGAAAATCACTGTGAAGCCCACCCCACATGAGAGGTTAGTGCTAGAGTGATGAAGGTAAACTTGGTGAAACTTGCAAGTGTAAGCTCATTTTTAAATGCAATTGGCAGAAAGAAACTTTTAACCCTAATGTTTATTTAATATTTTACCATTTTAAATTTTTTGCTACCGAGTAGTGATGTGTCGTTCATGAACGATTGTGTCCTTAATGTGACACAGAAGAACAAGTAGTTTCGAAGAGTGATTAGTTCATTTTCTACTAGACCTGCATGAGCAAAGCATCACAAAATCTCCTTGGGTTATGTACGGGAAACAGAATTGAGAACTTCACCTAAGTTTTTTTTTTTTTCACGTGACTCCCATATATGCTATGCAGTCAATTCACTGACTTGAGTAGTTGAGTAGTTCATCGCATGAGTAATCTGTTCTAAATTGTTTGTCAACTATACATTTTGTATAGTTATGAATTGGAATTGCACCTCTGAACAACTGATCAATCAGACTTGAGACCCAGTTTCATTTTACGTGACAAATGCAGGAAATCCTGTTCTCCACAGGTGCAATACAACTGCCTGTAATTCTGTATTACAGAATGATTACTACTGCAATACCCTTAGTTAAAAGTCATGGATAGCAGATTCTGTATTACAGATGTTTCTATGGCATTGCAGGCAACAGAAAAAAAAAATAGGTATGTTAAAGTCTGATGATGAAAAAACACACCTTACAGCTCTGTAAGGTTCGAAAAAAAATTATGTGGCTATTTTGCCAGATCTTAATATACATGATTTCCTGATTTCGAAAAAGTAAGCAGAGGTTCATGGTTTATTATTATAAATAATATAACTGCCATGATAAATTTATATTGGTTTATATTGTCACCCAGAAAACAACATTCTTCATACATCTATAGTTAAATCACTTACCATAAAACATATTTATGTTAGAGCATATTATATATTTATAGGTTTAACCAATTTATAATCGGTTATCAAATTGTTTTACCAAAATTTGCTTTCATAAAACCATGACATTATAAATCATATTTGTTTTTGTAGTAAAGCTTTGTAGCAGGATTAGGCTAAACCCTTCAAAGGCATTTCAGTATCTTTCATGCATTTCGAGTAGTTAAATACTACTGCTTGTGTTGTGCGCTGCATGAAACCGTACAGGACATAATGTAACAATGTCCTGTCAAGATAATCAAATTAACTACTACATTAAATAAATAAAAGATATCACGCTGTTTCAGTCTAGAGACCAGTCCATTAGCCTGCGTTGGCAATGTGGGAGAGGTGATGGAAGAAAGAACAAAATGTGCTACAGCTGACACTGATTAGTGAGTTGTGTGTCACTTCCTACTGTGATGTCTTGAGCTCTGCTTATTTATAGTCCCTCTCTCAAAGTCTCTGTGCTTTCATTTACTGATATTTACATCTAGATGTGTTAAATAACTTGGACCATTGCACATTTTGTTTAAACCCACCTATTGAAACCTTTGAAGTATGTGACTGACCGGGGTGCATGTTGTTAGCCTTGTTAGATTCATTGTTTAATTGATAATTTTTTATGTCTTTCCTTTGTTTAAGCCCTGCGTTTTACCTATGACGTCTGATTCTGTTGTTAAATAAGGATAAACAAACATCAAGACAAGAAGAAAATATGACATTTTAAGCATGTGAGAGTTGTAGGGGAAAAAAACTGATACTCTTAACACAGTTAAGAGTATCAGTAAAAAAAATCCAAGAAAGATAAGAGAGCTAGAAAAAAACTCTAACAAGTAAAAAGGCATAAGATGGGATCTTCTCATGATCCAAAACATACCTTAAACACAGAGAAAGTAGTGTCAAATTTAGAAATTACATTGGCTGCTTCTGGAACTAATTCACTATTGATGATGAAGCTTATTATGTTAGCAACAGAATAAATGTATAATGCTAACACAGAACAGAATGGTCTAATTTAGCCTGGCGGATTCAAAAATAAAATGAAAAAATAAATCACGCATCAAACAACAAACTTCAAATATATACATCATTTTTTATCATGTTACATATTTGGAAGCTTTAAATAATTTCTACATGCTTGTTCGTAGACATTAGTGCTTATTATGAGAGAATTAAAGTTTTGTAGTGATATTGTAGATATTTATATTTTAATAGTAAATTGTCTTTCAAACCAATGTCTCTTTATATTTCTATTTTTCATTTACAGTAATCAATAGAAGACAAACGGTTTGAAGAGAACATAGTTTCTAACTACAATTTCATTCATTTCATGAGCTACAAGTTCTTCAAGTGTAGACTCCCCTTGATTCAATCATTGCTATTCAGTGACAACTAGCAATTGTAACAGCAATGCCATTGATGTTATTCCATTACTGTAGAAGTGCTTCTACCACTAAAAAATTAAAAAAGTATTTATGTCAGGTATCAATAGTGTGGTTAATGAAAAAATAATTCATTTCTTTGTTTCACCTAGTGTTTAGTAGATTGCATGTCTTGAAGGAGATACCCAATAAAAACGTTTGTAGCGATGCATGATAAGTAAAATATTACTAGTATTGATTCTTAACTGCTTGTGATTTTTGTGGCAGAATTACTAATATTATTATTACTCTATTATTACTCAACCCAGCCATTAGGGAGGCACAAGCCAGTGCATTCTTAGTGCCGGTCCCAAGCTTGGGTAAATGGGGAGGGTTGCGTTAGGAAGGGCATCCAGCGTAAAACATGCGCCAAATCAAATATGCGGATCACAAATGAGAATTTCATACCGGATCGGTCGAGGCCCGGGTTAACAACGACCGCCACAGGTATCGTTAGCCGACAGGGTACCGGTGGAAATTGGGCTACTGTTGGCCGAAGGAGGAAAAGGAGAGGAGGAAGACGTCTACAGAGACGGCAGGAAAAGGAGCAGTGTAGGAGAGTGGAGGTTAGGGTTGGTACTTTAAATGTTGGTACTATGACGGGTAAAGGGAGAGAAGTAGCTGATATGATGGAGAGGAGAAAGGTAGATATGCTGTGTGTTCAGGAGACCAAGTGGAAAGGGAGTAAGGCCAGGAACATTGGAGGTGGATTTAAACTGTTTTATCATGGTGTGGATGGAAAGAGAAATGGTGTAGGGGTGATTCTGAAGGAAGAGTACAGTAAGAGTGTAGTGGAGGTGAAGAGAGTTTCTGATAGGGTGATGATCGTGAAGGTAGAAGTTGAAGGGATGATGATAAATGTCATCAGTGCCTATGCTCCACAAGTTGGCTGTGAGATGGAGGGGAAGGAAAGATTCTGGAGTGAATTAGATGAAGTGGTAGATGGTGTACCTAGGAAAGAACGGTTGGTGATTGGGGCGGACTTTAATGGGCATGTAGGTGAAGGGAACAGAGGTGACGAGGAGGTGATGGGTAGGTATGGTTTTAAGGAGAGGAATGTGGAAGGGCAGATGGTAGTAGATTTTGCTAAAAGGATGGAAATGGCAGTGGTGAACACTTATTTTAAGAAGAAGGAGGATCATAGGGTGACGTATAAGAGTGGAGGAAGGTGCACACAGGTGGACTATGTGCTATGCAGGAGATGCAACCTGAAGGAGATTGGCGACTGTAAGGTGTTGGCAGGGGACAGTGTAGCTAGACAGCATAGGATGGTGGTCTGTAGGATGGTTTTGGAGGCGAAGAAGAAGAGGAGGAGAGCGAGGACTGAAAGAAGAATAAGATGGTGGAAACTGAAGGAGGAAGAGTGTAGTGTGAGGTTCAGGGAAGAGGTCAGAGAGAGGCTCAGTGGTGTTAAGGAGGTGTTGGATGATTGGGCAACTACTGCAGGAGTGATGAGGGAGGCAGCTAGAAAAGTACTTGGTGTGACATCTGGAAATAGAAAGGAAGACAAGCAGACGTGGTGGTGGAATGAGGAAGTGCAGGAGAGCATAAGGAGAAAGAGGTTGGCAAAACAGAAGTGGGATAGACAGAGTGATGAGAAAAGTAGGCAGGAGTACAAGGAGATGCGGCAGCAGGTTAAGAGGGATGTGGCGAAAGCCAAGGAAAAGGCATATGAGGAGCTGTATGAGAGGTTGGACACTAAGGAAGGAGAAAAGGATTTGTACCGATTGGCCAGGCAGAGGGACCGAGCTGGAAAGGATGTACTGCAAGTTAGAGCAGTAAAGGATGGAGAGGGAAATGTGTTGACTAGTGAGGAGAGTGTGTTGAGAAGGTGGAGGGAGTATTTTGAGCAGCTGATAAATGAGGAAAATCAGAGAGAGAGAAGGTTGGATGATGTGGAGTTGGTGAAGCAGGATGTAGATAGGATTAGTAAGGAGGAAGTAAGAGCAGCGATTAAGAGGATGAAGAGTGGAAAGTCGGTGGGACCAGATGACATACCGGTAGAAGCGTGGAGATGTTTAGGAGAGATGGCAGTGGAGTTTTTGACCAGATTGTTTAACAGGATTTTGGAAGGTGAGAAGATGCCTGAGGAATGGAGAAGAAGTGTGCTGGTACCGATCTTTAAGCATAAAGGAGATGTGCAGACCTGCAGTAACTACAGGGGTATTAAGTTGATCAGTCACACCATGAAGTTATGGGAAAGAGTAGTGGAAGCCAGGCTGAGAGAAGAGGTGACCATCTGTGAGCAACAGTATGGTTTCATGCCGAGAAAGAGCACCACAGATGCCTTATTTGCTTTGAGAATGTTGATGGAGAAGTATAGAGAAGGACAGAAGGAATTGCATTGTGTATTTGTGGATTTAGAGAAGGCGTACGACAGGGTGCCAAGAGAGGAGTTATGGTATTGTATGAGGAAGTCAGGTGTGTCAGAGAAGTATGTGAGGGTGGTGCAGGACATGTATGAGGACAGTGTGACGGCAGTGAAGTGTGCAGTAGGTACGACAGACTGGTTTAGAGTGAAGGTTGGACTGCATCAAGGATCGGCCCTGAGCCCTTTCCTGTTTGCAGTGGTGATGGACAGGTTGACGGACGAGGTCAGACAGGAGTCTCCCTGGACTATGATGTTTGCGGATGATATTGTGATTTGTTGTGAGAGTAGGGAGCAGGTTGAGAAGAGCCTGGAGAGGTGGAGATATGCGCTGGAGAGAAGGGGAATGAAACTCAGTAGGAGTAAGACAGAATACATGTGTGTGAATGAGAGGGAGGGCAGTGGAGTGGTGCGGTTGCAGGGAGAAGAGCTTCAGAAGGTGGAGGAATTCAGGTACCTGGGGTCAACAGTGCAAAGTAATGGAGAGTGTGTTAGAGAAGTGAAGAAAAGAGTGCAGGCAGGGTGGAGTGGGTGGAGAAGAGTGACAGGAGTGATTTGTGATAGTAGGGTATCTGCAAAATTGAAAGGAAAAGTTTATAGGACTGTGGTGAGATCTGCGATGTTGTATGGTTTAGAGACAGTGGCATTGAGTAAAAGACAGGAGGTAGAGCTGGAGGTAGCAGAGCTGAAGATGTTGAGGTTTTCGTTGGGAGTGACGAGGATGGATAAGATTAGAAATGAGTTTATTAGAGGGACAGCGCATGTAGGATGTTTTGGTGACAAGGTGAGGGAGGCGAGATTGAGATGGTTTGGACATGTGCAGAGGAGGGACATGAATTATATTGGTAGAAGAATGCTGAGGATGGAGCCACCAGGTAGGAGGAAAAGAGGAAGGCCAAGAAGGAGGTTCATGGATGTGGTGAGGGAAGACATGTAGGTAGTTGGTGTAAAAGAGGCAGATGTAGAGGACAGGGTGGTATGGAGACGGATGATCCGCTGTGGCGACCCCTAATGGGAGCAGCCGAAAGAAGAAGAAGAAGAAGAAGAAGACTCTATTATTACTCTAATTATTATTAATGAGATTTTAATAACTGGTGTGATATTTCACCCTTTTTGTCTTGAATGTTGGAGATTAATAAGCCAGTTGTACGCAATACTCCATGAATACCGTACAATAGGACAAATAATGTTTATAGACATTAAAAAAAAAAAAAAAAAGCTGGAGCACATTGTCAGGGATCCACCAGCCACAACTTCACCTAACCCACCTATCACTCCAAGCAGCTCTCCTACCTACTAATCATCTACACCTGGCACTCATCAGCCCCCTCGCTATATAACATCCGTTTACCCACCAGCTCAGTGTCCGTTTTACAGTTAAGGCTGATGAACATTGCTGGACTACCCAAGCGACGGACACTACGTTTCTGGTTTGGTTACTCTTTGTTTTTGGGACTCTATCAGTTCTCAGAACTTTCTGGTCATAGCTTTTACCAGGTTTAGTAAACCTGGAGTTTTTGTTCTGGTTGCCGTTTTCTGCCTTGCCCTTTTGTTCTTCATTAAAAACCTTCGTGAATTGCACTTCGGTATCTGGCACGTTCTTCCGCCTGACACACATACACTGGGCAGAAAGAAAACCACAAATTTTATAAGCCTTATTAAGCGTTTTATTCCCAAATGTCCCAGCTTAAAGCATAAACATATAAGGGTGTATAAACAGCAGTGTAGATATATATTGTAGGGTGTCGTGCAACTGGCTTTTCAGATGAGATATACTGTACTGTTAAAGTAGCTAAACTAATAATTACTTAGTTGCTTTTATTATAGTCTTTTATATTATAGTCTATCAATGGTTAATTTACCATTTCAGGATTTGTTTGATTTGACTGAAGGCCTTTTACATGATTATATGGCAATGAGATGTAGACACTTAGCATTAACACCCATTCTGTATGCGGTTTTTCCCAAAACTGCTGCCACAAAATTGAAAGCAAACAATTGTCCATAATACCTTTGTATACTGCTGAATTAAGATTTTACTTCAGTGGAAGCTCTCCAAACATGTTCTAGCATGCCCATGTCCCTGTGCACAAAATGAGGTCTATTAAAACATAGTTTGCCAAGGTTGAAGTGAGAAAAGTTTAGTGTCCTGTACAGAGCCCTGACCCCAATCCCACTAAATACATTTGGGATGAACTGGAATATCAACTTAATGCCAAGCTTGCTTTCTGGACGTCACCGCGTAGCTCGTGAAATAGAATGACCAGAAATCCCTGCAGCCACATTTGAAAAACGAGTTAAAACCTCCTGTAAAAGCATAGAGGATATGCAGCAAAAAAGGGAAATAACTCAATATAAATATGTTTTATGAATGGATGTTCAAGGATCTGGAGTCCTTTTGGTCATATAGGAAATCTTGTGAAATATCCTCTATATTTGACCAGCTGAGAGTGCAGTTTCAATGTGTATTTTTTCATGTGTATTTGGGTGTGATGGGTATTCTATTTTTGAGATTTTCTCACATTTTAGGAACTTTTATGTGACGAAGCAGAATAGCTATCTTGCCATCAAACTATTTCAAAGGCCCAGGCACTGGAATGAATAGGTACACAGATCAGCTCCTGATAAAACTAAAGGCAGATCAAATCGAGTACAAAATATTAAAACTTTAGAGTACATAAGAGTAATGCATGGGGTCCACCAGGTTTTATGAATGTATAAATCGCTTGCCTGAGATTATAAATTAATATTCCTACAATGGTGGACTACTTTTTTGTCTACTATTGCATTTTCATTGTTTTCTTGAAGTTTTATGAGTTGTTGGAAGTGGGCCTCTACCATATAGCATATGATATGATAATTTTGGAGGTACATATTAAGCTAATTGGTCATTTTCCCCCTGTGTGATTCTTTTCATTTGTAGAATTACCACCTTCATTTTTCTTATTCAAATGGACAGGGGGGTTATACACTGTGTGATTATAGAGTGGGATTAGGAAGTGGGTGATTATAGAGAGAGAGATTGGTTACACACTGGTTGATTATAGAGTGGGTGGTTTTAAAGTGTGTGATTTTACAGAGGGAAAAACAGAAAATGGAAAATGGTCTAGTTATCATAAGTAAGTGGGTGATTAGGAAAAGGAAAACCCACTGGTGCTTAGTAAATGTGCATATGGGTATTTAACAGTTACATGTAATGTTAATTGATAATCATTATTTAACACAATTCCGTGATGGTTGTTGTATTAGCATTAACTACTCTCATCTCATTTATCATGGCCTATAAAATGTATTTAAACAGTTGGAATGGGGTAATAAATGCCTGCCTTAGAACTGTGTGTAAGAGGTGTGTATGAGTGCCTGCCTCCATTGCTGCTTGTGGAAAATATACTGTAAGGAAGGCATTCAATTATAATTTTTAAAAGAAAATAAATCTTTACCTTCATGTTATTGACACTGATGTAGCTTTACTTAGCCAATTAAGACGTATCTGTCGATGCATATTTACAATGGTGTAATGTTTTTGCAGCTTGTGAAATATTTTATTTAAATGCAGTGTAATAAAATTTTATTATGTTCATTTAAAGGCAGAGAACATTATATAAGATATAGAGAATATACACTATATGAACAAAAGTATTGGAACACCTGACCTTTCCTGCCATATGTGGTTCTTCTTCAAAATGTTACCACAAAGCTGGAGGCACACAATTGTATAGAATGCCTTTGGTACCTGGGCCTTCAGTAAAGACCGACTTAATCCACCTTTTAATACCACCACTATCACATCGCAATTATAGAAACCATCAATACTATACAAAAACAATATAACAACACATGGCATTACAGAGAGAGAGAGAGAGAGAGAGAGAGAGAGAGAGAGAGAGAGAGAGAGAGAGAGAGAGAGAGGCATTTTGTGTATGGAGGGTGGATACCATTTTACTAAAGCAAGAAACCCAGTTAAGACTACAAACCTCTACACTACCAGCTCAGCTGTGCCACCTACATCATCTGGAGCAGTTCAGAATCAATATGTGCCTAATAACATGACAAAAACATTAAAAATGTAAATATAATACAACCTGCTCACCAGAGATGCAGACTCGTAAATTGCACCACTCTTCAGAGGCTGTAATCCAGTGGTACCGCTCATATTCACTGGTCTGGAAGTGGCGAACAAACCCTTTCCCGGGGTGAGACAAGCTAGCTAGCTTCGGGGTTGGCCGACCTCCTCACGGTGTCTAGCTTTTCTTCAAAATTTATTTTTATAAATGTCTGAGACTAAATCAATTTCTCTTCCTCCATAGGCACAAAAAAGTCTAACTCAGATGTATTCATGTGTGCAGAGTGCTACAGACGTGTTTTGCAGTCGAACTTGGCTGTAACAGTTTCCCTCTGACCAATCAATCAGAGGACGGTAAAATGCTGACGCTATTCTGGGCCAGCTAGCTGCCCTGTGAGGTGAATATGAAATCTGATTAAACAGACCTGTTGCTAATATTCTCTATGGCCGAAGAGCCAGCAGTATTGACTTTGCAGGCCCTGGGCAGATTAGATTGACATGGCAGCACATAGAGACTGAAATCTGATTGGACAAAAAGATCTAACATCCACATACACGTACTGGAAGCAGTGCAGCCAAGAGAAATTCTACGAAATGAAGAGAATAAACAGTTGAAAATAAATTAATACAATTTCATGGAACAAATATTAGAATTTAGGTTGTAAATGTAAGTCAGTGCTTCTGATAGTGTTTAGGCCAGCAGAGTATATACAGTGGTGTGAAAAATTGTTGGCCTGATTACTTATGTTTTTGCATGTTTGTCACACTTTAATGTTTCAGATCATCAAGCTAATTTAAATATTAGTAAAAGATAACACAAGTGATCACAACATGCAGTTTTTAAATGAAGGTTTTTATTATTGAGGGAAAACCAAAAAAAAAAAGTGCTTGCCCCTAAACCTAATAACTGGTTTGGGCCACCCTTAACAGCAACAACTGCAATCAAGTATTTGCAGTAACAGTGAGTCTGTTACAGCGCTGTGGAGAAATTTTGGTCCACATCTATGCAGAATTGTTGTAATTCAGCCACATTGGAGGGTTTTTGAGCATAAACCACCCTTTTAAGGTCAAGCCACAGCATCTCAATAGGATTCAGGTCAGGACTTTGACTAGGCCACTTCAAAGTTTTTATTTTGTATTTCTTTAGCCATTCAGAGGTGGACTTGCTGGTGTGTTTTGTATCATTGTCTTGCTGCAGAACCCAAGTTGAATCCTTCTTAAAAAAGATAAGAAATCAGGTAGGGGCAAACACTTTCACACCACTATATATATATGTATACAGTATATATGTGTGTTTGTGTGTGTTGTATCTAAAAAATATATTGTATGTACATAATGCAATGTACAAGATAATCTATGTACAAGTATACAGATAAATAACTGTACAGTTATATACGGTTATAATTATACAGAGATAATACAGAATGTACAGGGTGGAGCAGAAATACAGGATGATTACGGGCAGTAAAAGCAGTAAAGCATCAGTGAGACATCAATGTCAGACAGTGGAGAGTAGAGTGGTAGTTGTATGAAAAAAATAGCCCTGAACCTCCTGGTTCTAGTGCAAATATCTTTGTATCTTCTACAAAATGAAAGGAGGTTGACTGGGATGGGAGGAGTCCCCGCTGATGATGCATGATCTCAATAGAAACTACTGTATTGAATATGCTCAATGGCAGGGAGTTCGGTAGCAGTGATACATTGGGCGATTATTACAGGGCGTTCCTTTCACACGCTGTAGCTGATATACCACACTGTAATAGAGTAGGTCAAATGCAGTCATTTTCTCATTATTCCTCTACAAATTTCCAAATTCCACACAACGTTCAGATTAAATACGATTGTTACAGGCAATTTATGAACAACATAAATTATTACAATCTTTTATTACTCTTGAACGTTAAACACCGCTCCCGTAAATAATTTTAGACCCCAAACTGAAACTTAACAGGTGCCTTGACACTAATAAAACTCCTCTAAAACAACGCTTTTAGCAGGTTTAATATGTTTATATGATGTAATATAAAGTTTGGGGAAAAAATAAATGGTTTTATATATTTCTTGAAATTTGCATTTTAATGTAATGACTACAAATATGTGTGCAATATCTTTAAATACATTGTGTACTCAAGTACACAACTATCTATTTGAGTCCCTTGTGGCCCAACATGATTGGTCTGTTCTGCATGCTTGATTCCATAAAGGTTAGAATTTTGAGCATACCCTGGTCAACTATTACACAAGCTGAAATGCATGCACTAATTAGTGAGTGTATATTAGTGTCAGATAAAAACACATGCACAGACAGAAAGTTGTGCCCTAATTGGTGAGTGTATGTGAATGTCAGATAAGAGATATCAGACTCAGCTTCTGTGTTTGATGGTTCCCTTGGCTTTGTACCCTGTAAACAGCTTCCCTGGCTTGCTGAGATTTACCATGTAAAACTTTGCTTTTATGTTAATAAGTCCCTTCTGGTCGCCGGTTGTTGACTTATCTTGCACATGGCCTATGGAGAGTTTTGATCTTGCACCTGAACTTTCATCCTTTTTGGAGCTGGTGGGTGTTCTTCCTGTTTTTCTTCTCCATGAATAATTAACGGTTCCAGTCTTTACCATGCACATTACATGTTTTTTTTTTTCACGTTGCAGTCTGGTTATTTGGTGCCCCCTTTTCAAGCATAACATACACCACTGGTTTCTAGTATTTGGGTTGTCACTGTGCACAGTTTGGATGTTGCAGCTGAAGCTTGAACTCAGCCACTTTAATGTCACATGACGGTCTGACCTGTGTCACATTTGTCATTAATGAGCAAACGTATTAAAATCACACCCTGCACATCAGCCATTGTTTTGCCTTTGTCTTGCACTCAGGTTGTGTTTATTTTGGTTCTTTGTCTTACCATTTTGTTGTCTTTTTATGCAATGCACTATACATGAGACTCAAGTCATCAGAATTTTGTGCCTTCCAAATTCTCATTAACCTGAAAAACTGTTATTTTTCTTATTAAATTTAAAGGAGAGGAACAATGACCTCCTGGTGTGTTTATTGCTACAACAATGAAATGAATAAAAAATGAAACTAGACTCTATAACAGGAAAAACAGGACTTTTACACTCGAGAGTCCTTCCATATATGTGAACAATTTCTCTGTAAAACATTATTATTATCTCTGTCAAACATATTATAACTCAAAATTCTCTGTTAAACAAGTAATGATTTGACTATTGTTGGCGTATGATGTCATAGTACATGTCGGCTTAAAACTCCAGGGTCCCCAATGAAAAAGGACCTAGGGCTGTCATTGATGTGTTCTGTGACCAGGCCCACTATAATGACTGCAATAAAAGAGCAAAGCATAATATGAACAGTATGGCTTTATAATGTGCAATAGCTAATTTGATATGGAATAATATGGTCCTCTAATGTTTAATAGCTAATATTCATTCTCTGTACCCTTTACTGAATCTGCTTCAGGGAAAATTAGTTCCATATGCTATAATGTAATTTATGGTTTTTGTTATAAAAAAAAAAGTTTATACAGTTTATATTTAAATATTTTATATTCATTTGGACAAGTTACCTTTTAACAGCCATTGGGTCCATGGTTTGATCTTCCAGGTTCTCCAGTTTCCTTCCACCTCCAAAAAGATGAGAGTAGATCAGCTGTCTAAACTGTGCTAAAATGGCCAGAGTGTGGACGTGTGTATGTGTGGTACCTTGCAATAGACTAGCTTTCTATTCAAAGTGTGGTACAAGCATTGAACCCACTATGTTCCAAGGCCTTGTTTCTTTGATTAGCTTATAATGATGATTGAAGATGATTAAAATGAATCAATAAACAAGTAAATGACTGAATGAATGAATGATATTCAGTATAAACATAAATATGACTTTAAAAAAAAAATTATATATCAAAAATGGTGGCAGTTGATCAATTGGCAAATGATTTAATGCAGTGGTGGATCAACTGTAAAAAATACTATGAAAAAAATCAAAAGGCCAGGTGTTCATGCACCACTGTTAGAGCAAGAACCTTTATCCTCACTGTATCATAGCTGACCTGTGCTCTGAACTCAGCTTCCTAACAATCTGCAATATAAGAGGAAAAGATATTCACCCTTCTGTAATGTGCATGTATGTAACAATTACATTTTAAGTAATCTAAGTGAATGATGGACTATGTATATGTGAGGACAAGTTTTTTTTTGTTTGAATTTTTATCTAATTAAGAAAATGTTATGTTACTGGACCTAATCTAAGTGGAAAAGACTAACATACAGTATTTATCATTCTGTATAGGAATGTGTTGTCAGTCACTACGAGTGACTGGGTGAGTGAGGACCCAAATGCAGAATGCGACAGGGTTAAGGAGAAAACAGGCTTTAATAAAGACACACTGAGCAATGGGGCAAGGCAAAAACACAGTCCAAAAAAGAGTCCAGGGTCTGAAATACAGGCATACAGGGCAATGCAGGGAAAGACAAAACCAAAAAACAGTCCAAGATTCAGAGAGCCAGCAAACAGAGGAATATAGGCTGAAAAAAAAAAAAAAAACGAAAAACAGTCCACAGTCCAAAGCAGAACAGGGAAGGTAGAGCAGAACAGGATCAGGGTAGCCAGGGCAGGAGCAGGAATCAGTGACAGGGCTGGAAAACAGTAACCAAACCAGGCAGGGTGGCAAGAGTACTCTAGGGGTCGAGAAATCCGGTGAGATAATCTGCAAGATGGCCGCCAACCTGGAAGTGCGTGCCACATAAAATAAGATATATATTTATTTTGTTCCACAGTGGGGAAATGTCAAATATATACAGTACAGTGTATAAATACAAAGTGAAATACAGTAGTTTCCTTTTCAAACAAATCACATAATAGGTAATATTGCACTGTTGAAATTGTTAAAGTGTGATTGAGGTTGTTATTGCACAAAATTGTGAGGTATTTTTCTACACATATTAATCTTTTATATGTAATAGCTCTATGTATGTGTTTATAGGCCTAGATTTGCTACTCAGTTGTTCCTGCATTTAATAAAGCACTTCACAGTTCCTTAGGATTTGAAAGTGACTGTTTAACTGGACTGTGTGATCACTGTTCATTGACGCAATCGCTACATTAGTGCATTCAAGACAGCAACATGGGATAAAAAAGCTTCAGCATCCTTTCAAGATGTTATGCCCATTATTGGTTGAATCTCTTTGTTACAGAGTAACATCTCTATAGGATAAAAGTAATTTTAAGCTATATAGAACTGCTTTTAATATTCTCTGTTACTAAAGTTAACTGAAGATTAAAATGATTGTATATGGTTAAGTCTAGGGTCCTATTTTTTTTAGCAGCTGTAAACAAGATCATTCTAGGAACTTGTTCATGTAGGACCCTAATTACCTGCTTGTAATTTTCATATTGCCCAAGGAAGACCATCTGCGTGTTATGTATTCTAGTGCTCGGAAGAACCATTCAGCTCTTGCCCCACATGTAATGACATTTTATAATAACATTTATGTAATTAGTTGACATTAGTTGAGAACAAGATGCAATTATTTACTATACTAAACTGCGTGTCATTATCAAATCACACATTTGATAACTGGTATTCTTATCTTGATATTTATATATCTTATATTAGTTTAGGCTAGTACAGACATTTCTTGGTTGTTTTCAATAAACATAGTTTTCTGAGAATATCATAACAATGGATACAATTTGATATCATGAAAAAACATATTTAAACAAAGTAAACCTTTCCACATAGCGAAAAGGAGGAACTGGGATGCCATTATTTTGAACAAAAAATGCCATAGAGGTGGTCAGATTTACTGACCTTCCATAACTGCATTATTCTGGCTTACATTGCTGAGGTTTACTTTAAATGCCTTTTATATGTTGTGCATCCAAGTTTTATAGAATATATTACATACTGGTTCAAACAAACAAACAAAAATATCTGTAGAATCGAGTTTGGTCAAGAATATCTGGGGATTAGGATAAAAAAAGGAAAAAAAAAAGTCCTACACACACCTAAAGCTTAATGTAATCCTTTAGCAATGGCACAAGAAAATTCCTCCATGCCACAACAAGTCCAACGTTGACCAGTGGCTTGTGTCCAATTGAAATCAATAACATCAAGAGGAATCAATAATAATAACCAAAGATGGGCTGATAGCCTTATATCAAGTTTCAAAGAGATTTCCACACATCGCAATTTAAACTTTCTAGCGGCTTGTACAAAGCTGCATGTACAAATATCCAGGCGATAATTTCAATTCACCACCATCATGGATACAACATAGATTTTATAAGTACGTGTGCTTTATACAATATCAGAATGATTATTCAGTCCAAAACCATTAGTGAACAAAACTAATTCAAAATCTGACATTTCAAATAAATGAAAACTAAACCGCAACTATAATGTCCACCTGTAATACGAACAAAAACTACGAAGAATTTCAGAGAATAATTTTTTTTTTTTTTTACATTTTAGATGGTTTCATTAATTCCTTAATGGAACACGCAGTCATATTTTTGTGTTCCAGAGAGCTGTTAAGCATTTAAAAAAACTTGTTTGATAAAAACCTTAAGCTGCAGTAAAATGGTTAAATTCAACATTGTAAATGATTTTCTTAGATTAGGTTCATCCTATATGTCTTTTCACTTATTCTACACATTTTCATACACTATTTGGACAAAAGTATTTTGACACCAATTTCTTTTACTTACCCAAATTGTTACCATAAAGTTGGAGGAACTGAATTGTACAGGATATCCATGAATTCACTTAAACTAGGAGACTCAGACTTGTTCCAGCATATCTGTGGCTTTGTGCAAAAAAGTGAGCTCCATGAAAATATGGTTTACATGGGTTAGGGTGCAAGATGTTCAGTGGTCTGCTGGAGAGCTCTGACCTCATCCCTACTGAACACCTTTGGGATGAATTGGAACACTGACTGCACCTCAGCCCTACTCACCTACATCAGTACCTGAATTTAAACACCCTTGGTACCCTGAGATTCTCTGAAATTCTTCCAAGTTTTTGTCCGTATTACAGGTGGACATTATAGTTGCGGTTTAGTTTTCATTTATGTGAAATGTCAGATTTTGAATTTGTTTTTTTACACGAAACATTTGTCTATTAAGTGTAGCTTAAGGCTTTTAATAGATATAAGAATCTAAAACAATACTTAAACTACTTTTTAACGTAGTTTAAGTATTGTTTTAGATATAAGAATCTAAAACAATACTTAAACTACGTTAAAAAGTAATGATGTTTGAAAGCTAAAAATGAAATCAAAAGACATTTATGGTTCTAAAATGTCATTCAATACAACTTATGAAAAAACTTGGGCCATTACAGACAGCATGATTTTTTCCAGTGCACCTACTGGAGGGTAGTGAGGTGTGTTGTGTGTGATGTACAGCTGGATATAGTGAAGAAGCATATCATATTTCAGAGCTGTCATAGTGCAATATTGAAAATGTTTCCCATCATTTAACACACCACATAGAAAAAAGGGAACAAGAACAGGCCCTCTCCTGTCGTTTTCTTGAAACTGATTCAACTTCCACCGTGCATTTGTTTAAAAAAAAAAAAAAAAAAATTAAATTAAATAAATTAAAAAAGATGCAGATGCACTCCTGTTGATGTCATCAAAATTTTAGAAAAAAAAGATTTTATTTCTTGATACTGCTTTGTTCGTTCACTTTCTTGCATAACGACGTTTACAACCAGCACTGAAAGAATTTGACGAATTGCAAGAGGTTATCCTGCATGTCTCCCATGTTCTACTAATTTTTGCATATTTTCTTTAATGAACATAATTCACATTCATGCCTACACCCTTCTTTTGTGCTCATAAAGGACCTTAAGTTAACGTTTATGACACTTTAAAATGCAATTTTGACTATTGGGAAGATGACGGACATGGACAAACAGGCTAGTGAAACAGCAAGTAAATCCTAATGTGCTAGAAAAATGCATAAAGTACCATAGCCGAAGATGCAATGTGGGAATAATAAGCATACAGAAACATGCCCAAGAGCATCGGGATTCTTCAAAGATTCCCCAGAAACGTCAAACGTCACTCCCCATTACAAACATCACTCCTAATGCGTTGGAGTCAAGCCATTACTATGGTTTCAAGATAAGAAAGGGCTTCAGGGTGATCTGAAATGTAATAACTACATGTATTTCTGTTCTCTGACTTTAACTCTGAGGTACAAACAAAAAAAGATTCTTAAGGGATAGAAGACATTAGATATGTTGTGCATAATCAAGGTCAAATCCGCATGGTTAACAGTGGCAGGATGAGGCTTTTTATTATCCACATACTGTATATGCACAATAATATTCGATTATCCTGATGTTTCTGCCAAAATGAAGCTAAGAACTTGTGGATTTAAGACACAAGATGGTCTCATAATATTAGGTGGGTATTTCTTGATGGTCTGAAATGTTTAAAACTGTAAATCTGAATCTAGTTGACACAGCTGAAGAATGGTTCTGGAGAATACAAGGACAAGGACTAGAGATAGACTCGATGCACAACACCCACTATGCCAACCTGCTTTCCTCTTAAAAAAAATATAAAATACACTAGATGTTGGGTTTCACTTTTTTTTTTGTAAAATCCAATATCTCAACTTTTTTAAACCCACTACCTCAACATGCTGTTTCTTTCTATTTGTTAGTTTGTTTCTTTTTATTTATTCAATTTTTAATAAAACCCACTGTGTCTCAGCCTGGGCTGAAAATGGCTGACTGAGGAGGAGAAATTGACTTGGTCTCAGACATACTTAAAAAAATGTTCAAAACCGGACTTTTCCAGAAAATCTAGCCATCGTGTGGAGATGTCGGCCAACACCGAAGCTATCTAGCTTGTCTCAGCCCGGGAAAGGTTTGTTCGCCACTTTCAGACCAGTCCCTACGAGCGGTACCACTTGCTTCCAGCCTCTGAGGAGTGTTGCAAATTATACTGCTGGGTATGTCTGTTATTTGCAAGTGATCGATTTGGTGTTTGAACTCACAGAAGTTTTGCAAACTTGAGTTGTCTAAACAAGGCAGCGGAGCGACACCAAGCCACAGCGGTGCACTTGCAGGCTGCAGTGCGTTTGTCTATAGATAATCTCTGGTCAGTATGATGTATTTTATTTAAATTTTGTTGTTTTTGTCATGGTATTGGATAAATATTGATTCTCAACTGCTCTATATGATGTAGGTAGCACAGTTGCAGTTGTAGAGTTTATATCTTATAATTCTGAGAAAAAAGTCAGAATTGCGAGAACTTATTTGCAACACTTTTGTGAGGTAAAATTAAGAGATAAAATGCCGCAGTTACCTTTTTTTTTGTTTTTTATTCAGTAGCGAAAACAGGCTTTCATACATACCAGTTGTATATAACAAATGGGACAAATAAAATTTTAATTTGGTTGTTTTTAAACTTTGCAGGGTGTGTGCTTTTAGTGAAAGGTTAAACTTTTTTTATCTATAATTAATTATCTACGTGAATGGGAAGATCATGGGAATTTTAGATATGAAGAGAAGTAAACCTACTGTAGTAGAAATAGAAAGGCGAGAACTTGAGTTGTCTTTCTAGCAATGCTTGTATCTGTAGATGTCGAATCGAACTTAATAAATGTCCTTTTCCAGTATTTGGACTCTCCTATATTTTTTTATTTAGCTACGTGTCTCAACATTAGACAGCTCGGCAGATGGGCTGACACCTCGTGTCAACACGTAAAAGCGGTCCCTTACGTTCCAATTAGTCTAAAATAACATGACAATGTCTAACAAGTGTAGACTTCATTTGATGTCTCTGAGCGTTAATGGTCTGTATTGGCCAATTATTTGGAAGTGTGTTATGAAGGACAAACTTGGCATCTGCTTTTCGACACAAGTAATGGGAAACATATTTAGGATATGAGAAGGACAAAAATTATTTTGCTCCTTTTACACCACATTCATGACATGTGTGTTGTGTTTAAAAGAATAATGTATTCCCTTAGTAAACTAAGAAAAAAATGAGTAACAACTGAACTATCAATTCCCCAGGTCATGAAAAGAATTTCACTATGTCATATTGTGTATAATGTACACAGTGTATAGTGTGTGTACGTCATACTGTGTATTGTGTATACTGTAGTTATGCAAAAAAAAACATCATCATACACCTGTCATAGATAAATTAATTCTGATTACATTTAAATAAAAAGAGTTTATGCATAATCTTAGGACTGTTAAAGCCATGGTCTGCAAAGAGCTTACAAAGCAAGTACAGAATCTCCTTTTTAAACTGTAGCGACCATAGATACAAGAGCTTTTTCTGAAGCATTAGATGGAACACCATGTGAAGGCCATCATTAACAAATGGAGTAAATTAGACACCACAGTGACATCACCAAGAACAAGGCGTCCCTCAACAGCCAAACAGACCCAGAGACAAGACAAAAACCTATAAGGGAGGCTGCCAAGAGTCTTACGGCAGCATTAAAGGAGCTGCAGGAATATCTGGCAAGCAGTCAAGATAGTGGGAATCATAGATCGCTCCAAATACCAATCTATTTGTACAAAAGACCTGCGGGGTTCTGTAGGACAGCTGAAAATGAAGAAAAATTTCATCTTACAGCAAGATAACAACTAAAAGCACAAATCTGAGTCAACACAACAAAAAAAAAAAAGAAGATCAAGGCTTTAGAATTATTTGGCTAGAATCCAGATTAAAAGCGTATCTGGGCTTTCACTGGACAAGGCACCAGCCTTAGTTATTATGTTATTACCTGTAAGGCATATGGTAGGATTTAATATTTGTAGGAAATTACTGACCTATAAATAAATGTTTAAAAGAACAGTATCAAAAAATCTTGTTCAAAATATTGAGCAATTCAAACTCTCCAAAAAGTTATGATGTCCCTGATTTGCAAACCAGGTAAAGATTCCAGTAATGTCAACTCTGGACAACGGATGCATACAGATGTAGAAATCTTGACGAAAGGCTGTTGCCCCTAGGCTCGAAACGATTCTCCTAATTTATATGCAGATCTTGTAGGATTTATTGGGAACAGAACATCCAGTAGTATTCAGTAATGGATATTCTGTTCCTAAATAATCCTTTTTCCATATACTAGCATTCCAAAATTGCAGATATTGAGTGCGGTATTGTCAGATTCAGAGAGGGAAACATAAAAAGAGAAAACAGCATTTCAAAACACATATGCTAAAGCGTGCAGAATCATTTCCCTGCTTTTTTCAAATTTTAAGGGCATCTTTTTTACTACTCCTTTACAATCAGAATCAGAATCAGATTTATTGGCCAAGTGTGTTGACACACACAAGGAATTTGGTTCCAGCTGTTAGTTACTCTCAAAGTACAGACATAAATAAAAACTATACATTCAGCTTGGGCTATACAAGACAAAACAGACAAGACAAGACAAGACAATACAGACAATGTGAGACAATATAGACAGTATAAGTATTAATTTGCTATGGTATATGAACCTTAGCGGGGAAGATACTGTATGCCAGAACACTGCTTATCTATGGATTCCCAGTTTGACACAGAATCCATACCATGCTTTTTAACTATACCTTAAGTAGTAGAAAGTCTCAATGCTGTCATAGATTACTAAATTAATTGAGAGTAAAAAACCCAAAACCTGTGGAAAGGAAGAAATAATTATCATACATAGGTGAAGACACCTATCCAGTTGAGATGGTTTGGGATGAGTTGGTGATGTTTTTGATGTATTTTATCAAATACTAATAATGGATCATACCATTCAGTCCTTTAGTGGCATTTCCATTTGTATGTGCTGAAATCAATCACCCTGTGATTAGAGCAGAGCTGTGAGGTCCTGGGGCAGTTAATAGCACAGTGCATCTTGTGCCTTGGATTGTATTACGCAGGACTTTGATTGATGAATTTATTGATTGAATGGTTAGTTGGTTGATTGACTGTCAGGGAGCAAATTCCTGAAAATGGGCATACTGCTGACCACGATTCGAGTAGGTGCTTTGCAGGATTATTGAAGGGTAGAGTGTGAGGAAGATTATGCATTGAAATGCATTTCAGGCATATAGCTGGAGCCTTCACCTTAGTGATCCAGACAAAGATGAAGTAAATGATATTAAAAAGGAAGCCCCTCAGTATCCCAGACAGGCTTTTTATTCCACAGATAAAGCTGTTGTGTGATTAATAAGAGATGCCCACAAATGCACAAATGGCCTGGAATTGTAAATGGATAACAACCGTAGTGATAGAGGATATTAATACTGGCATGTATGATTCTTCTAAAGGATGTTCTTGTGATTTCAGTATGAAGAAAGACATGCACCAAAAAAGCTGTAGATTTGCTTTAGATGACTGTGATGTCATTTGTGATTTATGTGGTGGACTGGGATGTCATTGTTTCGAATTCTCTTAAGCGTGACGCAAACTATATTTTAGCAAAATGACCTGGAAACAGATTTTTCCCCCCTGTCTTCAATCTTGCCTTCTGCAGTCCATTCAGATTATAGTTAGATACAAGCTGCTCAAAATGTCTGATACATGACTGCCATAATCACATCATCATCATCGTCATCATCATCATCATCATCATCATCATCATCGTCAAAACAGAAATAAGGGCTTATACACAAACTGCTGTAGAGACATTATTGTACTTTTTTTTTTTAATAAATAAATAGCTTTTGTTGAATTAAAGTGAAATCTTTAAATGTAATCTTTTTCACTGTGAAATATTTCTTCTGCCTGAGAAAAATTCAGTTCTGGAAAGCGTGTAGTGTTCAGAACTACAATATAGCAGTAGTAGTGTCAATATTTTACTTTGTAAAAGAGAATTTTTTTCACTCCTTTTTGGTGCCTGTTTGGGATGAAATTTGGTGTATGTACAGTAGTATATCATATATATATGATGCCTGACTGCAAAGTGTCTTATTGAAAAATAAGTGTGTATAACATTGTGTGGCATCCTGCACAGTAGGTAGGAGAATTTTGGAAATGTCCCAGAAGCCTCCCATGAACACACAGAAGTTTCTATGCCATTGTTGATGGAGGTAACCAAATAGGAACCAGGCAGAATATACTGTTAGACAGCATGGGATACAATGAAAACAATACAAGTTTGGCAATTCGCCTTTTGGCAGCGATTACCCAGGATTTGAATTAGAATGGAACTATAAACAAAGGGCAGGATGAGTCAAGGTGTCTCGTCCTGACAGAATTTTAAACAGAACTCCTAGAAGTTGTGATAAAAAATATCCATAAACATGGAATTGCAGTTTTTGGGCACATCAGATGACTGTGTCACTGTGTGTGATTTGGCAACACAGTTTATAGTTTAACATACTGTGTGCTTGCAGTATTTTTTCTACTATCCAAGATTTCCACTCATTGATTTCCCTATTATTTACTACTATGTGCAACATTATGTTAGGTAATAAAGCAGGTAGTGAATGCAAAAGCAGAAAACTGAAAGCAGGCAAAACCAATGAAAAGTAAAGAAACGTAACCATAACTTGAAACGTGAAAAGGATGATAATGTATGTGATATTCATTATATCATATTATATTACTATTATATATTATATTATATTATATTACTGGTCTGCTGATAGCTAAGAAAAAAATAGAAGCAGTGTGAACAGCAGATTTGGCAGTTCTGTATAACTATTGTAGGCTGTGTAAGTTGTGATATTAGAATAGAAAAACATTTTTCTATATTAAAAGCTCAATAACAAAACCATTAGGGCTGAGAATTGCCTTATATCAAAGCATCTGATCAGTGGTATAAGAAGGATGATGATGGACAATCACTCATGCACACATACACACTTACTCATACAACTGCTGTATTCATGATTAAATATAACATAAAAATGTGTCAGAATTCACATTTCCTGTAATATGCGCTTATATATTCCCAGGGTTCACTGCACTTATTTGATGTTTGTTGTTATTAATATACAGTTGAACCATTAAAGACAACAATATCACATACATTATCATCCTTTCACGTTCAGGTTATGGTTACGTTTCTTTACTTATCATTGGTTTTGCCTGCTTTCAGTTTTCTGCTTTTGCATTCACTACCTGCTTTATTACCTAACATAATATTGTACATAGTATTAAATAATAGGGCTATTTTTTTTTCCTAAAAAATTAAGCATGAGAAGCTGTAGAAAGAAAGACATTAAACTTAATTATACCCTAACTTGTTCTTTAAGTCTATCAACTTTTAGTTTCTCTTCCAAAAGCATTATGGTATATGGTAAGAGTTAATCATTATAATCCACCTTTTGGTTTATTACAATCTCATGATGATGTGTTCTGGATGCATCAGCAAAGCTAGCTGAATTTTAATAGCCTCATTAAAAACTCAGAGCAATTTGTCACTGTTGTGTAATCACTTGACCTGACTGCTTCACCACTGCTACACTATACAGACAAAGGTTTGTGGACACCCCACTATGATTCTATTTTTTTATGTCTCTTTCCACATTTAGTTCCCTTTTGCTGTTGGTATAACATCCACTGTTTTGGGAAGATTCTCCACCAGAATTTGGATTGTGGTTGTAGAGATCTGTGCTCTTTTAGCCACATGAGCATTAGTAGTCAGGTACTGATGTAGGGTGAGGAGGCCTGGGTTGTGTTCCAATTCATTCCAAAGGTGTTCCGTAAAAGAGCGGAAAGCTTTATAGCAGGCCACTGAAGATCGTCCATGCAAACGTATGTACTGACAACCATATCATCATAGAGGTCACAGTGTGCACAAGAGCATTGTCATGATGGAGCAAGTTTGGGTCACCTTTGGTCTCCATGTTTAGAAGAATGTGCAATATGTTCTTTCTATACTTTCTGAGATAAGTTTTCTTCAAGAATTCATCAGTCAAAGATGAATTTTTTTTTTTTTTTTTTTTGAGAAACAGCCTCAAAAAGTGTCAAAATACTTTTGTTCCTTTACCAAAACCTGTATAAGAGAAAGGATTCGAACGATTGTGACAATTTGAATATGGTTTGTCTGAGTAGAGGAACAGAGGAAAAAGCTCCTATACACATTAAGTAAATATTAAACTAGCTTGTTTAAAAAGATTCCATTTACAACCAAATAAGTTAATGTAAGAATTGATCCAGTTAATACCCCATCAGTATCGAATGCATCAGTACTTTAGGATCGATCTGCTCAACAATAGTATGTTCCCCATGGTAGCAATGTGTGAGCACTGTGTGAAATTTGTTCTTGGTTCTGCAACTGGTTAAAAAAAATACAAAATTAATACACTAGACAAAGTAACCTACAGCATCTTCTCGCTCAGCAAATGCCTGAGGGTTTACTTGTCTGGATGACATTCTGGTGCACTAACAGCAGATTGTGCGCTCTGTGTTGTTCAAAGCACAAGGCATTCTAGTTAGCTCCACAATTCTGATGTCTGAGTTCTATCTGTGGGAGAAATGATGGAGCTGTTCTTTACTGTCAGCAGTTTTAGATTAGTGAAAAATCCTTTTTAGCCCTAGGAGATTATCAGAACAATATTCATTGTCCGCCATTGTGACCCTCCATAATTAGAAATCAGACCATGTTCAGAGTTCACAAATTCAAGCGCTGTGCTCAGGGGCATCCCTCAGCTTTGTGAAGGCTGATTAAATTCCAGTCATTCACTTGGCGGTTAAAGCAGGGGGAGTTAGATTCACAGAGCCGGCCTTTGATAGCTGTCTCTCTGAGTCGCCATCATTAATAAGGTTCAGAGCAATGGCCTGCCACATCACTTATGCCTTTAATTTCTTTGCTCACCCAGACACAAAGACTACCGAGTCATATAAACTAGAACAGAGCATGATCCTCAGTGGTTCATGAGGCATCTTTTAAATATACCTTATCATTTCATTATAGCTGACACTGCCAATTTCAGGGCAATGTACCAACATGATAAATTAGAGATGTCAGAGTATCCAAACAGCAGTCTGAAAACAATTATCCTAATAGTTTTATATACATTTTTACATTAGAGGTTCAAAGCCAGTGGCTGGAGCACTGGCTGTCTCAGTTTCCCAAGAAACTGTCAGGGACCTGCAGCTTGTTTATTCAGCTGACAGCATCAGAGCTATAATTGCCCTGGCAAAATATACATTAAACTAAATAAGGAGTTATAAATAACTTTTCTGCTTGTCCAAGTGTTCAGTCCAGGCTGTCCAGTTACTGTTTGTTCCTTTCAGGAAATCTCTTCATGGTTTGAGCCTGAATTCTACCTGAGCAACATCAGCATTTTGTATAAGCCCTATCTAGGTTAGAATTTAAGGTTATTTGTTGATTTATTAGTATGTATTCTTTATCAAGTATATAGGTAGAACAGAATATAGGAAAACTAAAAGCTATTGCGTTCATGTGCAACCCACATAGAGTTTTTAAAATTAATTTTAATATGTATTAATTATATTATATTACATTTAGTGGGCACCATTATTCAAAGTAAACTACAATTATCTTATTTATACAACTGAAGGTTAAAAGCCTTGCTCAAGGGCCCTGCAGAGGTAGCTTTGATCTTTGGGATTTGATCTCATAACCCTCCAATCAGAAGTCCAATGCCTTATTGTACTGAGCTTCGGAAGGACTAAGAGACCATGCATTGTAATATTTTTCTCTTTCATTTTTTTCAATGATGAGTAAGACAGAGTGCATGTGTGTGAATAAGAGGGCAGTGGATAAATTGAGAAGGTTTGGACATGTGCAGAGGAGAGACATGGGGTATATCGGTAGGAGAATGCTGAGGATAAAGGTACCAGGAAGGAGGATAAGAGGAAGGCCAAGAAGGAGGTTTATGGATTTGGAGAAGGAAGACATGCGGGTAGATGGTTTGACAGAGGCAGACCCCTAATGGGAGCAGCCGAAAGAAGAAGAAGTATTTTTTTTATGATCTTGACATGACATAAGTTGTTTTCTCGTTAGCTGTTTTAGGAATGTTCTAGATGCAGCATCATGGACAATGCGTGGATGTGCCCCCTGCCACAATGGTTATTATCATGATGCTGCCTCTAGAACTTGCTCTTATGCCGAATACACCGAAAAATTAAGCACTGATCACGAGTAAAAAATGTTTGTTACGTATGTCGAGGGCACGTGAACAATAAGTGCTTCACTTATTTATAAATTAAGAATATTAACAAAAATTGTAATGGTCCTTGTGGGTCAATTCGTTTGCCTTCTATTGATGTTATGTTTAACGGATACTTTTGGGACCAGTAGTTAAATTTGGCAAATTGTACAGTAGATCACATGCCATAGTCATGTAGTCATTAGTCATTAAGCATAAAGATAGAAATACCTTTTTCTATAATAGATTTTTTTATTTCATGATTTAATGATGTACACAAACTCACTAGTGAAAATCTTCTAATAATGTTTTTTATTGGCTGCTAATGGGTTGTAATGATATTTGTACATATGTCCTGAGTCTTTCAACACATTTCTACACTCTCCAGCAATGTCCAATATTTTTATAGGTCCCTATAAATGTACAGATGTCACGGGAAAGACTATTAAATAACACTAAATGCAGAAGACGTGCCTTGAATTTTCTCGGAACATTGTGCTGTTGTGTATGTCACTATGCTCCGGGTTTGGTGTGAATTGTAGACATTATCGGGCTAATGTGACACAATGCAGTGGGAAATATTTGACAGTTTGACACCAGTGCTATGAAGCATTATTGGAAATGATTGGTTTCTTATGCATAAATGTGATGAAATTTGAATTTTCAAAGCCAATACAGATTGGACTCCATTTACTAATAGCATGTCATAACCTCTTGCATGTAGTAATACAAAGAAATATCAGTACTGCTGTAAACTTGTGGCACATTGCTATAAACTTGTTTCTTTATTTGCTGTAGTTCAAAAACTTATTACCCATTAATTCTATCATTTGATCTCTTATGCTAAATAAATAAATGAATAAATACAATCTATGAGCTATTTACAATGGCATACTGATTTTACTCATACTATACTATTATACTAGTTTCCTGGGCAACATACTGAATTAATGAATGAAATAAATAAATATCTACTGCTCTGTACCACAGTTTGAATTATGATAACTACATAGTGAAGTGGCAATTGTGGGATTGTAATTCAAGGCAATGACCAGATTAGATTAGGAATAGATACTATATATGTTCTTTCTTTTAAAAACAAACACAAGCACAAGCCCTTTAGGTTTCAAATAGTTTCTCTGAGCTTCCTCAGCTTTCAAAAGTAAAATAAGAGCAAACGTTGCAGGAGGTTATTAGTATTGATGGCACTGCGGTGTTTTAACTCAAACAGCAGCCTTACAGCCTTAAAGATTTGGATGTGTTTTAAGGTTTGGGACCGTCTGGCTGCTACAGTTACACAAAGTGATTCTGTATCCTTTAACCATGCTATGAACACTAGACAGTGCAGTAGATGCTGCTGTTGAATGAGACAATCAGTTCAATCAGGCCAAGTCTGGAGGCAACGTCTCATAAATCACACATGCAGCACAAAGCTGCCAAATACTGCAATCATCAAGCTCACACCGCGGTGTCCGTGCACCAAATAGTGAGCAACCGCATCTCCATATTCATACACTGACTCCTGTGATGGCCTGGTGCTTGACCTCACTGCATTATCGATGCAAAAGACTTGCCGTGGATTCTGAACGGGGCAGGGTGAAAATCTCTGCTTAACACAAGTCAGATAATCTTGACATCTATTTATTACAAGGCTATTGCCAATACATCCTGAAACATACTGACCAACAATGTGTAATTAAATTCTTCAGAGTGTCGCTATCATAAGATGTGATTAAAGTATGCTTTTTTGTTTAACTGATACTTTCTGTCTACTTGAAAAATACTCTCAAATAGACAGGCTAAGAATTGATTCTGGTTGCTGGGTGCACTTTGAATTTTAATTGGACAACGATGTCTGCTTTGTAACCCGTCATCTTAACTGATTGAATTAGACCTTATACGGGTGGAGGACAATCAATTATTGTCAGAAAAATTAACAACTGAGACAGTCAAATAAGTCCCGTGCTGGTGGAAATGAAAAACAGCAAATCCTTCACTGTGCGTGGACTTGATCTTTATCGGTGTGATTTATTGATGCGCGTTTCATCTCGACCACGTCTCTGAAAGGGAGCAGAACAATTAGCTTCGATTGACTGGGGGGGGTCTCGAGTCAACAACAAACTTTTATTTACACTTTTTTTCCAGGTAAATGTGTTCAAGGACATAAAATACTGGATTTGCAGAAAATGGAGGAGAAACAGTGGGAGTAGATGGAAGGTTTAGTGGATAAGGGAATGTCCTCCATATACATATACATATATATGTATATATATATATATATACAGTACAGACCAGAAGTTTGGACACACCTTCTCATTCAAAGAGTTTACTTTATTTTCATGACTATGAAAATTGTAGAGTCACACTGAAGGCATCAAGGGCTATTTGACCAAGAAGGAGAGTGATGGGGTGCTGCGCCAGATGACCTGGCCTCCACAGTCACCGGACCTGAACCCAATCGAGATGGTTTAGGGGTCAGCTGGACCGCAGAGTGAAGGCAAAAGGGCCAACAAGTGCCAAGCATCTCTCGGGGAACTCCTTCAAGACTGTTGGAAGACCATTTCAGGTGACTACCTCTTGAAGCTCATCAAGAGAATGCCAAGAGTGTGCAAAGCAGTAATCAAAGCAAAAGGTGGCTACTTTGAAGAACCTAGAATATGACATGATCAGTTGTTTCACACTTTTTTGTTATGTATATAATTCCATATATAATTCCACATGTGTTAATTCATAGTTTTGATGCCTTCAGTGTGAATCAACAATTTTCATAGTCATGAAAAGAAAGAAAACTCTTTGAATGAGAAGGTGTGTCCAAACTTTTGGTCTGTACTGTATATATATATATATATGTATGTTTATATCTTTCTTGGTGTTCTGATTTTGTTACCAGCTACTGGCTTTTGTAACATGTTATAGATGTGATATACATGATAGGAACAAACTATAGATTTTTATATCTATAATAATATAAATAGATACAACACCAGGGGCGGCGTAGCACAATCGTAGTATAGCATTTCCTGCCCATGTTCTCATGTATGATCTCACCGATGCCCTTTGGCTTCGATAGTGTTGTGATTGATAAGGTAGATACTGTATGCTTCCCCTGCCTCTAAAAGAGGGTGGGCATGTTTGCTCTTTTTTTCTTTATCCAACTAATGGCTATGGCATCATGATGATGATGTCTAAAAATTTTTATTTCTGAACGTCCAACGCAAAATGATCTGAATTATTTCCTGATTGTTTCTCATGACGCTTTGTCAATAAAAAGCTACTACAGAACAATTAAATATCTTTATTGTATTTAATCGGCAGCAGCTTCTCATTATGATTGTATATAAAATGCTATGGATTGCATGCGAGAGATATTACAGAGTTTGTTGATGTGACCAAATAATAAGAACAAGCAATGGGGCATTCCCACTGGAAGTTTACTGATCTACTGAAGGAAATGATTCCGAGTTCTCTTGAGGATTTTGTACCTGTTTTGGTGGCATACTTAATGCGCTCTGCATAACCTCACTAACACAGCTGCTCCTAGCATATTCCACTTCATTTAACTTCCTGCCCTGTCCTAAGTATGCACTTGGGGCTTCACGGCACTCGCTAATCATTTGTAGCTATCAGGATTGCTTTATTTAGCACTAGTGCATGCATGAAAGGAATGAGTGTCATGGTTCCAGCCCAGAGATAGCTTGCCCCAGGTGGGGCAATCAGCAGTCTTGTTTAATGCCATGAGTCCGAGTCTGGGTGAACTCCATGCAGCCGGGTTGTGTATGTAATCATGGTTTGAGGACAGGACTGTGGAACTCAAGGTGTGGAACACTCCCTTGATGATCAGAAGATGTCAGAACAATGCACATCCTGACTCTAATATTAGAAGCAGGCTAGTACAGATAGAGGAGCTATTTTAAAGTCAGTTTTTAGATATTTCTCATTGTAATCACTATATTTTGGCCCGTTGTGTTACTTGTGTAGAGAATTACAAATTGAAACACAGATGGCAACCATGATGGAAATAAAAGGTGCATGATACTGTATCAGGTTATAATCAAACAAGTAACAGATCATTTGTGTCACAAGGATTACAAGTCAAGTTTATTTCTATAGCCCTTTTTACAATGGACATTGTCTCACAGCAGCTTTAAAGAAATTAACAGTTAAGGTGAACGATGTGTATTTATCCCTGATGAGCAGACTGTGGCAAGGAAAAACTCCCTTAGATGTTATGAGGAAAAAACCTTGTGAGGAACCAGACTCAAAAGGGAAACCCATCCTCATTTGGGTTACATCAAGCTGCTCCTGGTTTAAAATTGTATTTATTTAGGCAAAAAAAAAGGTACAGTTTTAATTGACCTTTAAAGATGCATAATATCCTGGAGTATATGATTTATTTCCTAATAATTCACCTCAGGTTAGAAACGTCTATAGATTTATTTATTTGTTTTAAAGAAACGGTATATGTTGTGTAAAAGTTTTTAGCAATTTTTGATTTGTTTACTTTTCATGCAGAAAAGATTTCCCATTGTATTAATAGTTTTTGATTTTGAGTCTCTTCCATCCGATTTTTTTTCTCTATTCAGAATGTGTTCCAAATATTTGGAGACCCGAACTGAAAGAAATCTTCAAGCTAGTATTATAAATCGAATTGAATCGAATCTGTAATGTACCGCTACTCCATGATTTATTGCGAAACGTCTATACAAAAGTCTCTTTGCTGTTCCTTTACAGGCTGTATAGTCGCACAAAAAAGATTCACAGTACTACACCGCATTTTAATACAAACTGATTGCTTTAACCTTTATCGGAACTCAAAAGCAATTCAACAACTTATCTAAAACCCGAGAAAGCTGACAAGTCTGACAAGTCGTTTTGAACACTATCTCAAATTTATTGTTCTGCATTTTAAAATTTTAAGCTCACATTTTCTTTTGTTATGGTTTCTGCAGCGGACCAGATAGAAGAGAGCACCTCCCGGAGTGTCTTTATACTGACAAAAAAGTGCAAAAAGGCTTTTCTCACAGGATATAATGAAGTCTTTACTGAGCTGGTATATAGTATTGCCTGAGGTTATTTTTAACTAGTCATTTTATAGAAAGTAAAATGCAACAACATCTTTCCAGTCTTTTACACACACCCAGTCAGAGCACAATTACTGATATGATGGATTCACACAGGACAGCAAGAAAGTGGCTGTGGGAAATGGCAACCAAGAAAAAAAAAGATGGAAATGTATTTTAATTGCCATTTTGGAAAAGTCAGCAGTCATGTTATGATTCAATCATATACAGTGACATAATGAAAAAAAACATCTCAAATGACATGGGTTAACTGTTGGTGTGTACTAGCTTGGTGAGGAAAGTTTAGCTCTGTTGATTATACCGTTTGCCTGCTTTTTTTTCTACCTATTTCTTTCATTTTATGCAGTGTGTATTTGCAGTCTATTAGTAGAAATAATTACCTGAACTGATGTTGGTTTTTCCTGTACTTTCAGCAGGAGGTTTGGAATCAGGATGTCATTTCTGCAATTATTGAATTATTCATTCCAGACAGTTCAAGAATACAGAAAGTGGCAGCATGAGTTGGTTAAACATTTTTTTTCCTACTAAAAGTTCCCCTTTGTATTTCGTTGATTCACCAGCTATAAATCATGATTTAGTTCCCATGTGTTTTCATACAGGACTGTCTGATTGACAGACGTCTTCTGTCTGCTGTTATATCAAAAAAAGAAAATTACAGAGAAAGGAAAAAGGCAAGAGATCACACCCCGCTCACCTCATGGAGGGACCATGAGGACTGTCTCTCCTATATTACATATTTATCAAGTCAATATCTATGCATCTCTGCCCTCGAGCTGTTTAATATATTATCTATTCAGCATTTCATTGCGAGGCAGGTTATGCCTATAGAGAATAACTTGATTTATTATCCAAAAACTTGAAGCAGACAAAAAAAGAAATAGAACTGTCCAGATCTGACCAATAACACAAAACCAGAAATGATTCGAGTGGTTCACGCCATGAACAGCTTTTTTGTCAATAGATTGCTGGTTGGCATCCTGACAAAGATGGGAGTCAAAACGATGTAACCGACTCTGCTCTCTGGGTGTGAAAAGATGCTATTGCTATTCGCAGATTGACAACTCAGAGCTGTGTGCAAAGTCAAGAGAAATGCATCAACAAAATGCTAAGAAAAACTTATAAAAGAATTAAGAGCTAAGAGAGTGTACACACTCAAACTTGACTCAAATGCTGGACAAGTAGGTTGTTAAACTATGTTGGTCAAGCACATGGACAGATAAATCATCTGTCTGGGTTCAGGTTGTTTTTGTTTTATTGTTCTCTTTAACAGAGTGAGTATGTAGATTCCCCTTAACCATGTTCTTACAAAAATGACCACAGTAGAGTCTATATCACAAGAATGGAAGTTTTATGACTTGTGTTTGATAGAGATTTTGGTTACTTGCCATGGGAACTTCATCTGGGGAATTTTCAAAATATTTCAAGTTGGAAATTTATCAGGAATTTATGGGAATTAATAGGAAATGTGGGGAAATTTATATTAAGATAAATATCAACATTTTGTTTTGTTATAAGCTGACACCTTCAAACTAATACAGATTTCAATAATGACCTTTTCTTTCTTTGATTTAATTGTTAGTTTAATTCTGTTGCACAATAGATTACATCTTTGCACAAAAAGTTTTAAACATACATTTATGTAGTATTTATGTAATTTACATAAATACTCTCCAAGATTTTTTGACATTATTTTGAGTGCAGGGGGGTGTTATTTTAAGGAGGTATAATTTCCATTAAATCCAATAGAAAGTTTTTTTGCAACCCTGGTTATAATAACAAATTTTTCTGAGTGTCTTATAAAGGTTATGCTAAAACCTTTATTTCACAATATGGCTTCTATTGAGTAAGGGTATTGTTAACAGAGCAGTCGATTATGTGTATTAACTGGGAAAAGAAAACACACTACACTCTTTACTTCATTGACTCCCTTTAAGTGCACGTGTATGTTGAAAACTGGAAAGCAAGTTCATAGCGGTTCAGTTCAAGGTTTTCTAAGTTTGCTGAACTCTGACCTGCAAAGATGTGACTGATGGGAGAATGAAAATTGTGAGACATGAGGCTTTCTTAAAGCTTGGTTTACCTAAACATGGTCAAGTTTTCTGGCTGGGGCTACAGGCATGAGGACGATGTCCATGCCTCAGCTGCTCACTGAAACTGGCAGCTCCAGAAAGCAGCTGCTCTGCACTCCAGGCACGTCACATCAGCATGGCCAGAGGAAGCATTCAGCAGCCTCGATGCCTCAATAAGTCGCCTGTGCTGTGCTGTGTCTTGCCTCACATTGGTTCACTTGCTGGTCTTTTCCTTATCTTTCCTTTTTATATTATTTTATTAACTTGATGCATAGTTTCCCCTTTTGTCTCTCTGAGTTTGTATCCTTCTCCTTAAAGCAACACTTTTTTTTCTTCCTTTTCTTCCTTTCGCTACCATAAATATAAATTACTATACTCTTTGCCTTAAAAATCAGCAATCCACTGATCCATGTTTCCTGATGTTACTTATGGCAAGTACACAGCATTTATTGTATTCATTGTTTGTTTGTTTTTTTTGCTCCCCAGGGTTTTTAATAGAGCCGTTTTCCCAAAACTACTCAATAGAAAAATGTGCAAATGCTACTAACTTAATACTACTTAATACTAAAACATATTTGCCAATACAAACTCTGTCTTGGGATTTGATTGATGTTCAGGCAAAAAACATTTCTTGTTTTGATGTACCAGCTTTGCAGCCTTTACAGAATATGAATAACACAATTGCATAGATGCAATTGCAGTGTCCCCGAGTGTCAAAAATGGTACATAAGAATACATCTTTGTGAAAATGAGAAACAAAATGTCTGTAGGCCAGACATGGAATGGAATTTGCTGATGCCTGAACAGTCTGAGATTTACACTATAGAAAAGTGCCAGTCTCTTCATAGTCCTGGTAATTCCCTAATTCATGTTTTCCATGCAATGACAGGCAATAATGAATGTGCATGAGCATGAGTGCATGGTAGTATACCCTTGGTGTAACGTCGGTATGAGTAACTCACCCTGCTGTATCCACCTGAGCCGCTGTATTTCGGACAAAGGCGGAATTCATAAAGCTTTATCAGTCTCTAGCAGCTGGCTTTGGCTTTCTTTGCTCCTTCCTGGAAGTTTTATGCACTGAATTCAAATTGCCTCTTCAGATCAAGGTTATGGAATAGCCTGATAGTAAACCAAATTCCTACAGAATTTGACAAAAAGCTGAGCTGGTCATTAGGCCTGGCAGCACAAAACAGATTGACTGGTGGGGTGCAGATCGGTGAAGCTGACTGCAGCTTGCTATGTAATTTGCCTCAACTCACGCTGCAATTCTATTAATTAAAAATTAAGACTAACAACACTGTATACAGTACCTGCTGCAGGACGTAATAATAATAATAATAATAATAATAATAATAATAATAATAAAAAAACTGTACTGTAAGAAATTATATTATGGTCAATTAGACAGTATCAGCCCTGTTTGTGTTTGGTGCCTTGGCATGCTGAGAGTTGGACACCACTACTACTGAGTAAACCTCTAAAGCAGAAGTTCTGTTTTTTTTTGTAGCCAAGGAGCTGTGGAATAAACTTCATGGACCCCCACATAATCAAACTTTTTTAATACTTATTCATTTATTTATCATTTAAATGTGGACAGTAGTATTTTGGCTTTTCATTGTAGCCATAAGAGCAGCATTTATTGGGCCTTGGAGTTGCTGACTCCAATTTCAGTTGTGAGGGGATAATAAATATACAAATATCATCTCTGAAATAGTGGCTCCAATAAAATTCTGTCCTAAAGCAAGGTCCACTGTGGTGAATGATAGCAACAGGAAACAACAGTAGTGTTATGATGGTTAATTATCTTCTTACTGAGTCAATCCTTGCTTGCGAAATCGCCATGGTGATTTGTAGTTTGTAGGACTGCTGAGAGGAAGTAGAGACTCAGACCACAATTAGCAAACAGAAAAAAAAAATGCTTATTGATTAAAACACACCACCTACACTAAAAGCTTGGTCGTGTTGAATTTGTTATTTTGGGATTTGCAGCTTTTTACAATTATTCTAAGGGTCAGAATGAATGATACAACTAAATTATTGTGAGTTAGTAGACCGGATTTTAATTTAGACATTTCCCAGGACCACCTGTGTGCCTCTTGTAAATGTAAACTTTGATGTATGCATGAAAACTCAGCCTTGACCCAGGGTTTCCCGTGTGTTCTTTGGTTTTCTCCCCTCGTCAAATGACACGATTACATATTTAATTTGTCCATAGTGTGTGCGTCTGAGTCTGTCTACATTGTTCTCTGCCTTGTACCCCCGTAAACCCATATAACTCTGGACATGCTTCCGGTCTTGTATGTATAAATTGATACAATCCTTTACAGCAGGTTCAAATATCCTGTCTTTAAAAAATATACATTTTGGTATAAATCATAGACATACAGCATTTCATGAACATTAAATACAAAACAGGGAACCATCAATGCAACACATGCGTTTCATCACGGGTATAGTAATTGCATATTTTATAATATTTTTTATAATACAGCGTGCATTAAATCACACTAAAGGTGATTGCACTAAGCTGCAATAATCCTTTCTAGATTCCTTTCTAATGGATCATTTAGTTAAGTCATTAATGCATTATTAATCATAACAGAACCCTTTATTTATAAGCTGTTTTCATTTTGTTTTGGTAATGAATGTGTAAAAGTGGAAAAACATTGTAGTAATTATGGATTATTTAATCAGAGTAGCCTGTCTACTCAGAAAGTGTTTTTTTATCAATCAATCAATTAATTAGACTATTAAAGCATTATTTTAAATTTTTTAAAGATGATGTCCTGAGCTTTCAGAAAGCATTGTTATTAGCATAATTGTCCATCTCAGATTGAGGCATTATTTCAATTAAATTTTAGGTCTCAAAAAGGTAATATGAAAAAGGTATTAAAGCAGCCAACTGTCTATACATAAACAATCCTTAACCTTTGTGGCTAATACCACAAATGACATTAATGATACATTACTAATGATACATACTAATAATACATTAATCAGTAACCCACTTCAATAATTGAATTACTTTTCTCCTTGAATAATGAAAGTAAGAAATGAGAGCACTCCCAACAATATTTAATTCTCTATAAAACGATTAATCAAAAAATGACAATAACGATAACAATTTATTTTTTCATTTGACTCAGTCCTCTTTTAATTTGTTATCTATATGCTAGCGTATGTGCATCTGAGCTCACAGCTGGTGACTGAAGTTGAAATAGTTCAAGAAAGTTTGGGCTTGATCCTAACTTCAGGGCCTTAAGGAACAGTAACAGGCTATGCTTTTATATAAAAATAATACAAGCCGTGTACAGCAGTATAGACCACAGTGTGTTATTTTTTTTTATACCACACCAATGTGCCAGTAAATAAAATGTTATAAATGACTTTATAGTTAGATTTAATGTTGTGGAATCTTTTTTAATTTCTCTCTCAAAAAAGTTTCAAAATAAAAGGTTTGGGTCATTTTACCAAGCAGTAAGAAAGCTTAAACTTGTCTGTTCTGAAGACTCTTTAATGCCAGGAAGAGTTAACACCATGATTGTTGAGACCCAAAATTACAAACTCCTGTATGTATGTGCATTTACTAAATAAACCATAACATTTTAAAACAAGTGCATTTATATCTACCTAGCGTTCTTGCCATGCTGTTATACAAATATTGTCAACATTGACCAGTCATGGTAAAACAAATACACCTTTAAATTCAGAGTCCAATGTTCTGTAAAAGGGACATAACACACACAGTTTTGCCTAATCTCATGTTCATACTAAGTACCTATTGTATCAGTTTTTAGTTTTATCAGATTTATAAAAGAAAGAAACACCTTTGAGATTCTATGTTAAAAAAAAAAAACAAGCTCCGGTTGGTGTGCACATGGTCTTCTGGGCCATAAGTGGCCATACAAGGAATTTTGCTCTTCATGACGTCATGAAGGGCTATACCCGAAAAAAAATTTTTTTTTCAAAAATCTTACCTGTAAGGAGTGTATTTGCCACAATAATACTTTGGCCAGGTTTAGCATGAGAATGCAAATTAATTAAAGTGTAAATCACTCTGAATGCATGATTCAGGATTAGCAATCGATTGACAGCCGTAATAAATATATATATATATATATATATATATATATATATATATATATATATATATATATATATATATATATATATATATTAGGGCTGTCAATCGATTAAAACATTTAATTGTGATTAATTGCATTTTTCTCTGTTACAAATGTACTTCAAATTAATACATTTCAGGTGTTTAATAATCTAATCAACATGGGCATAGACAAATATTGATGCTTTATGCAAATGCATGTTCATTATTAGTGAAACCAAACTCAACATAGAGCATGAACACAAAATATTCCTGTAAATAGTTTAAAGAAATTAAGTTGTTTTAAATTAAGTAAATCATCAGGACGACCAATTGCCCCATGTGTTTCCTTAACAGCGGATTTTGGTGCTTGATTTAAAACTTATTTCCCCACTTTTATATTTATTTATTTATATTTTTAAATAAAAATGGTCAAACAGAAATGCGCACTGCATTAATATGCGATTTATAAATACCGTATTTCTTGGAATATAAGCCGCTACTTTTTCCCCACGTTTTGAACCCCGCGGCTTAAACAACGAAGCGGCTAATTTATGGATTTTTTCCGGTTTCACAAACTTCAAGCCAAAAAATTGAACCCCATAACATTAGACCAATGAAATTTCCGAAGAAAGAAATAGTTGTGAAAGGAAGGAGGAAGACAGTGAACAATGACTTACTTGGTCGGCTACTGTTTAGATACAAGCCGTTGTAACGTGTTGAGTCTGGGTTAAGGGGAGAGCTCGCTAACTCCAGTTGCAACAGAAATCATATAAGCACAGACAGGCTTCCAAAACTCGTGCTTTTTTATTTTTCTTGGCAACAGCGTTATGGGTTAGTCAAAGAAACTTAGAAATGAGCATCAGAAAATAATAAGGACATATTCCTCGTCTTGCACACACGCAGTAATACCGGCAGAATGCAGTGACGTGCTGTTCCCAAAATGCCGCTCTGCTCTTAAAGGAGCCACAACATATTTCACCCGTTACACCGTGTAACAGACACTGTCTTTCGGTAAAGCCTGTGTAAAGTTCATTATTTTCAGTTTAGACACCTGTGGCTTATAGACAGGTGCGGCTTATTTATGTTCAAAATTAAAATATTGATAAAATTCAGTGGGGGCTTATATATATGGGTGCGGTTTATAGTCCGGAAATTACGATAGTGTCTTTAAAATAAATTGCGTTAACGCGTTATTAATGCGTTAATCTTGACAGTCCTAATTATGTATATATATATATATATATATATATATATATATATATATATATATATATATATATATATATATATACACACACAATATACACAATATACAATACATAATGAGTGATTCATGAGTTATTCAGGATAAACCTAATTTGCATTTATCAATGAATATTGTGTGAACAAAGCTTTCAACATTCTTTCATCACAACAGGAGTCCACCTGCAAGCGGCTGCTTTTAAAATTTTTGTATCGATGTAATTATTATTGTTATTATTGAGCATTTCACATCAAATGAACTTTGCACTGCTAGCGCTAAAGTTATATGAATGTCTTTCGGATGAAAGTAATTTGTTCAGCAGGTATCTTCTAAGGATAATTAATAATTAGGGACTGATCATGCTGTGGTCTTTTCCCACAATACTGCAGCAGGACAGAGAACCATGACTTTAGCTATGTAGCTTGCTATGGGAATGTTGTTTTAGCCAGGTGAGGACATTAACAGGTGATACAAACAAGCACAAGATTAAATCGACTGATGTGAAGTGTGTAAATATAGGACCTGTGTTGAGACCAATCTGATTAGAGATTGTTTTATTATCCACCCCTTTACTTGCCTTGCAGTCAAAATGCATAGATGCCTGTAGGCAGATGAGAATGTTGAATTATAGTGACATGTATTTAAGGACACACTATATGTGCTTTTTGAACATCCAATTTAACATTTACTCCATTTGCATTGTGCACAGAAGCATTGTCACGCTGGGACAGGTTTGAGTCTCCTAAATTAAGTGAAGGGAAAGTTTAATTCGAATGCACCCAAAGAGATCCTACGCAATTGTGTGCCTCCAATTTTGTGGTAACAGTTTTATGAAAGAAGCACATATGGCTGGAAACGTCCTGTGGTCCAATACTTTTTCTTTATAGTGTATGTGATTGTGATGTTTGATGGAAGAGCTGAAATCTGAAATTAGTCAATAGATTGCTAATGCAAATTTGGGTTAGCTGAGCAATATATTATATCAAGTATGTGCAATGTCAAGAATAATGTAGGGGCAAGCTTTTTTACACACACACACACACACACACACACACACACACACACACACACACACACACACACACACACACACACACACACACACACAGAGAGGCAGCTGCAAACAAGAATTATTCAATCAGCTCAAATACAATCTAGGAAGCATTTTACTGTCTTTAATCACCTGATAACAACCAGACAATGATTAACTGCATACATTTACAGTCCAGTCCAGGCTGATGGACTTTTGATCTGAAGGGCATGAGTTTATTTTCCAGCTCCACCCAGCTACCACTGCTGCACCCTTGAGCTTCAACTGCTCAGTTGTATAAATGAGATAATTGTCAGTCCATATATTTTTACAGCTGCGGTGCGATTGCTTTAGGTTTTACACAGGTCTAAAACAATCCGTTTTAAGTCATTTGCTAAAAACAAATAAGCTGAAATTTGCTGCCAGGAGCTGGAATGAAGTGGTGCAATAGCCCATTTCTCCATTCTGTATTGCATGCATGCAGAAATAGGACAAGACAGAGACACCACATATTAAGGTGGAGAAGTAAAAAAAAAAAAATGCCTTTACATTTAAATGCAAAAAAGGGTTTACCCGTGATAGTGAAAACACTGAACAGTGGAGGGAATTTGAGGGAGAAGGATGGAGAAACCACAAACAAACAAAATATTTACAAAACAGAGCTCATCCACACAGGGGGTGATAGTGGACCTTGTGGTGCTGTTTGTGGAAATAATTCATTGATAATAAACCAATAAAATATTTATCATGTTTTCTTTTGTATTTCACATACCTCTCATTTTTTTCATATCACATATACACACCCCCTCCCTAACATACACTGAATGTTTAAATTCTAATATCTCCTATGTAATGAGGAATAAATTATACATTTCCTCAAGACAATCAAATAATGTATGAAGAAGTAAAAGGAGTTTGAATTGCAGTCCTGTCTTTGTGTCTATAGTTCATCTTTTTATTTTTTTTCAAGGATATTTAATTGAATATGAATAGCCTTTGAAGCTAATCTGTCTTCTGTGCAACACTGATAGGGAACATTTCTTCTTTATTCTTGTTCAATGCACTGAAAATGCAGACCATATTTATTCAATTATAAATAATAATTTATACCCCCCCCCACACACACCCCCCGGGAGTATAATATGCAGTACATCAGTTTTTTGTGCTTTCAATATACAGCTTCCTACATGTTCAGCTACTCATCTTGCCCAGCTTCTAATGGTCCCTGTTTAGGGAAGCTGGTGTTGCTTTTTTCAAATAGATGTGTTAGGAATACTGAAGTACTACGTTGTTTTTGATGCAACTGAGTGATTCAGAGAGAGAGGGGCCTCCTCGAGGCTAAGGCGTAGCATGTCACACTGATCCACAAGGCTGCATTGGCAGAACTCTAACTACAGCCAAGTACATGTAGGATTTTGTTTCTTTTTTTTTTCTTTTTTTTTTTTACAAAAGTAAAAAGTAGCATGACTTTCATAAAAAAGTTCTGTAATTAGGAATATTTTCTTCACTAAAATAGGGCTTTTCCTCTGCTGATCACTCAAAAGTTTACATGAGTAGTGCACGACGGATGTGCTATAGTAAAGAAATAAAAATGAAATATAAAGATATTTAATGCACATCTAATGCTTTCATTTTTTTCCCTGAATGTCAGCGCAATATTTCAGCCTGTAGTAGGTTTGTCCCGCTCACTGGCAGCAGTTACAATACCGACATTATAAAACCCGTATCCCACATATTGTAGGAGTGACGATCAGATAAATAAAAAAAAAAAAAAAAACTGCAAATAAAAGGAACATACAAGGAATATGACAAAGTGTGTGCAGAATTGCTTCTGGTGTGGAGTAGAATTAATCGACAGTGCTTTATTGTAGTTGAAGGCTTTTTAATGGAGTTGTAATCGTTGTTATCGTTATTGGAAATGCATTATCACACTTTTGTCCTTGCGAACTTCACATCTGCCTGACCAAATTGAAATAAAATGTGACTTCTTCTGTCCTGATGCCCTTGCTGCTCTTTAGATTCTAGTATTTTTTAGATATTGCTTTTCTTTTCTGGAATATTTTATGACTTCTTGTGGAAGTCAAGACACAATACAAACCTAACAGTGATTATAGTTGTTAAATACTGCCACCATTAGCTGGTTAGCTGGTATGATCAGTAGTAATAGTAGTTGAAGTACTGGTGTCAAGTTGGATTTGGCTGAAAAAACTTCATTGGCATTCATTTGGCAACAAAACATCCAGTAACTAAGCAAATACATAAATTAAGCTAGCTTAAATATTAGTTGAGGTAACTAACATTAGACATTAGGGTAAATAATTATTGGTAAAAACCCTAACTCCAACCCTGCACTGCTTTTTGTCACTGTCACATAGGAATCCTGTAATAGCAACCCATACGTGAGGTGTTTGGTCTAATTTGGTGAGACATTCTACTAAATATTCTTAAGTATTTATTTAGTGCACATATCATATGCATCTCACATCCAAATTTTCCAAACAGATTAACAAATACGGAGAAGAATCATAACAGCCACATATACTATATGGAAAAAAGTTTGTGAACAAATTAGCATGGATTAGCAGGATTTATGTGTTTGTTTCTTATTTCCACATTTATTTTAATTTGCTGTTGTAATAACCTTCACTTTTCTGGGAAGATGTTTTGAGGTGTGTTTGAGGAGATTTATATTCATTCAGCCAAAGTGTTAATAACTTTCTTTCGGCTTCTCCTATTAGGGGTCGCCACAGCGGCTCATCCGTATTTGTGATCCGTATGTTCAATTTGGCACGTTTTACGCCAAGGTGTTAATAAAGAATCAAAATACTTTATTGATCCCACAGGATAATTGTTAAAGTCAGATACTGATGTAGGGTGAGGACGCCTGGGGTGCAGTCAGCTTTCCAATTCATCCTAAATTGGTTTAATAGGGTTAAAGTCAGAGCTTTATAGCAGGCACTCAAGATCTTCTATAAACATTCTCTTTATGGATCTTGTTTTGTACACAAAGGCATTGTCATGCTGAAGCAGGTTTGGGTCTCCTAGTAAAGGGAGAATTTGATGCTACCGCATCCCAAGGCATCATATACAGTTGTGTGCCTCCATCTTTGTGGTAACAGTTTGGGAAAGACTCACGTATGGCTGGAAAAATCAAGTCTTTCCAATAAGTCTTTACTGTTATAGATATCACTGCTAAGAAAGCATTAATAGATTCATGTTGTATTTTTTTTGTGTACAGTTCCCTTTCAGGAATTTGAGCTGCGTCAACAATGCTTTGGGAATGCTTCCGCGTTGTTTACTCTGGGACTTCAGGGTATCTGCATCCTAAACAATATAGATGACTGGTTGATCCTAGCTAAATCAGAGCACTTAGCGGCCCGGCATCTAGATGTCGTTCTCGCTCACATGAAGGAAACAGGGTTACGGCTGAACGCCAAAAAGAGTGTGCTTTCTCCACTGCAGAGAACCACTTACTCAAGTGTTGTCTGGGAGTCGACCCTTATGCGTGCGCAGCTGTCCCCTCCCGTATTGCGTCCATCCTTATGGCCGTCAGCATTGTGAAAGAAGGCCAGTCACTCATTGTTAAGCACTTCCAGAGACTGCTGGGGCTGATGGTTCCTATATGGTTTAAATTGGCCTTCTGCACACAAAACCCTTTCAGTGGTGGCTCAGGACCCAAGGGTTCTCTCTGAGGGGCAATCCACGCCGTACAATCAAGGTCATGCGGCGAGCCCTTTAGATGTGTGGAAAGATCCTAGGATCCTGTCTTAGGGCCCCATGCTGGGAGTTCCTGGTCGTCATAATGCTAAGGACGGATGCTTCCCTCACGGGCTGGGGAGTGGTTATGAGTGGCCGCTCTGCCCAAAGTCTTTGGGGAGGGCCCAATCTGCTGTGGAACATCACTTGCCTAGAGATGCTGGCTGTGCTTCTAGCTCTGAAGCACTTCCTTCTTGACCTCAAAGGCCATCATGTGTTGGTCCGTTCGGACAACACCTCTGTGGTCTCTTATATCAAACTCCTGGGGGGCTCTGCGCTCACACCTCCTGTACAAGCTGGCATGTCAGATCCTCCTGTGGGCACAGGGGAAGCTGTTCTCTCCTTGAGGGCAGCGTATATTCCGGGCCATCTAAACAAGGGAGCAGACACCCTCTTGAGGCAAGGGCTGAGCCCCGGGGAATGGTGACTCCACCCCCAAGTGGTGAAGCAGATCTGGGTGAAATTTTACGGAGCTCAAGTGGACCTGTTCGCGAGTTAAGAGACGTCACACTTTCCACTCTGGTTCTCCCTTATTTCCCCAGCCCCTCTAGGGCTGGATGCCATGGCTCGGCCAGTGCCTTTCTTTACCCTAGATCAGGGTATGATCAGTGCCACTTCTGGCCCCTCTGTCCTTCAACCTAGCTGTGCTTTTCCACACTAGGCAGGGACTGGTCAGTTTGGCGGGTACATATGTAACCATGGTTTCCTGAGGGAATGAGACTGCGTCTCCAGGCCACACTGCCGGCATCCCTGCAGCGCTTCCTTTAATTTTTAGAAGCTAGCGCCGGAATCACTCCATGTGCTTTTTATAGCTTCCTGGTCGTGACGCTACCCTGGCGGAGACATTGGACTGATTGCATACGTGATTAAGAACGTAGACAGTGTTCCCAAAGCATTGTTGACGCAGTGTCTCGTTCCCTCAGTGAACCATGGTTACATACATAACCTGGAGACATTTTTAATTCTCATATCATTATCAAAATATTAAGAGCTATGTCTTTACCATCATGCTATTGTCATAAGTATGCAGAGGTCTGCTATGTGATGTCACACACATTCATGTAATCAGTTAATTCATGATATTTGGCAAATACATGTAAAATCTGGCCAACTGTGGGTTTTTTTAAACTAATGTCTAGCTCTCAAATGCATTCGAAAAAGTCACTAGAAAATGTATATATGTATACTATACTATATACATATATACTATATGACCAAAGGTTTGTGGTCCCAACATTCCAATTCAGATGTAGTCCTTTATTTAATAATATTCACTCATCTGGAAAGGCTTTCTATTCGATTTTGAAGGATTAGTGAAATCAGGCACTGATGTCAGGTAAGGTGGCCTGTGGTGTATTCAGCGTTCCAGTTTATCCCAAAGATGTTCAATAGGGTTGAGGTCAGGGCAATGCACATTACTTTTAAAAGTCATTGAGTGTGTTAACCTGGAAGCTGGCAGTGCCTCTTTTTCTTTAAGTGAGTTTCATCTTCTGAGCTGTCCCTCAAGTCATTTTTCATGTCCCCTTTCCTCTTGTCTGGCCATTCTCCCACTTCATTTTTATACAATTTCACCTTGCCTTTTGTTCAGAGACTACTTTATTCTGGTGAATTGAGAGGTACAACCTAGATTAAAGTCCCTGCTTGCTAACATGTCACCAGTTATACTCAATCTTTAGCTTAGTCAGTGTTCATGGAGATTGCTTTGTGCACAGGAGCATTGTTATGCTGGAATATGTTTGGGCCTATTAAATTGTACATAGATCTTCCAGGAACATGTGAACTTCAAACTTTGTGACAAACATTTGGGGAAGGCTCACCTACTTTATAGGTAATGTACAAAAATTTGTCGTATTGTGTAATCTCAATTTTCAATAACTTAATTTATTTTTGAAGAGGACTTATGATAAAGGTATATTTTATTTTGTTAGAGGTTTGCTGTACAAAACTGCTGTTCACACCCACGAGCAAATATTTTTCTTGCGCTCAGTGAAACATTGCAATTCATAAGGGCAGACTACTGCTCTCTTAGGTTAACATAACACTGATATTAAATCTACAGATGTCTGATATATCCCAATATCCAATGCCTGATATAACTTAAACTTTAAAAGAAAATGGCATATATGTTGATACCGAATATGTATGCAGTTGATGTGAAGCTATAAACTATGTTAAATCTCATTTAAATCAAGACTTTTCATGATTCCAAAACTTTCAACAAATATTATTAAATAAATACACTTTATGGTTGGTTTTCTCATTGTTGTTTTTTTTTTTAGGGGAGATAACATAGTTGAAACTCGAGCGTGCTGCCAATATGGTTACCATAAGGTTTAGACAATACCTTTAAAAATAAAACTAGGAGACAAATCAATTAGAAGCTCTCAGGAATCACAGTCCGCTCTATCATCCTGACTTAGTAGTTACTGCACCATTTGCCTAAAGTTAAACTTTTCTCAACTTTGTCGCAGCACTGTTACCATGTTACCAATGCTTGCTGTCACTCATGCTTGCTGGAGGTTCACAAATTTCATTAAAAAAGAAATGGACTATGCTCATTTTGTTGCTGTGAGTCACTGTTTATGTGACTGTAGCTTTAGACTAGCTTTTGTCTGTCAGTACCTCTTTATACTCTGCCACAAGACAATACCCCTTTTAATGCCAGGCTGCTCTCAAAGAAAGAATTGTATCAGTAAATAATACAGAATATGGCAGGTTGGCAAGCAGGGACACTATTCTAGTTTGTACCTCTCAATTCACTAAAATAAATGAGTCTGTGAACACTGGGCAAGCTGAAATTGTATAAAAATGAGGTGAGGGAATGGCCAGAGAAGAAAAAGAAGACATGAAAAATTAGTTGAGGGACAACACAGAAGACAGGACTCACTTGAAGAGAATGAGAGAGTGCCAGCTGCTAGCGACTGGATTAATGCACTGCATGACTTTTAAAGGACTTTTAAAGTTGCCTCTTTTTGTTACTTATCCATATTTACATTCTCTCCCTTCTCTGTATACTCCACTCATATCCCACAAGTGCAAGTTCTTGGTTTTTCTCTATCTCCCTCTTTACTCTTTTTCTCAGTCAGGTAATATCCTCACATGGCTTTTCATACCACTGCTTTGCTGATGATACTGAACTCATTATCTCCTTTCCTCTCTCAGACATTCATGTTTCAACTCATATTTCTGCATATCTGCATGATTACTGAACTCCATCCACTGGTTTCCTGTAGCTGCCTGAATCTGATTTAAAACATATATGACTACACAGACTGGCCTCCATTTCTCTGAAGGCACGTCCATCCCTCAAGATACAAGAAAGGCATACATCAGTTCTCTGCACTAAAAAAGAAAAACATCTTCTGGCTGTCCAACCATTTGAATTTTGGGCTTTCTTTAAACATAGACTCAATAACTGATCACTAAATTGCAAAATTGTGTAGAATTCTGTGAGCAACAGTATGGATTTATGCTGAGGAAGAGCACCACAGACACATTATTTGCTTTGAGAATGTTGATAGAGATGTATAGAGAATGTAAAAAGGATTTGTGATGAGAGTAGGGAGCAGGTTGAGAAGAGCCTGGAGAGGTGGGTGAAGTGTACAAGCTGGAGAGAAAATGAATGAAAGTCAGTAGGAGTAAGACAGAGTACATGTGTGTGAATGAGAGGGAGGGCAGTGGAGTGATGTGATGCAGGGAGAAGAGGTGGTGAAGGTGGAGGAGTTCAGGTACCTGGGGTGAACAGTGCAAAATAATGAAGAGTGTGTTAGAGAAGTTAAGAAAAATGTGCAGGCAGGGTGGAGTGGGTGGAGAAGAGTGGCAGGAGTGATTTGTGATAGAACGGTATATGCGAGAGTGAAAGGGAAATTTTATAGTACTGTGGTGAGACCTGTTGTATGGTTTAGAGACAGTGGCATTGCCTAAAAGACAGGAGGTGGAGCTGGAGGTAGAGGTTGAAGATGTTGAGATTTTCATTGGGAGTGACGAGGATGGACCGGATTAGAAATTAGTTTATTAAAGAGACAGTTCATGTAGAACGCTTTATGGACAAAGTGAGGGAGGCCTGATTGGGATAGTTTGGACATGTGCAGAGGAGGGACATGGGGTATATCAGTAGGAGAATCCTAAAGATGGAGCTACCAGGAAGGAGGAAAAGAGGAAGACCAAGGAGGAGGTTTATGGATGTGGTGAGGGAAGACATGCAGGTAGTTGGTTTGAAAGAGGCAGATGTAGAGGACAAATAATAATAATAATATAATAAAAAATTATAACAGAACAAATATGGAATTATGTAGTCAATAAAGAATGTGTTTACTAACCCAGAATGTTTTATATTTGATTCTTCAAATTAGCTGATTGCTTTGTTGACAGCCTCTCAGTGACTCTGTCAGTCACCCTCATGATGTTGTCACCTGGAATGGTTTTGCTACAGTTTTGAAGGAGTTACCAAAGGTGTTGAGTACTTGTTGGTTGCTTTTCCTTCCTTTGTCTTCTATTTCTCCTGAGAGCCGGTTTCATTATAGCAATTGGTGGTTTTGGAGGCTGCACTTGGGAATACATTTAAAGATCTTGAGCTTTTTCATGTTGACTGACCTTCATTTTTTAAAGTAATGATGGACTGTGGTCTTTCCTTTACTTTTTACTGTCATAATATAGATTTGTAAAGTATTTGTAGTAGCAATTACAGGGCTATTAATTCTTTACCCATGCTTCTTCTGCATAAGACAATTGATGGTCTAAAACACATCAAGAAGACAAGATTAACAAATAAAATCTTGTAAAGGCACACTGTGAATTAAAAACCATTGCAGGTGACTACATCATGAATCTGATTAGAGAATGTCATAAGCTTTTCAAGCTGTCATTAAAGTTAAATATAGCTACTTTGGACATTGTGGGTATAGATATAGCATACTTTGGATTATGGGTTTATGTTTAGCACATCATTCCATATGTGTTCCATTATAGTTTGGATGTCTTCAGTATTAATGTATGATGTGTGTCCAAATGTTTGACTCTACTGTACATGTAAATCAAAATGTAGAACATGTACTGCTCGTATAAGCAAGAGCACTATTATGCTAAAGTTTAGGTAAATACAGCCATGCCAATTCTATTATTTTATTATTCACTTTTGTGAATAGAAATAGGTCCTGAAAAAGCCACATTTGTTATGAAGCTGGCTAGATCGCTCACAATGATTTTTGAAGGTACACATCATACTTATTCCTTTTCATAATCAACTGTTAAGCTTCCATTTTTTAAGCCAGAATTAATGAAAAATTTACTGTTTGCCATGTCTGCTGGAGATTAAATAACTATACTGCAATAACTGTTTCAGTTGGACTTTTGCTTGAATTTGCTACAAGGCAAACACAGATAAGCAAAGAAGCAAAGAAAACAGTGAAACATTCCAGTACAGTTTTACTAACTATAAGCATGTTTGGAACGCTGCTCATTCAGTAAATTAACTGTTGTTTGGCCATGCAATAGATCATATGGTTATGAGACAGAAAAGATTTCAGAAAAAAAACTAATAAAAGAAATATACAAAACAGAATATAGAATATAGTATACTACAGAAATAATATTATATGATATAAAAATGGGAATGTAGATAGAGGAAATAAAAAAGACCGGATAACTAGTTCACTAATTCATGTTGTACATGAATTAGGCTGATTGTCTTCTAGCAAACTGTTACTTTTTTAAGATCATGAATGCTTTCTGCTGGGTGCTTGGAGTATGCCAAGAACACCATAAAATTCATTCTGATTCATATTATGGTTGGTTGATGTTATGCTGCTTATATTCCTGTTTAAAATGTTTGGCTGTGTGTAAGGGAGGTTGCTAATGTGTATTTGGCAGAGCATGTTATGCTATTGGTCAAGTACAAAGCCATCAGTGCCCAATTAAAGCACTCAAATGAACCACTGCTATCTAAACTGTGACTTGATTAGTATGCAAAAGACATACTTGATTTACTCTAATTATGATGTGTCAGTGATATGAGCTATGAGCTAGAGTGGGTAGTGTATCACCATGGGGCATCACATTCTTGCCATCTCTCCACAGGCTCTTTTCCATGATGTGAGATGCTGCTTAGAAACTAACAGCAGCCACTAAAGATCAAGTAAAGTTTCCTGGCTTTGGAGATAAAAGGTATGATGCTTTTTTATCTTTACCAAGCTTGTGTGTATATCCGGTTAATATATTGGCGTCCATTAGATAAAATGTGCTTATTTTGCCTTCTTATCTAATTTAATACAATTTTTAAACGACAATTGCTTGAGTAAAAATTATTTACGTGAATCTCTTTTTTGGCTAATTTTTTCTTTAATGACTGTGTGCACTCAATCTGGCAAGGCCTCAATAAATGTGTGCAAAACCTTATGATCTTATTTGAGATGCAATCCATATCAGAACATAACGTGAAGATGATTCAAAAGCAGACATTAGGCATGAGGAAAATCGGAACTACAAAGTAGTTATGAAAGGTATATATCACACATCTGCTTACATTTAAATAGGGACCTAGAAATCTAAAGTGTTATCACAATTTAAGAAGATATGCCAACTAGTCCTACTCTATGCATATGTATTAGAAACCAGATATTTTAATTGTAACAGAACCTGGAGCTACACGCAATGTGTTTAATAGCATTTTTTCCCAGGCTGGGAAGGTAACAGCAGATGGTATACAGTGGCGCCTTACTCCAGCATGTCCCTTATTGGTGTTTAGAAAACTGCCATATTAGCCCTGCCAAGACATGGGAGAAGGGCTAGATTAATTGTTGTGATAACTGTAGTTCATATTTATGGATGGGGAGTAAGATAGAGAGAGAGAGAGAGAGAGAGAGAGAGAGAGAGAGAGAGAGAGAGAGAGAGAGAGAGAGAGAGAGAAGGAATAGGCTTGGAAATAAGTCTTGTGACTCTAGCAGCTGATCTGAGCTATTGCTTATATACGGTTTTACTTAAGCATATTTTATTTTGTATGGTACAGGATCTTCCCAACAGATAAAATGAAATAGAATTCAAAACTAAATATAATGCCAAAGAAATGTACCCCAAATATCACTTTTATCATTTTGGTTGCTGTTGTTGTGGTAAGGAACTGAATTACTTTTCTAATGACTATTCACAGGTTGATGACATTAGAAAACAATGAGTAAAAATCTCATCCAGTCTGAACCAATTATTTCCTGACTTCATTTGTTTCTTGTTTAACTCATTTTTCAAATATAAACAGTACATCCAGCACTTAACTGGTCAAGCATGCAGCAAGCCATCAATCACGGTAGAGCGCATGCTTTGTTTTGAACATGTGTTGATTGCCACTTGTGGTGTCTGCTTAGCATGAACATACAGTTCAGTGTCAGTTTAACAGTAATAACATTTTGAAAGAAATAAATGATGGAAGAAACTCCTGACTCTAACTTGCCACAAAACCCATAGCCTTTTTAAAGATTTTTCTTGTTGAAACAAAGGTTTTGAGCTCATGATACTTTTAATAAACATCGATCAGTGTTTGACTCATTAATATTATTCTATTAATAAATCGTTGTGCTAAGAGTAAATTTAGGGTCTTTTCACATAAACTGGGTTGATTAAGCAGGAGTCTTGTGACAAAAAAGACGGAACATTATAGCCACGATAAATCATAGTACTTTGTATACTTAAATACATTCGAAAGCAGATACTGTTGTACTTTTACTCAAGGGAAAGTTTGAACTGAGCATTTTTACTGGAATATTATTATAGTGTATCTCAACTTTAACTCAACTACATGGCTTGTGTACTTCATCCACCACTGGAAGCTGGATCCTTTTGGAACTGAGTTACTGTAAATTGATGCTCTGAGGTTGGTTTGATTAAGGCGCTGGGTTACTGATTGGAAGGTTGGGGGTTCAAGCCCTGGTATTGCCAAACTGCCACTCTTGGGCCCCTTAAGCACCCTCTGTGCTGCAGGGTTGCTGTATCATGTCTAACCCCACCTTCCAAAAAAGCTGGGATATGTGAAGAAAATAAATTCCCTGTGCTGTAATGTATATGTGAAAAATAAAGACTATTCTTCCTTTAAAAGAGTCTCTGAAGTAATCATCCTTCATTAATATTTCTGAAATGCTTTAGTTCCACTTGTAGAAAAAAACAGCCCCTAAAAAGCATCATTCTACCACCAACATTCTTTATAGTAGTTACAGTTTTGATGAGGCTCAATGTTTACCTTTACCTCTTTTTCTCCAAAAACCTTTTACTGTGGACATGTATCTCTAACTTTATTTCACCTGACTATAAAACACATCTTCAGAAAGCTTTGATCAGCTACAAACGTAAAGTCTTCCTACCTTCCTGCTGTCTCACATTTCCATGGAGAGTGACACAGTTTTCCATCACTTTCTAATTCATCCCAACCTTCTCTTTCATTTTCTGTTTATATCTGACCATCCAGTCCAATTTCCTCTGAGAAGATGGTGACAGTATGTGTTTTCTACCTGACCTTGGCAAACCTGGTACTTTGTATTTGGGAAAAACTGTTTCGACAAATGGTCTTGGTAGATGAGGATGCTTAGAAATTGCTCCGAATTACATAGCTCATGTAAAATGATCCTGCTTTATGAGATCTATACAGAGATCCCTAGACGGTCCCATTGTAATACATGTGTGTAATCAGTCTAATGGGTGCACTTAAACTAGCCCTATTTATATGGACGGAGGGAATAAACCTGTATTAATCATAATAGCTAAAAAGAGTTTCAGAGGACATATGGTAATGGTAAAGGATATTATAAAATATTTTGCATCACAAAGTTTCTAATGTTGCTGTAGGCCTATTTTGCTTGTCATTTTTGTCATATTTTTTTGCCGACCTCCAATATGTAAAAAACAAACAAAAAAATGCTATGTAAAAGAACCATGATTCTGTCACAGAAAAAGAACAGTGAAAAAAAAAATCACTGAAATCTGAAGCCTGCTATGACATATATATCCATTTTAAGCACATGTGAACTTTTCACCTCAGTCATATATTCTTAGTGTTCTCTTTTTTATTTTACTATTTAGGTGTTCCAGTGATCACGTTTTTTGCTTGAGCGGGAAATTGTAGCTATGCTTCTGCACACTTTTTCTCCCAAACCATCAACTAATATATTCAGATTAAAGGAAAATAAATATATTCTACCAATCATATGAGTAAATAAAAGATTTCTGTCTCATTGAACCTTTTTTTTTTTTTTTTGGCGTTTTTTTTTTCTTGTTCACCATTAAGCTTTGCTGTAGTGACTGTGTTATAGTTATTGACCTGTAAAAACGACTTATAAACCTCTTATAACCCTATCATTCAGTGCTGTTTATTTCTTGCTGACATAACTGCTGATGTCACAGTGTAGCTGTGTTTGGAGCTACTTTGCTACAGATAGCTAGCTAAAAACAGAAGCTTTTTTTGTAGAAAAATGGATGATGATGTTCTGATCTCCTAGCACACAGGTTGAGCACTGCTAAGTAGTGAGATATGTGTGCTCGCTCTGTACAGGGCTTTAAAACTAGCTGCCCAACTTTAACTAGCAAAAAGACAATATGGAGAAGACTGCCATGCAAACAATGCAAATCATGATCTAAAACAACAACTATAGCATATTCTGCTCAACTAATATTTAAGCAAAATTATACCACACCCCAATAAAACCAGGAAGTGAATAAATCTATAAAAGCTGCACAACCTACTGCTCTGCTATATGGTTTTCTGAAACAGGGTACAAACAAACATTAGATGGAGAGGAAGAGAGAGTTGCAAGCTAATGAAGTTCTTTAAAAAGAAACCGTATGACCTGCTAGCTAGCACTCCCTGACCACATAGTGCTTTTCTTTCCGTCTATTTTCCATAGCCTGCCTGAGAGCTGTTTAAAACCCTCCAATTTACCTCACTTCTATGTCAATTAAATTGCTTTAAAGTAAGAATATTTCGTATACCAAATTATCAACACATTCCAACCCTGAATTCATGCTGGCCATATTCGTTCAATCGATACTAAATGGGTTTCACACTCGCTACCAGCACAACAGCACATTTAATTTTTTTGTATCAAGAAAACATTTTTATACAATTTACAAGCGTGTCAATGAAACATGAGCGATGAAGATGGTCAATTTGGCCGGTTATAATTACAACACAGCTCCATAACAATGTGTCATGAGACAGTGAGACAGTGGTAAACAGGAAGCCTTAATGTCTTTTTTTTCTGGGTTGCACAATTATCATGTTTGCAGCATATCGGAAGAAGAATAGAATGACTGCAATGGCATTCTTTTATTCTATGCTTCACTTATGATAGGTGAAATTATGCCTCAGTATTTCACATTTTTTTCTGTGTTATGTAACGTGTTAGATGCTATGATTAGTGTGTCCCTGTCGAATTAAATTTTATGTGGATTGAATCCCCATATATAATAATATAATTTAAATAATACTATTGTTAATTCCATCTGTTCTGATTGACTGTTTGGGAAATAAAAGCTTTGCGCAATTTGGGGCAGGGATTAGATTCCACTGTATATACAGATAAATCCTATTTGCAATTTGCAATTGAAATAGGCAGTTATTCATTTAGATGCATAGACCATTTCCAATTATATCTCAACATTGATTGATAAACAGATGCAGCACCACAGAAGCTCTTGTAGGATCAACTATTTATGCCCGGAGGCATAAATGTTGTGAATGTTTTCATGTTCACATACATCCTGTTCTTTAAAGATTTGTCTTTTTTATTTTTGACCTTTTTTCTCATTTCGAAATGTAAAAATGTATTTTACTTTGAAATTGTTACGTTATATATGGTAGAAAGCAAAGTGTCACCTCAGAGCTTCGAGGGTCCATGGTTCAAGCCTGAAAACGCTGCTTAGTTTTTCGCGAAAGTGTTTTACATGTTCTCCCCCAGCTTCTCACCTTCCTCCCGGCACCACCCGCACCCTCAAACTGCCGCACTTGGACCCTCAAGCCAAGGCCCTTTAACCTTTAAATTCTCAGTTGTATTAATGAGAGGACTGTGGCTTGAAGTAGCTCTGGATAAGGCGCATGCCAAATACCATTAATCTAAATGTAAACGACTGTAGGTGGCCTGCTGTGTTGAAAAACTATAAATATGTACTGTGATTATTGTTTTTTTTATTTCTGATTATGTACTAATTATCTAAATCAACACAGATTTTTTTTTTATATTTTTGTTGTGGGAGTATAGTCTTTATGCTTTTTATGTTTTATGTCATATGTTATGGTTGAGGCAATGGTAATTAAGGTGGCAGCAGAGCCACCATATAGATCAGCCCCTGTATTAAACAAAGACATAGATTGAAAGTAAGAAAGATAATATAGAATGCTTATATACTGTAGGAATGAACAAATCAGTAACTCCAGTCAACAAAGTTTTTTTCTTTAACCAGAACAATGCTAATTTTTAAAACAGTTTTATCTGGTATATTTATATATTTAAAGTGAATGTATGTCACCGTGGTGTAATGCAGTTCGATGTTGTAAATGCCGTGCATGCTTCTAAATAAATCCCCTTTGTTGCAGTATGGGAGCTACCAGTCATGCCTCCCTCCAGTGCTCACACTCTCAGCCTCTCTCTGCTACAAATCACCTACATCTGTCCTCCCCCTACTAATCACCTCCACCTGTCCTCCATTTACCAGTCCCCTTTATAAGGTCCCTATTCCCCTTCACTCACAGTCCGATCTACTAGTTACAACTATAGACTTCCTCCCGCTCTTGTTGCCTGTGCTTCCATGCTCTATGATCTATTTTACTCCTGGTTTCTGATTAAACATGGTTAAACACAGTTATTGTGTGAAGTGGAATTAAAGGTGCTAATCAAATTAAAATGTGACATGATATGAGGATTGGCACACAGCAGGATCTAATTTCTATTTTGGAAAACATTAACTCATGTGTAGCGTCTTACTTTTTACTCTTGTTACTCTCACTACATTCCATTCCATCTGTACTTTGTACTGAAAATATGAAATATGAAATTATAGTTCCTATAGATAAGTTATTTTACTTTTGATACTTGTGCACATTTAAAAGCAAGCATATTTATTTATATAAGCATCTATTTAGCTATAAATGTAAAAAGGAATACTTTTCCCGAATGTAATATTTAAGCAGATGATTTGTTCTTATTCAAGTATAATAATGGTGTATCTTTGCTACCGCACATTATTGTAAATTAGCTACCATTTTTTAGGCTAGTCATGCAGGTTTCCTTGCAGCCAACATTGAGACAGTAACAAAAATATAAAAATATATACACAATTTGTTGTTTTTTTGGATTTATGAAATTCCACAGATTCCGTTATCCAGATCGACACACAGTTACCTCATTTATACAACTGAGCAGTTTAGAATTAAGGGCCAAACTTAGGGGCCCAGCAGTGGCAGCTTAGTGGTGCTGGGATTTTGAACTCAGGACCTTCTGATCATAAGTCCAACATGCTAATCCTTATCTCGTGAACCACAGGTCATGTAACCACAATGCAACGACGAAAAAATACAACACTGCTTTATTAAGGCTATATATATATATATATATATATATATATATATATATATATATATATATACTTTGTAGTGTAATAATGCAATGTGTTAGGAAAACATAACGCTTTTACTTTCTATATCTCTCAATTCAAATCACTTACACTCTATTTACTGTCATTTGAAATAGGGCGGTTGGTATGACTGTATTGAGGTCAATAATTCTAAAACATAGAAGCATGTTTGGATCAATAGTACCAGTAATAATAATAGCCATAGACAAAGTAACAGTATTACATATATTAATAGCACTTATAATGAGGATAGTAGTGGTGCATGTACTGTACATGATTTTCCTTCACTCTTTTTAAGTCTTATATCTTTCTCTCTGTCTGACTTTCTGTGTGTCTCTCTATACAGCTCTGTCTTTTTTTCTCTCTCTTTCACTCTCAGCCTTAGTGCAGCTCCATCTGCAGCACCTGAGAGCACTAGATAAGCCCAGCTGATGCTTGTCTGCTATGGAGCAGATTACTTTGTAAACGGAGAAGAGTAAAGCAGGGAGATGTGGACGAAAAAAGGGGAGAGCTGTGATGGAGTTTTCTTTATTGTGCACCAGTGTGATCTTACATCTGAAACTGCCTGGGTCTCTGTAGCGCAGATTAACGCAAAGGTCATCAGATCGCTGCTACTCTGGTGTAATCAGCACTTTTACCGCTTCAATCAGACCATTTTCCTATCGTTTTCTCATAGACTTCTGAAAGCGCTGTTTTTTTCCCCCAGCTTATTCATAATCAGTGTGTGGGAGAGATTATGAATGGCCTGGCACAGTCGTATGTGTAAACTAAGAATTTAAGGTTACGTCTGCAACATCTGTAGGATTTAGTTTTAATGTGTTTTCACACTTTCACACCCAGACAATTGACTGCTCAACCAAGATCCCAGATCCTAGGATATATACATTCTTGGGCTTGAATTGTAGCTTGCTTATACAGAGAAAAAAAAATTCTGAGCTGTGCATCAATTGCAAATTCCTAATGTCTTAAAAGGTTTGCACTCAGGTTTGTAATGTATCTTTGTTGTAAAGCGATGTTTCTTTGAATGCATGACACAAGAAACAAAGCTTTATTCTTAAATAAGAAGATTTTTTCCCTTGCAGTCAGATACACAAAGTGCAGTTTACTTGAGGCTCTCAGTGCAAGCACTTAGACCACATAGTGCGTTAATTACAGTGTCTAGATGTATGAATGTCAGTTCCTTTTGAGAAAAAAATACCCTCTGCTCCGACTGACCATAATAAGCCTTCCGCCCTTGACAACTTAAACAACCTGACAAGTTAAACCACCTTGTTTGACCTGATTTGCCATTGTTGGCGAAAATAATCCCCAAACTTTTGCTTTCAACAAAACCCAAAGAGATAAACAACCTATAAACAATAGTGAAAATTACCTGATTCTGTCTTGCTGGACAAAAAATTCTGTGATCTATTAAGTCAATATTTGTTTTCAAGTAACACACCAGGCCTTTAATCTAAAGAGTGTGATTTTGTAACTAAAAACTTGAGGTGATTCCAAACTGATGTATTTTTTAGAAGGGGGAAACCAGGAAAAAGTGAGAACTCTGAGCAAAGCCAGGCAGACAAAGAGGAATCACAGAAAAATTCACGCCGATATCACCTGTAACCTGACTTTGTCTATTTATGTCTATTTTTTTAAATGTCTACTGGAAAATAGAGTGCCCAAAGGTTTTTCGACACCTCTCCACAACACCCAAATGTGCATATGTTTTTTTTTCCAATCAAGATTTAGCCTCCCTTTTGCTTTTATAATACATTCACTCCTCTGAGAAGGCTTTCCATTGTATTTTGGTGCATAACTTTGGGGTTTTATTCTTTAGGGTCAAGCAGGGATCTCAGGTGGGGAGAACTGGGGTGCTGTCCATGTTGCAGTTAATTGCAACTTTTACAGAAATGTTGAGGTCAGTTTTTTCTGTGTTGGCCACTTACATCGATCAGACATTACATTGACATTATAACTTTATGACCGGTGATTGAATAACACTGATTATTTCTTCATCATGGTACCTGATAGTGGGTGGTAGTTAACATTTTGTCCTTAAAGTTGATGTGTTAGAAGCAGGAAATGACTGGGTCAGAGCATCTCCAAAACTGCAGCTCTTGTGGGATGTAACTGGTCTGCAGTGGTCAGTATCTATCAAAAGTGGTCCAAGGAAGGAACAGTGGTGAACCGGCGACAGGGTCATGTGCAGCCGAGACTTGATGCATGTGTGTTTTGATCTAACAGATGAGCTCCTGTAGCTCAAATTTTTAAAGAAGTTTGATTTGGCAGCAAAATTTGGCAGCAAAAGGGGGACTAATACAATATTAGGCAGGTGGTCATAATTGTTTTGCCTGAATGTTGGCCATAAAGTAATGCCTGACATTGACATTTTTGGGTGCAGAGGGGCATCCTGGAATAGGTCAATTGGCATCTTATTTCTAGTTAAGGAAAAATTTAATGTAGAGCTGTGATGGTCAGGTGCCCACAAACATTTGATTATAGTGTATAACAGCATGAAGCACTTAGTAAAGCACCAAGTTCATAAAGATAACTAAATTGACTTCCCAACTATAATTGTATTCCTTTTTTTTTTATGCCTTTGATTTTCTTCTCTAAGATATATATGGACACGCCATAAAAGCTTAGTTCTCTAGGCTCAGCTCTCCTATGTAAATTCTTCAGCTGTTGTCATATACAAGCTCCTCTGCTGAAATATAGTAGCATGGGTACCTATACCTCCTTTCATTCTGGTTCATTATGCTAATCCTTCCAGATTAATGGAATCCACTATATAGTATGCTGGAAGCCTGGAGGCTTTCAGGAAATGTATCGTTAAAACTTTAATTTGTGTTAATTTAATGAGTGATCTGCTTTGAACGGTTTGAACTAATTTCTTGAACAGGGCATTTATCTCTATTCCCTTAAAACTGCTTTCATCAATCATTTGCTAAAGATTTGGACTATTTTTCCACTACATGGCAAACTACAACCTTCCATTTTGGAGTGGAGTTAATGAGGAAGTAGTGAGTAGTTACAGGTTAGAGTCATCCTTTTTTTTAAGGGTAGATGTCTAATAGATAGCTGAGAGCATCTTCAGGGCTGGTTAAGTGAACTGTATAGATTTTTTTACAGAATGACAAGATGTTTACACACACACATTTTTGGTGAGGCCAAATCTTAACTTGTTCACTGTTTGCTTCTATCATGTTTTACAAATCTTACAGGACATTTGTGTAAGGGATAAAATGAAATGAACTATTTTAAGTATTAGCATGAAACAGGTTGACAAACAAAACATTATTCAGGATTCATAGCAGTGAACAAGCATTTGAGAAACTTCCAATTTTTTGGATTTTTTTTTTACTTTCTTGATTTCCTTTATCTCAGTTCAGCTTATAACTGGAGGACTGAGCCAGCATTACTGGTTTGGTTCTACATTATTCTCATTGGACATAAATACTGAGACTGAGAAAACATTTTACTAGAGCTGAAAAAGTACCCGTATTTTAATATTGATGTGAATGAATAGCCTAAATATTGATTCAATGTAGCTTGAAAATTAAAGGCTGTGAATATATTTGTCTCCTTTACTAACAGAATAAAAAAAAAAGGCTTTTAAAGAGGATTAAAGTGTATTCAGTCATGACATATTTGTGCCACCTGAAAACAGTGATAAACATCTGATCCTGGGTAAAATATAATTTAATGGTGAAGCTCTTATGTGTGCTCTTCTAACACATGTCTGTTGTTGGTTGAGTAAAGAAACAATAGCCACGTTTACACGTACAACTTTTTTGTCATTCCGATTTAAATAATTTAGATTGAAAGATTCGGTGGACTGTTTACATGAGACGTTATTTAATCAGATACGGTGTTTACATGTGCCGGCACTTTCAATGACTTTGTGACGTGCACATTAGCCTATGTCCTGTCCTGTTAGCATGCAGCTCCATTGTTTCTTATGCGGTCTATTTTTATGTAAAGTGTTGCTCTTAATCAAGCAACAGTGTGACTTTGTAGGCATAATACCGCTTGAAGGTATGAGGAAAAGACGGCCATGAGCTTTTTGGCTGCTGTTCATCTCTAAGGAGCATCTCAATACTAGCCCTCCCTCCTCTGAAAAGCAGTAGCGTGCAGATGAAGGACTGGTGGGAGCTGGTTGTATTGCTGGAATCTAGTGACCTGGAATGGAAACTTTTACACATTTGTGTGGACTGGACTAATGTCTTCAGCACCACTCACATTACCATAAACTGTTTACATGCCGTTTTTGCACATCTTTTCTGGAATGCTGCTATTGCTCTTTGCACAACATTTTTGTTTACATTTTTGTTACTGTTTACATCTCTTTACAACAGGTTTACTGGCGGATTTTTTTAATTTATTTTTTATTTTGTGTTTTGTGTATCTGTCTTGCACTCTCCTGTATTGTCTTGCACTGTCTTGTGTTGTCTTTGCACTGTTTGCACCAGGTTGCACACGATGCACTTTATGTGGCGAGGACACTTACTAGTCCTTAGCCCTGTGTTTTCTGTTTTCTGTAATTGTTGTTGTATGTAGCACCAGGGTTCAGGAGGAACGTTGTTTCATTTCACTGTGTAATGCGTCAGCTATATATAGTTGAAATGACAATAAAAGCTTCTTGACTTGACTTGACTTGACTTTACTTGGTAGAGGGATTTATGGTCCCAGAAGAAGAGAACGTCAGAAATCCAGTTCCCCAATTATGAGTGTCGCGGTTGTTTTATACAAACTCGGAAGTGGTGTGGAAAACCGTGTTGTGGCAAATCAAGTGTTCACAAGAGCACAGTAAAAAGGTTCATATCTTCTGCAGCGGAAGGATGAATGATCCGATACGAGATCCGATACGAGATCCGATACGGATGCCAGATGAAGAGGGGGTTTCCGAAATCACACTGAGATTTGAGGAAGCGCATTCTGTCCCTCAAGTGATGGTTCTTATCAACAGCAGTAATCGGTTTAACGCGTTTACATGGCAGAATCTTTATTTTGTTCGGTTTATAGAAAGGTACACCCCTCTCAAAACCGATTACAATTTTATTTGGTTTGGGCATTTTGATTCTGACCATTCGTATTGGACTTTTAAAGTGATTACAATGCCCCATGTAAACGCATCTACTGAATATGTTGTGATGCAGTATGTAAAATTCTTAGGCCTGTCTTTTTTGGCAGTGAAAACCAAGAACAGTATCAGTACAATCTGCAAAACAGCTTACATTTATCACTGCAATATCTTTGAAATATGCAAAATATCTGATATTCTCATATCAGAAAGCAACAATGTGTGAAGTACAAACCCTACCTTCTGTGCCACCCTGCTGCACAAATAAAGTACAGCATGAAAAAACATTTTCCTGATGGCTTCTTGTCTGCAGGCCTTTTGGCTGATCAAAGTTAAAATAGGGTCAAGTTGAATTAAAGAGCAGATAATTAAATTTCTCGGATGTAAGAGCAGGCTTCTGCCTTTATCTGCTCCCATGCTGGTTGCCTGTGATATGCACCAGTGGAGTGAAAAAAGCATAAAAAAAAATTTATCAGCTTCACATGCTGTAAAAGTTGTGCTGTCTGTAGGTTATTCATGTTCTGGGTGTTTATCTCTCTTCTTGATGCATTACTTTTGCAGCTTGTTAGTTTGGTCTCTGGGTGTGTTTGGTGGATTATTTTACGGCTGTGCCTTTGCTTAAAACAATATTGTCATAAAATATTAAGTTTAATTAAGTTTAACTTTATTATTAATATTAAGTTATTATTCTCAATAACTTACAATCAAGCACGTTTCTTTACCATAATCACTTAATCGCTTTACATGTTTGCTTTCACAGTATTCAGACTTTCTGTGCAGTACTATTTTTGGGGACACCAATTGTAGCAATTATAGCTTTAAGTGTTTTGGGTAAGTGTCTACAAGCTTTGCACCTTGATTGAGGCAATTTCTCCTATTCTTCCTGACAAATCCTCTCAATCTCAATCAGATTCAGCGGGGAGCATTTGCTACTGCCAACTTAAGGTCTCTCCATAGATATTCTAGAGGCTCTAAGTCTGAACTTTGCCCAAGCCACTTATGGACATTCAGAAAAAAAACACTAGTAGTATTTTTACTTTGAGGAATGTATTAGGCAGCCAATGAGCAGGTTTTTTTTATTTGAGAGACATAGTGCTAGGAGTTCATCCTAAGGGGTTACAATTTTGTCTCATCAGATCAGAGAGTTTTTTTTCTTCATGCACTCAAGCCTGTTATATGCCTTTTACTCAGGAGTGACTTCTGTCTTGTTGCTCTGTCATAAACCCCTGAATGATGGAGTATATCTCTGAAATGACTGTCCCTCCAGGAGCTTTTCTCGTTTTTGTGAAGAACTTCTGAAGCTCTGTTAGAGTGACTATTGGATTCTTGGTCACCGCAATGACACAGGCCTCTTTAGAACAGTTTTGGCTGGTTCATGTCTAACCTACTTAAGTGTTAAAAAAATAGTTTTATACCCCTGTCCAGTTTTATAACAATCCATTGGAAATTTGGATTGTGTTTCTTGGGCTTCATGGGTTAGTGTGCATTGGAGGACTTTATATATTCACAGGTGTGTGCCTTTCTGCTGATCTTTGCTTAGTGATTGGTGCTTGGTGTTATCTATTGCCCACACTGGAGTGGCTGTCAATCTGGATTTGGGAATCCAGACTGGAGCCTCTAAAGCTTCAGATGTGACAAATATATTTTAGGTGACTGCATTTGATTATTTGAAGTCCTTATCATTTACTTTTGACTTGACCTGATAAAACCTGATAACCCACTACGATATTGCAAAGGATTTCAGCAGCCTTGGTGACAGAGACGCCAAAAACTAAATGCCAAAACTAGAAAGTAGATGCAGGGTAGGACCTAAAGCCCTAGGGCATTTCAAATATGTCCTGAGGATGGACTGTCTGCTTCAACAGTCATTAGAAATGAGATAGTGAATATGAGTAAGAAATATACTTGCAAATCCTTATTGCATTTATCTTAATAATGATCTTTTTTCCATTTTGCTGTATTGGGATGAATTTTGGCAGCCAGGCATTTCTGTTTGCTTGAAGCAGAACTGTAATGCGGGCCATCAGAGATGCAACCTAATAAATGTGTAACTGACTCTGATGTTTAGGAGGCCCTTTTCTCGTGTCATCTTGCTCCAAAATCGAGGTCATATGGGTCTGCTGAGCATTTTTATACATGCCAAGAAGCATGGTTATTTTCTTATAGGTGTGTTGAGTGACAAAGGTGAACAAAAGCACCTGTGTCTCTCAGCAATCATCACATTTTAGCAATCTCTTCACCAAGAGATTTCTCTTCTTTCAGCAAACACTGTGATTACCGAGGTCAACAGACACACTGATTTGGAGATGTAACAGATGGAGAGATATGCACTTGGCACACATTGCACTCTGTCAGCTATTGTTATTTTCTTTAGAGTGGCTGTTCAGGAAGAATATGTTTCAACATTGAGCTAAATTCGATGGCAGGAGTAATTGATGAGGTCAAAGAGCCCCAATGTAAACTTCCTAAAGTTTTACAATGGTGAAATGTGCTTTTTTAAATATTTTTTTTTATATGGCAATCTTTTGTATATCTACCTTTGTTTCTACTGTAAATATTTTGACAGTTATGTGACAACTGTGCTATGTGGCGTTATTGACATGCTCTGTTTTTTCTGTCTTGTGACAAATGCTAGCAAAATAAATGAATCATAAGAATCAACCCTGCTATGGCCTAGCATCTTATCTAATGTGTGTTCTTAGCTCTTGCACAGCATTCTCGGGATCGGCTTCATATTTAGCATGAACCTGACCAGGATAAAGCAGTTACTGATGATAAATAAGTTGATATATGAAGACCAATAAACAGAAAACATACAAGAAGCTCAACACTTTATGATTTGTGACACTGGTGTGGACAGGGCAGAGCTGAAGTATCCAGGAAGTAAATAGTAGGAAATCAAAGCAGAACAAATCAATACAGGAAGTTTCATACATTCACATTAATGGGTAGATGCAATGCACAATAATAGTTAACCTTATCTAGCAAGCTTTTCTCTTTCTCTTTTGCAGACCCTAAGTAGAAACTCTACTATTATCTATGTACTATTAACTACTATCTCTAAAGGTTTTAAATTCTATAACTCTGATTATTAATCTCTCTGATTTTATCTGTATGGTTGGATTGACAAAGTTGAAGGGAGTATATGGTATATAACCTAAACACTAATTATACGGCTAACATTCCTTTGTCAGAATAACGACTGTGCCACTTCGTTATTTTTTTTGCATTTTGGCAGCATGTAATTAAATCTGTAAGACTTGTTGCAGTCTACATGAGCTTCAGGTAACTTGTAATTTTTGTAAATGACTAAAAATAATTAGCACTCGATCCAGATAGCAAACCTCATCACAAGACACGGATGATTTACGCCTCATTGATGCTGCAACAGGAAGCAAACTATAAAAAGGGGGAAATTTTAAAACACTCATTTTTGTAGAAATAGGTGTGTGTGTGTGTGTGTGTGTGTGTGTGTGTGTGTGTGTGTGTGTGTGTGTGTGTGTGTGTGTGTGTGTGTGTGTTTTATCCCTCAAGCCACACACAATAAAGGGAAACTTGGCATTTCTGAATCACTCTTCAAATTGTTTACTGTTACAAATTGTCCCTAATCATGCTTTATAGTTTAGAATAAAGCAAAATACACACAATTGCATTATGTGATCAACATAAAACAATCGATATATACTAATTTGAATGTAAATTGTATTTGTCTCCTACACAGCCATTCAATTTGAATTTATTTATACTACTTATGTCAAGCAAATTGTTTATTTTGTTTTCATTCTGACCGAAAGCAGGTTTAGACAGTATCGTGGATCTATTCCAGAATGCAGCACATTCTGCAATTAATTCCTAAGTCCTACTGAGAATGTGCTTTAAAAAGGAGCAGGGGTAGATCTGGGACAAGGGCAGAATCTGTGACTAACACAAATTCTGCCCTTGTCTGTACTGGATTAGATACCACCACGGGTCTGGCAGTAGAGACCATGGGAACATGAACAGGTGCTTGGCATGGCAGAAATGGAGCAGGTGCACTGGTGAGTGGTAATGAAGCAAGTTCCCCCAGATGGTGGAAATAGAGCAGGGTTAAATCTAAGGCCATGGGCTGAGGCAGCAGGCTACTAACTTCCTGTTTAACCTGCGAGCTACAACCTGACACTGGTGCAGTAGGATCTAAAAGTCTAGATAAGTGTCTGGCTGAAGGGGAAAGCACTTTTTACACACCCAGTGGCTTACAGCTTTACATTTCCTCCATCTAGTTCCTAAGTTTAACAGAAGATATCTTCAAATCAATTCAATTCATTTTTATTTGTATAGCGCTTTTAACAATGAACATTGTCTCAAAGCAGCTTTACACAGATAATGTGGTGATTAAATGTAAATATGTTCTTTGTAAGTATGTTTGTCCCTGATGAGCAACTGTGGCCTTTCTGACATCTCTTACTGGGTAAAGACACACAAAATCTGAAACTCAATCTTAACCAAAATTTGAAGTGATATACCCAGCAATAACAAACTCTTCTCAAATGGACCCGTCATTCATCAACACCCTAACAGTTCATCAAGCACCAGCTAAAAATCTTGATATGATTTTGATATGGTGAGGGTTAATGTAATGTGATCACACTTAAATCATATTTGACAGGGCTAGTCATATATAAACTTCCCCATTGCAACTCTCATTTTGGCCGTGTCCCATTATAAGCCACATCTACTTTACATCACATTCACAGCATTTGCTTGCCAGTATTGCAACCTCCTGACATTTTATTATTTGACCTTCCATTCTGAAGTCACTCCATGGACTTCTGGTTGCAGCTATAATTAAATTCAAAACTTTTGATTTGCTGCTCCAGGGACCACACTGTCTACACCTATTGACTCAAAACTATACCTCTCAGGCCTATACATCTACCAGGTGCTTGGCATGTTCTTGTCTGTGATCTCATGCTTCAATGCCCTTGGCTTTTCCGGTACTGGTACAAGCTTTCTATTCCACACAACACAGTAGCACTATTCCTTCTGCAATAAAGGCCTTTTCATTTTCATGCAGTTTCTACGATAGCATTTTACTTTCTTCGCTTTGACCTTGCATTAAATGTGTTTGAATCACTTCGTTTTCTTTTCTTTTTTTACCATGGTATTATTGGTGCACTCAGGTTTGAAATTGTGTTTTTTTTTCCCTGATTGCCTTTGTGTCGTGTAAGTACTTAAAATCCATCTTTTTGTTTTCATTATTGTACTCACTTTAACAAACTAAAATGTGCGAAATCTTGCTGATTCATTACATGTATAAATATTGTTAGCTGTTTGCACATTTGGTAAGGCACTCTGGATTAGAGTGTCTAATAAATGACTAAATATAAATGATGGCATGCAGAAGGACTATAAATGCAGGATGCCCCTCTCCAATCACCAGCAATCCCTGTGAGACCCACGACTATAAAAAATACAATGAGCATTGGAGATGAGACCCTATCTTTTACACAAGGATATCCATTGTACTTACTATAAAATGTTAAGTCCTCTGGGCTTTGGAGTGATAAAGGCTCTATGGCTAAGGAAAAAATACTATTGTGTCCAGTATTGGACATAAAAATGCCCTCAATTCTTCTTGCTAACTTCTACTAAATCTAAGAAGGTTTTGGCTTGGTTAGTATCCCTAGACCCTGGCCTGTTTATACTATCGTAAAGATATTTTTAATAGAGGCTATCAATCACTTCTGTGAGTCACTTTGGATAACAGTGTCAGCTAAATGCTCTAAATGCAGCATGCCTTTGAGGTAATAAAATCTTCAAGAGACCAATTAAGATCATGCTGTTGTTTGAAAAGACTGTCTTTACACATATGATGCAAAGGCTTCCTTCCTACCTAGGAGCCAAATGCATTTGGATGTAATAAGATTTTTTTGGGTTTTGTTTTTTTAATCCAAAGTCTGCCAAAGCAGTGTCGATATTTGGTGCTCTAGTGAGAAAATAAGACTATGAGGTAAACAAAGGCAAATCCTGTCTCAACATTGAAATTGGGTAAACAAAGGTCAAATACTGGCAACTACACAAGGCTGAAACAAGGAAAGAAAGCTAAACAAACAGAACACAGATTAGAAATGCACACTTCATGCTAGACTTGAAGTGCAACACTACTTTAAAGTCATTCATGAGAAATGAACAAACGTTTCTTCACTAGAAAATAGTTTAAACATTATCATTTAATTTTATTCATGGAATAATAAAGTTACACTTTCAGGAAAATGATGGTTGCTAAGCATCTGTTAGTAGCTTGAAATGTAGTATATGTCCAAATATTTGTGGATACCTGCTTTTTGAACATCCTAGTCTACATTTTGTCCCCGTTTGCTGTTATATATTTACCTACCTTGGGGTCCCCTGGTGGTCTAGTAGTTAGGATGCGGCGCTCTCACTGCTGCGGGCCGGGTTCGATCCCCTGTCAGGGATCCAACCCCAGCCAATCTTAGTGCCGGTCCCAAGCCCGGGTAAATGGGAAGGGGTTGCGTTAGAAAGGGCATCCAGCATAAAAACATGTGCCAAATCAAACATGCGGATGGTCCGCTGTGGCGACCCCTAATGGAAGAAGCCGAAAAAAAGTTTTTTGCTGTTATATTTACCTACACTTTCCTGGGAAGATTTGCACTAGATTTTGAAGTGTGCTTGTGGAGATTTATGCTCATTCAGCCACAATGGTGTTAGTAAAATCTGGTACTGATTTAGGGTGAGGAGGCCTGGGGTGCAGTCAGCATTCATTTCAAAGGTATTCAGTAGGCCACTCAAGATCTTTCACTTCAAGCCATGTGAACCAAATGACTTTTGATAATTTTACAAAATAATTTAATTAGTTCTTACTGAACCGTGTGTTCCAGTTCATACAGAATTGCTAGCACTGTCATTCAGTCTCAGGACAAAGTTTAATTCTTTTATATGATCAAACCAGTGGCATGCTTTTTCACTGTGCAAACCAGTCACAGGCAGGCCTGAACAAAACATATGAGAAGTGAACAAGAATGATTCAAAATTTAAAAAACAAAAGTACTGAGCTTTAAAGCATGGTTCCTTTATGTGTAGTTTTATGTTCTCTGCCTATCCATGTGGGTTTCCTCTGGGTTCTCTGGTCTTTTTCCACCTGCCAACAATATTTTTACAACATATTCAGTATGTTCATACTCATATGAAAATATCATTGCATCATTACTCATTACATACAAATATGTTGCCATGTCATTCACAGAGACAAGCCAGGGAAGTACAGTGAATCATTAAGTTAGTCTTTTAGAATCACCTATGCACTGTAAAATGAATGCGTTGAAATATAAGATGGAGTTAGTACAATCAACTGGTTTTGACCCTTTTATCTCATTTTATTAATTAAAAAAAATATTATATTTAGGGGATATTTTAAGTAGAAAAGGTGCTTTATTTAGTGAGCAGTTATCTTTCACGATAAATAAAAAGGTCATTGGTGACCATTTTTCAGTTTTTTTCAATTTTGCAAAAACAAATTTAATACACTACCTTGCGGGTATGAAAATGTAAAAATGAGGTTTGCTGTTTTAGCTCAGCAGGTGGATCATCAACAGCATCAAGCCAGCAAAGGTTGCGGTGGCAGTTAATTATCACACGCTGTCAATGTGGAAGTGGCTGATTCGTACCCCGAGGAGAGTTTTTTGTCACTTATCAAATGTGAACTGCTAAACTGCACTGCAATTAGAAGGTAAAAGGAAGAATGTGCTCTGGGTTTCTTTAAAGTATGTGCAATGTCTATGAAAACATTTGTCATAGGTGTACAGGCTTTGATTATAAAGAACACTGAGCATATTATATACAAATTGACTTATCTGAAAGATCCTTGTGTCTAAATCAGATGGTATGCTGTATGTGCTATATTTATAAATAGTTTCACCTTTTTTTATTTAAAAAGCACATGTTCATGCACAACCTACTTTACAATGAATTACAACATCATATAAAATAAAATGAAAGAAGTTAAATGGAAGTATAGTCAATTAAATAGGAAGCAGCATTATGAAAATGATAAAAATGTAACGACCTTCAGATCTCGCAGGTGCTTTTGCTGTTTCCTGTTCAAGCCATACGACTTGCTTTTATCACATCTTGTTATGTCTTCTGTTTTCTTGCCCATGCATTATGAAATTGAATAATTCAATCTAACCAGCAAGCCGCCTAGTGTGATGACACTGCAATCAGATTAGGGTGGCAAGAGGCAGTGGAAATCAGAAATATTGCTTTTTGCAGAATGTTGTCAGGCCTAGCTAATGCATCCCTGGTCGGGTTAGAGGTGAGGTTGTGTTGTCCTTTGGAAAATGAAGGGATATATTCTATATAATTCTTTCACCTTCCAGTATAGCCTGCAGAGTGTATTAATCGTTGAAGGGTACGCTGAATTTGATTCATCTGTGTTGTATAATAAAAAAAAAAATGCAGATGCAGGTGTAGATACATTTACCTGTAATGCTGATATAAAAATATGAAGACAAAGAGAACAAAAAAAATAAAAAATACATTATGTGATGCACGTTAGATAAAGCGTGATATTATATATTGTGCTAATTACAAATAAACATGATTCAATTGCAACGATCATGTAGCATGTGAGGGTGCAGTGGATGATAGGAACTGTAGTCCAGGGCCATAATAATCCTGACACTAAGCTACAGGGCTACATTATTTCCATTATGCTTTTTTTATATACATTATTTCCATTATGCTTTTTTTTTTATATAAATTTGGCCTAAATTTATTATTGTATAATATGTCGAATTATATGTACAGGAAATTGAGATCTGCATGTTTTAAAGGGGACTGATTACAAAAGGTCAAAGGTCAAAATAGAGAATTAATAGCAAAAACCACACTGAAAGTTCGAGAGGCAGTAAACATATCCCAGAACTCATAGATCGAGACTTCTCAGCTGGAAGTTTTGGGTGGATAACTGCACCATCTGGCCCAGTGATAGCTGAGAGTGCTGTCTGTGTTGTTGATCAGTGTGCAACTCCTGCTGTCTGCTGTAACCTGACATGAGCTCTCCCCAAGTTTGTGCACTGTGTTGAATTCAGTCATCTGCATCTGGCACCTGGGTAGAACAGTGTCCGTCTGTCACCACCCAAGCACAACACAGCAAGTGGGCACAGCTCCCAAACCACTCATAGAGAACCAAAAGGCCATTGTGACAGTTTATTTATCCTGTAATTTACCACACCTATGACCTACAGAGTCATTATCACGTCCTAAATGAATGGTTAGGGAAAATATATAGAAGATAGTAAAAAAACAGACGTACATGCAAACAACCATTTTCCCCTCTGTTTAAGAATGCTATTATGCATTAAATATATATATCATGGGAACAGCTAATGCCCTGGATGGAGTGCTGAGTAAGCATAGGGCACAATCACACTCACTCCCACACCCATTCACACACTACGGACAATTTAGAAAATGCCAGTCAGCAAACAACACATGTCTCTGGGCTGAGAAAGTAAAAGCTCGGCTATCTTTTTAGATAAAGTTTCAAATGCATGCAACACATCTGTCAAGTAATATTTCCCCTCCAACCTGTAACATTGCGAAAAGCAACACAATATAAAACCAAACACAAGCCTGTTTCATTCATTTCTTTACCTGGTTCAGTAGAAATGTAAGACGGATGCGCTAATGCAGCAGTTTCATGTTTTAAAGTAACAACAGAGACTCTCACATCATTAAGCATTTTCTTTTCTCCATCGATAACCTGTAATTATCCGAGTCTTGGTCATAGTTAGGACTTGTGGCCCACAGGTTGTAAATGTGGGCTGAAGGGCAAATCAGTTGATGGTGAGCTCAGCATGGTTGCGATCATCACTGATTCAAATTCAACATGGCTATGGATAGGAACATAGATATTTTATATTTTTTCTGTTTATGCTTCACACTGTCCTATATTGTTATTTTCATAAGAAAATGGTTTGTCAGAATAGCAGTATAGGCTATGCATCAGTTTTACATTGCACCTTCCCTGTCCAACTCAATCACCTTCACTTTCCAAAAAGGAATATGTTTATTTTCTTCTCAACAAAAACAAATCCATAAAGAAATATGATTTCCATAAACACGACAAGAAGGCGTTTAGTATTGAGTGCTATTAGTAGCATTTCCAGATGTTTTCCTGGCAGCATCCTAATCGGATCAATGACATACACGAATGGGAATAGGGACCTTTATATCCGAAGGCAAGGTTCTCTCCTAGAAAAAGCTAACATGCTCTGTTTGGATAAGGAGTAAGACCTTGGCTATTGGTGGAAGAGCTTAAGTGTATTGGGATCGTATTCATGAGGGATGGAAAGAGCGAGCAAGAGATTGACAGATTCTGTTAGAGGCAACAATAGCTGTGCTGGTCTTTAATGGTGTGGCAGGAGCTCTCTTTTTAGAAAAAAAAGCATTTTGTTCACTGGTCTATGTCTCTATCTTTAACTTGAGTTTTGAAAGAATAATGTTGCAGTTAAATTCAGCAGAGCTGTAATATATTATTGTGGATAAAGAGGTCTTGGCTGACCTCAGGATATTGCCACTATAGGGGACACCCAGAACAAATAATAAATATATATATTTAAACAGGTTTTGTTCCATTGATGTTAAATATTGAAATAGATTCAAATAGACACAGGTATTGAAGATACATTAGTGACAAAGAAATGCACCCAGTGTAAACATTCATCCATAATCTATTTATCCATTGATCACATCAAAAACTGATCTTAATGCCAATCTGAACATGGCCTAACACAAAACCAGAACTGTGCTTTATCGTAAATCTGTCTTTATCATAAGAACACACTGAAATTGTTAGAAATCTTTGGCCTTCGCCAGGAAAGCTATCATATTTAACAGGCAGTGCTGCTAGTGGTTTCATTGGCAAATTTTAAACAGTCCAAAAAAGGATTCAAATGCACACACATCTAATGTACCATTAAATTCTAGGTACAGGAGATCAAATGGATGAAAAAGATAGTAGGTGACATGTGCAGCCATTCCAAGTGAATTCTCAACTGCTAAGCTAGGTCTAAATACAGATAGTAGAAATTTTGGTATTAACTCTTCACTGAAAGTAAAATATTTTTCAGCTGATTTTCTACATTCTCATAAATTCCTTAGACTGGAGTGACATTCTGTCATACATTTCCTGTCTTGTTCATTATTGCATTGTCGATTAGTTGTCATAGTTGTGCAGTTATTTATAACAGGATAAAACTGAAGAAAATGTAAAAGTCAGTTGGTGGTTATTCTGCTGGTTGAAAGGTTGATAGCTGCTAGAGATTTCCCCCAGGCATGAATGCTACATGTCAGAGGCATACTGTCCAGCACACTGCTGAGTGTTTCATGGTGTGTTCTTGCTGACATGTGCATCTTTCCTTTGTTTCAGTTTGCCTCTTGATTAATGCATGTATTTTACACCAGTGAGTATAAATTGACAGTGTTCATGGACATGTACTGCACCATTACATGTACAATTTTTAACTGTAAGTGGTGTTATATCATTTTTTTCCCCTCTTTTTTGGTTTCCACAACATTGTTCTTGATTTGCCTTATTCCTGTTACATGCTGATTGCTGAATCTTAGCCTGTTACATGTTTATGATTCTGTCTTACTTTTTTCAATTACAGTACATGACAAAATCAGAAAAACAACAAATAATTGGGTAGGAAATTAGCAATGTTAATGTAAGTGCGAAAGGTCTTTTTTTTTTAAAGAAGAGTTTGATTTATGATTTGAATCATCAGTCACTTGAACAGTGTGTTGCATTTTACATCAAACATTTAAATCATTATCAAAATTTCACCTTTGTGTACAAGAAGTCCATATAACCATATAATATTACTTTAGCAAAACCATAGTAAATGAGCAAATAGTTATACTGAAGCTCTCTGGAGTGCATTTGTTTTTTTTCTTGCTTATTTCCAGACCAATTTGTTGATTTGTTTTTAGGATCATTAAAAGCTTGATATTTTTCACTAAATTAGCCTGGCCCATTTTTTCCCCTTTAGATTGTAGTTATTTAAATGTTATAAAAAAAAACATTTTCCTGCTTTAGGATCTGCTTAGAAAAGACTGTAATCATGTAATGTGTTTTATATCAGCAATTTTTTACACGTATACAACAATGGCTTTCTATCATCCATTTACGCTGTTTCGGCAAGAAACAATGAGCATTACAGGAGTGTAGAGGGTGTGAATCTTATATACTATTTCATATTTACTATAATACGATGGCAAAATTCAAAAACAAGGGCCCACTTGAGAATTTTCACCCCCACTGTGCTGATACCATCACTCCAACCAAAGCCTCACTGTCAGCATGGAGCTGTGCCAGTTCACTGTGGGATGGCTGTGTGGATAAATAGCCTGTGAAATGCTCTCTCTCTCTCTCTCTCTCTCTCTCTCTCTCTCTCTCTCTCTCTCTCTCTCTCTCTCTCTTTTTTCTTTACAGGGGCCTTTTTTTAAACGGATATTTCCATAGCCAATTACTTCCACGCCTGACTAACTAAAAGGTTTTCACACCTGACTAACTAAAAAAAAAGTCTGTGTTACTTTCTAAAGCAGTAATTTATTCATTCACATTGAGTTGGCCTATGCATTCTTTTTTTCTCTTCCACTACTACTACTGCTGTCTTTTTCTCACATTTTACTTGTTCCATTCATTTTAGAAAGTGATTTATAAATTACCTACTGCAGTGAAAAAATATGCAAGACACACATTTTTATCACAAAAGCAAAACCTTCTGCTAATATTGTATTTTTCTAACCTGTTCCATAAACCTTTTTTTCTTACTTTTCTTTTTAAATTGGCTATTAGCAAGCTAACTATTAGCATTTAAGTAGTGTAGTCAGAATTACTCAACTCCCACTTAGATACTATGATTCCCCTTCATTTTAAACCAGTATAAAGTCACTAATTTAAAGAGAAGAGGTTAGCATCTGTGAGCAACAGTATGGTTTCATGCTTAGGACGAGCACCACAGACGCATTATTTGCTTTGAGAATGTTGATGGAGAAGTATAGTGAAGGTCAGAAGGAGTTGCATTGTGTGGATTTAGAGAAAGCGTACGACAGGGTGCCGAGAGAGGAATTGTGGTATTGCATGAGGAAGTCAGGTGTGGCAGAGAAGTATGTGAGGGTGGTTCAGGACATGTATGAGGACAGTGTGACAGCAGTGAAGTGTGCAATAGAAACAACAGACTGGTTTAAGGTGGAGGTTGGACTACATTAAGGATCGGCTCTGAGCCCTTTTCTGTTTGCAGTGGTGATGGACAGGTTGACGGACGAGGTCAGACAGGAGTCTCCGTGGACTATGATGTTTGCGGATGATATTGTGATTTGTGGTGAGAGTAGGGAGCAGGTTAAGAAAAGCCTGGAGAGGTAGAGGTATGCACTGGAGAGAAGGGGAATGAACAGAGTACATGTGTGTGAATGAGAGGGAGGGCAGTGGAGTGATGTGATGCAGGGAGAAGAGGTGGTGAAGGTGGAGGAGTTCAGGTACCTGGGGTCAACAGTGCAAAGTAATGGAGAGTGTGTTAGAGAAGTGAAGAAAAGAGTGCAGGCAGGGTGGAGTGGATTGAGAAGAGTGGCAGGAGTGATTTGTGATAGAAGGGTATCTGCAAGAGTTAAAGGGAAAGTTTATATGACTGTGGTGAGACCTGCAAAGTTGTACGTGGCACTGACTAAAAGACAGGAGGTGGAGCTGTAGGTAGCTGAGATTAGAAATGAGTTTATTAGAGGGACAGCGCATGTAGGACGTTTTGGAGACAAGGTGAGGGAGGCGAGATTGAGATGGTTTGGAAATGTGCAGAGGAGGGACATGGGGTATGTCAGTAGAAGAATGCTGAGGATGGAGCCAAGGAGGAGGTTTATAGATGTAGTGAGGGAAGACATGCAGGTAGTTGGTTTGAAAGAGGCAGATGTAGAAGACAGGGGGGTACGGAGACAGATGATCCGCTGTGGTGACCCCTAATAGGAGCAGCCGAAAAAAGATAAAGTCCCTAATTTACCACAAATGACTGCTATCATTACAATATACTCATTATTTGACCACTCTGACTGATGAGGATGGAGAAAATAAAATCACAGACTTTTTTTTAGCGGTAGTTATAGTTATAAGCACTTCCAATAACAATTTTAACAATAAATTCACACACACCTCCCAACACAAAACTCTTTTTCAAAGTTTTAAATCCCTTTTGAAACCAAACCTCAGTGTAGAAACAGGTCAAGGTGTAAACAATCTGTTATTACCTGCTCATTCTCTGTCATGTGACTTTACCACTCATTGAAAGCTGATGCTCGACCCCATCCCCAAAGCCACAGTTGTCAGAAAGTATTAGCTGTCAATGTGTGAATGATTTAGAGTTTGCCCACACCTTCCAAAACATTTCAGTAGATTGACATGTTACTCTAAATTAAAAGTGTATCAACAATCTGCTACAATTGTTTAGGACCACAGGTTTCATGAACAGTTTTGCATTTAAGTGCCTATCACTGAACAGCACATCTCATTATTGATAGAGCTGTAATGGATAGATATTCAGTGCCACTCTGGTGAGGATGGGTTTCCTTTTGAGTCTGGTTCCTCTCAAGGTTTCTTCCTCATGGGGGTTTTTCCTTGCCACAGCTACCACTAGCTCACTCATTATGGATATACCTACAATTATAAAGAACAAACTTAAAGGCACTACACTTAGATATTCCTTTACACAATCATATAAGCTTTTTATCTATGTAAAGCTGCTTTGAGACAATGTTCGTTGTTAAACGGGTTATACAAATGATAATGAATTGAATTAATTTGACTGTAGGTGGAATAATGTGTGTGGAGCATGCAGCATATTGTGACCCTTGTTAGTGCATCCAACACCATACATAACCAGTGATCTTAGAATAGGCTTCACCAGTTGCTTCATCATGAAGAAATGTGACAGTTGGATGATTTAATCAACCAAAAGTGATAGAATAAAAGAAAATATAATTTAAGTTAAAGGAAAATATGAGACAGCATATTAATTAACAGCTGTGTAGTCATGAACTGCTTGTTGGCATCAGCAATCAGAAAACTAGTTTGAATGGTGGAATTTTAGAACAGAAAAAAAGAAAAGAAATACACACTGTACTGATGTCCAGCCGTCATGGCAGAGACCATGCGAAGGACACAGGAGCAACTTAGTCGTTGTTTATTGAAAGATCAGTACATAAACCAGAGTCGAAGAGCATTACTAACCGTAACGCAGGAAAAATCTAGAATGCGGGTATATTCTATACAACCGGTATAATCCACAAAGCGCACATGATCCGGAAAGCGAGTATAATCAGTAGGGCAGGTATGATCCATACAGTGAATATAATCCATAGGATCGGAACAGGAAGCAGGAACCATGACAATGTAGATCCGATAGTGAGGTGGAAACGGGAACTTATAAAGGGTCACAGGAATGGGGAACAGGTGCCGGTGATTAGCGCTAGGAGAGGCTGAGAGAGCGCCTCGGAGGACGGCGTGGCAGGAGGATCCCTGACACCAGCATCTTCATTGTTGCTGATGATGCTGCTCAGTTTTTGAACACATTAGATTTTTTTTTTTTTTTTGTAATAGATTGTAAAGATTTTGTCAATTTTTTAGGTGCCATACCTATCAAATCTTGTAAACTAATAAACATATACTTGTTGACTCATACATCAAGCTGAACACGCTTTCAAAGATTGTATTTAATTTTAATGATGTAAAAAAAAAATTCACTATTCACCCTGACAGAAAGTATTATGTGCTACTTGAGAACATGTGAGATGGAGGCAAGAGGATGAAGCTTCCAGATGGTGTCAGTTAAAATTAGAGAGTTCGAAAAACCTGCGCAAATAATTTTAGATTTATATGTCAATTGGCTCACCTCCTGTTTTCATTCAGGGAGGAAAATCATGCTGTTTTGGCACAAATTTTTTTTGTGCTTTAACTTGTACTAATGTACTCCCTGTGGAAAATTGCAGTGCTCCCCAAAATCAGGTTTTGGCAGATCTGGCAATCTAATATGATCACATATTTATTGCATATATAATATCATGGCACTGACTAGCCTTCAGGTCTGTCATTAATTTGAAAGTGCTAAGGATGAGGAGAGCTCACAGGCACACATGAACAGACACATGTGGCTACATGACAGTCTTATAACCGAATCGATAGCTTAGCCTCATACAATATTCCCTGTCTTATTGGCACTGTGAATTAATCAATACCTCCATCTTGATGTTTTCATATGTGTAAGAGAGGACTACATCAGATCATGCATTTTATTTCTGACATTATCAGTGTTGGACGGTATGCATTTGGTGAAAATCGATACATGGTTTCATTAGGTTTAATATAGACAGACTGACACACAGTGATTTTTTATTTTTTTTAACTGCTTGTGTAAGTAAAGATCGTATGCCTTTTTATACTTTTCGCTGGCTGTCTATCATTACCTTTAAGCACATGCATTACAGGCTGACCTCAATTTATGAATTCCATCTTTAAAAATATATTCAATAAATTGCTCTAGCACTACCATTAGGTCAAATTTGGATGTATAGTACTGTGAAATATTATTTGCCCCTTCCTGATTTTTTAGATAATTAGTAAAGATAATTAGTAATTGCAGCAAAATGCAGTTTTTGAATAATGATTACATTATTTTTAAGGAAAAAAATTAGTTCGACCTGCCTGGCCCTATGTAGAATAGTAATTGCCCCTAAACCTAATAACTGGTTGTGCCACCCTAGGTGGCAACAACTGCAATCAAGTTTTTGCAATAACTGGCAATGAGTCTTTCACAACGATATGGTATTTTTGGCTCTCTCTTTTTTTTTTTTTATTCGGCCACATTGGAGGGTTTTGACCGACCTGTTTTAGGTCATTCCACAGCATTTTAATTAGATTTAAGTTCAGATTTTGAGAAGGCCACTTCAAAATTATATTTATTTTTCGGGTCATTGTGTTGCTGCATAAAACAAGTGCGCTTCAGCTTGAGGTCATGAACTAATGGCCAGACATTTTACTTCAGGTTGTTATGGTTGAGTGTAGAATTCATGTTTTCATGAATTATGGCAAGTTCTGCTGACATTTACACTACCAAAACCATGTTTGACTGTTGATATAATGTTTTTTTTTTTTGACAAATGTGAACTGAGCCTGTACAAATGGCTTTGTAAACAAGTCAGTGACTTTGTTTCTCATCTGTTTTTGAATTTCTTTAGATCATGACATGATGTGTTGCTTTTTGAGATCTTTGTGAGACAGGCTCTACAGGTCTAGCAGTAATCAGGCCTGGGTGTGGAATGCGAAATTTAACCTCCTAAAAGATTTGATTAATCACAGTTAATCATGTAATTTATTTTCACATAGGGCTGGTTTGGGCAGTCAGTATTCCCTTAATAAATGAAATTCTCTTATTTAATTCTAATTTATGTATTTCCTCAGGTTATCTGTGTATATATTAAAATTAGCATGATGGTCTGAATTATTTAAGTGCGACAAATATGCGAAAAATAAATCAGAAATGGATAAATCTTTTTTCACAGCACTGTACATTTATAGTAATTGGTAACATTTTAATGTGAAATTTCTTAACACTTATACTTCCCAAATTGAAAAAGAAAATGTATATAAGGAGCCTTAACCGTATCCACAATTAGACATTAACTTTCTGCTAAATAACACAATTTTTAATGCTTAAATTATTCACCTTAGATTAATAAGTACATCTGCTACATGAGAGAGGTTTTTTTCTACAGAAGTGATACAATTGATTTGCATTATGCCTGCTGTTATTATCAAATCTGCTGTTATAGCAAATTATTCAACACCACCTGTCCAATCAGATTTGTGAATTCAACACTGCTGTGGTATAAAATAGCATACAGTCCACTGTGGATTGACAAGGCCAAATTTATTTTATTTTTATTAATCACTAAAGACCTTCAAGATAAAAAAAAAAAAGGAATATGAGATTATAGAGCATAATTTTAGCCTTCATTTCCTAATACTTGATGATATTGATGTTTAACAGCTTAGAACATGGTACCTTTACTTTGAGCCCATCCATTTTTCAACTGATCAGAAACATTGGAACTTTAGAATATTGAAATATTGAATGACAGGTGTTTCTTGTTCCCCAGGTGTGCTCGGTTAGACTGACTGTTTAAATAAATAAAAGCTCTGAATAGCTGTCCATGGGGTAAAAATCAAGCCATTTCAAATCTGAGAAAAAAAGGAGAAATCGACCAGAACCATTGCACATGCTTTGGGCAACAGCCAGTAAAACAATTTTAAATGTCATGAAAACGCAAGAATCCACTGGTGTAACAACATTTAGACATCGAACATGTGGGCCAAAGAAAACAGCAGTAATCGACTGAAACAATGTAAGAGTTGTGAAGATAAACTCAAAAACCACAGCCGCCAACATTACCAACAACCTTCAAAGGGCAGGTGTAAATGTAATACAATCCACTATTATAAGAACAATTTGGGAACAGAAATATAGAAGTCATATGACAAGATGCATGCAAACCATTTATCAGGAGCAAGAATCACAAAGCCGTTCTGGAACCAAGATAAACTTCTAACAAAGTGCTGGAAAGTCCAAAATGTGAAGAAAGAAAAGATCTGTTTATGATGCAAAACATATGTGGTGTGCTCAGGTTGTAATGGTAGTCTGGAAAAGGCTCACTAATCTTTATTAAAGATGTAAGCCACAAACTTCGGAATGATTTTGGCTGTCTACAGAACCATTTTTCTACCAATTTGCAGAGGAAAATGCAATTATGCAGCAAGACATTGATCCAAAACCCAACACAGGATTTTATTTAGAGGGGAAGAGTAAATGGTTTTAGACTGGACAAGTCACACCATACCATTTAAAAGAACTGGTCTTGCTGTATAAAAATGTTCAGGGACTGTACATCCAAGATATAATGATTGGGTTCTGATTTATAATGTGCTTCTGAAATGAAATGATTCCTGAGATGTCAAATCTGAAAGCATCAATATGTAAATGACTCAGTGATGGATTAACATTTGCAGTGTAACTATGTGCCTTTCTTTTTTAAAATATTAAGATTTTTTTAACAACTACTTCCCCATGCCTTCATATTTGTGGCAGGCTCAAGGTCATAGCTGAAATCTGTTTGCTGCAGCTTTTGTTAAACAAGACGTGGCATCATGTTAAAAACAGGTCAACAGCTAAGTCATTCACTATTAATGAACCACATGATCTGTATTATTGGTCAATGCAAAGATCCAAATTAAAGTACATCGGCACAGTCACTTGCAAATGATCCAAATGATCCAAGATCCTTGGTTTTCTGACTCAGACAAAACGCTATTGCACTGCGTGGACTGTTTGCTTTTTAAACAGAATAAAAGGCAAAAAGTTGTACGGAAGTCAAGCTTTGCTGTATAGTTCAAGCTTTTGTTGTAGTCCTCAGGACAGTCCCTATGCTTGGTTATGTAATGTCCTGCTTTTTTCACGTTTGATCTTAAAACATCATCTTTTTTTGGAAATGTAAACATTTACTGAATGTACTTATCTTTTGAAAGACCTTAAAAACTGACCTAAAGCATCAAATGCAGTCTTGAGGCACTGTTTCAGACGCCTGCAAAATGCAGAAGAGGTTGCACCGATTCCATGCAGAAAGGCATGAACAAAAACTCCTACGTAATGTGCAGGCGCGCTTTTTGAAGCCATACTTCAAATGTTTGCCCTGCTCCGCTCTCCACACTCTTTACCCACACAAGGCAGTTTGGCTTCTCTTTAGATCAGGCTTCAGCTCAGTTCCCAGGCGGTTTGATTGTGTTAGCGGGTAAGATGGGAGATACAAATGCAAATATCCTCATGACAGCAAACAGGGGAAAGTCTATGACTTTTGGGTGACTCTAGTTGCTCACCTACTGAGAAAAAGCCATGAGCACACAAGTGCAAAATGCATATATAATCCTCTGGAGTGCTGTTATCACCCTTAACCAGTACAGAAATGAGAACAGTGGAGTTTGTTTCTGTAAAGGTGATGCTTTTGGGTCTTATGCTGGTTTATTTTCAGTGTGTGGTGGTGGGTTTGAAAGCATTGTTCAGTGTGTTGAATTTATAGCCTTGTTAATTGTATATTATTTTAGTAATTAAAACTAAAGCTTTTCCTTGTACTTCAGCAAGGGACTGATGACATCACTGGTAGCATTATACTGTTAAATGCCTCCACAATAGATATTAGTAGATTTAAATTACTATTTTTTGTCTAGAGTTAATGCTATTTTTAAACATTTTAATGTTGTGAACAAAATGCAAAAGAGATGCCTGTGATATATACGTATATACAAATTAGGCATAACCTTAAGGCCACCGATCAGAAAGAACATTGAAACAGTGCTGACACTTCTAGCATTAACAGCATTGACTTATTCAGCAATTTGAGCTACAGCAGCTCGTCTGTTGGATCGGAACACACCTTCACTCCCCATCTGCATCAATAAGTCTTATCCCACCCATGAACCTGTCGCTGGTTCAGCTCTGTGTCTTGCTCGGACCACTTCTGATAGATACTGACCACTGCAGAACAGAAACATCCCACAGGAGATGCAGTTTTGGAGATGACCCAGTCGTCTAGCCATCACAATTTGGCCCTTGTCAAACTCGCTCAGTAGACAAATAATTGTTCTGCATGCATTACTGATGTGCTCTCATCCTGAATGAACTGGAGGGTAGAGTATATAAAACAACGATGTGACAGCATTATTTAACATAGTCATAGCGAAGGACAAATCTGGCACAAAAAGTAACTGTGAATCAAGGACACCATTTGTCTTGAAGTATTCAGTGGATATGAAAAGCCTACATAGGTTGCAGGGTTTTTAAAAAAAATTTTGTCTGCAGAAAGAAAAAAGTACAAATGTCAAAGTATATTTATGGAAGATATATTTGATGGAAAAACAAGACAGAACCTCACCCTAAGTAACATACCTATTGTGAAGCTTGATAGTGGCAGCATCAAGCTATTTGGCGTCTTCTCTTTGGTAGTCACTGATGCTCTACTCAAGATGGAGCAAATCTTAGATAGCTCCAAATTTTTTTTGGCAGAAAACCTGCAGGCCTCTGTTAGACAGTTGAAGATGAAGAAAATATCACCCTCTAGCTAAATCAACATGTGCTAAGTTGGAAGTATTTTATCCAAAAGTCTAAGTGCTGTATTACACGCAAAGGCTGCTGTAACAAACCATTAGTTAGCCTATTTTATGCACATTGTATTACTGCATTAATGTGCCTGTAAATCAGACATGCCAAACGTGTGTGGATTTTGTGTAACCACTTAAAATTATGCTAGTGTATGCAAGTTATTGCTTAAAAGATGCAAGTTTTTATTTCTCCAGTGAAAACAGAAAATAAACCAATTAAAATATTAACCCGCAATGACTGACAGTGTGTGTTTTGTGCTCTTGAAAGCTACTGGAAACTCACTTTCTATCCATCATCAGTTTTCTCACTTGAATGTCTCTTGAATTCTGCCATTTTACAGTTTCTATGCAACTGATATACAAACAAACTAAATTAAAAAATTACTTTTTTTTTTTTTTTTTTTTTTTTTAACACCACAGTTAGCACCCCTCCTGTTTGAATTAGAGACTAGCGCAGTGGTATAATAGCTTCTTGTACATTTGTGTAAAGTGTGCAGTCTGCACCAACGCATCAAAAGCTTTAATTTATCACTTCGCCATGTGCATTAGAATAAATAATAAAACAGGCATTTGCATTTCTGAGGGTTCCTTTGATTCTAATAAATCTAACTTGCAAGCAGCAGTAAAGCAGATATGCTTTATTTATTTATTTTTTAATAAGCATATCAGTATTATAACTATATTTTAACCAGTGCCTGCTGCATTGACTCATACATGCTTAGCTTCTGGTCTTACATATGAACATCATTTTTCTTCTGCAGGCATGAAAATAAGCTGTCATTCTAAGCTGTCATTCTAAGCTTAGAACATTCTAAGCTTCACCATGGTTAAAAAATGTCAGTGCACCTGTCCATTGATGCAATTATCTAATCAGTCAGTCATGTGGCAGAAGCATGGAGCATTAATTCATGAAAATACAAGATGAGCTTCAGTAATTTTACATTGAACATCAGAATGGGAAAGAATTTTGATCTCATTAACTTTGACAGTGGAATGTGTGTTTGCGACAGATGGGCTGGTTGAAGTATTTCAAAAGCAGCATGATCTTCTGGGATTTTCAATCCACAGAAGTCTTTAGTGCAAAAAATAAACAATCCTGTGAGTATTAGTACTGTGGCTGGAAACACATTGTTAGTGTAGAGTTGCTAGAAGTTCTGAGGTGACAAAAAAGATTACAGTAACTCAAATAACCATTTTTCAACTGCGGTAAGCAGAAAAGCATTGCAGAATGCATACAAGGTAGAGGTTTGCTGTGACAGGTGGATGGTAGTGTCAGAATTGGCATCGTCATGAATCCAGGGACTCGCATGCCTCGTGTTCAGGCTCTAGTGCTGGTTAAAGTTCAATGGTGTGAGGAATCTTTTCTTGGCATGTTTTAAGTCTCTTAATAACCAATCAAGTATTCTTTGATGATGGTTTAGCCTATCTGAATATCTTTGTTTAACAACATGAATTCCTTTATGGATTAAATGGAGCCATCTCATAAAGCTCTATAAACAGAATGATAATAAGCAAGACAAATCATTTTAAACAGGCTTCACGGACACAAATGTGAGCTCAGTGCAATCACTATGCATCAGATCTGAATGTAATAGAGCACCTTTGGGATGTGGTAGGACATAAGATTTACAGCGTGAATGCGTAGCTGACAAATTTGCAGCAATTATGTGATGTAATCATGTTAACATTGACCAGAATCTCGAAGGAAGGTTTCCAATGTGTTGGAATCGATGTCATAGAGTATTGTGGCTGTTCTGAGAGGCCCTACACAGTATTAGTATGATATTTCTAATGACCCATAAATGTGCTGTATATTCAAACATCATTACAGGAAGTAACTGTCTTTGCATCATGAACAATATTTAAAACCATTAAATACAAGTAGGTTCTGTAACTTTAATTACCGTTCTAAAATAATGCTCTGCTCTATGAACAACTGTAACTATAGTAACATTGCCACATACACACTGTCACATACCAAGTAAGAAAGGCATTGTAAGCATTTTATAATTATCGTAGCACATCATTTAATTGACATGGTAAAACAAGCCTAGTTTGATTCGTGATCCAAGAAGCAAGATCAATTTGACAAGCATGAATATATAACAACAAAATGAGAAATATAATGAACATTGGCAACAATTTCATTATTAGTAGAAACATGACACAGACACACAGTTTACACAAATATGTAAGGCATAATCTATGGGCATTACAATACATGATCTTATGCACTCTGCAAAGGAAAGCATATATATATATATACTTTTTTTTTTTTTCAAGTGAACACAACACGCACTCATTATTTCACGCCCAGGCCTGATTACTGCCACACCTGTTCGCAATCAAGAAATCTCTCAAATAGGACCTGCCTGACAAAGTGAAGTAGACCAAAAGATCCTCAAAAGCTAGACCTCATGCCAAGATCCAAAGAAATTCATAAACAAATGAGAAAGAAAGTAATTGAGATCTATCAGTCTGGAAAAGGCCATAAAGCCATTTCTAAAGCTTTGGGACTCCAGTGAACCACAGTGCGAGCCATTATTCACAAATTCCAAAAACATAGAACAGTGGAGAACTTTCCCAGAACTTTCCCACACACACACACACAGTGGTCCCCGAGTTACAATGGTTCAACTTCCGATTATTTGATCTTACGATGCCGATAGCGATACGAAACAGGCACAGGCAGTAGCGTACGATATACGATACGTTGGACGCGCAGTTGGGATAAGCATATCTCTCGCCCTGTGAGATGCCCCACTCTCGCTAGCGGTCATTGTAATGTATCTTTATTGTAAGTAGAGGACTACCTGTATACAGTATGTATGTGTGTGTGTGTGTGTGTGTGTGTGTGTGTGTGTGTTTATATATATATATATATATATATATATATATATATATATATATATATATATATATATATATATATATACACACACACACACACACACACAGTACGTTGTTGCGTGTTCTTTAATGTGGCCCTAACCGAATAATATTTAACTGTGACTACCTGTATACAGTATGTATGTGTGTGTGTGTGTGTGTGTGTGTGTGTGTGTGTGTGTGTGTGTGTGTGTGTGTATATATATATATATATATATATATATATATATATATATATATATATATACACACACACACACACACACACACACACACACAGTACGTTGTTGCGTGTTCTTTAATGTGGCCCTAACCGAATAATATTTAACTGTGAGTTCCTTTTTTATCCATAAATATACCTGGGGTTAGATTAACCCCATTTAATTATTTGCCTAAACAGTAATTAAAGTGCATTGCGTATAAATTTCTAAATGAAACATTCTGTATAATTTATTCATGATTATGCATAATGATGTCAGTAGTAACTATACACAGTAAGCAAAAAGGTAATACATAATGTGCTGAATTCTTTTAAATCTGACAGAATCTTTCTCTCTCTCTCTCCCTCTCTCTCTCTCTCTCTCTCTCTCTCTCTCTCTCTCTCTCTCTCTCTCTCTCTTTCTCTTTCTCTCACACTCACACACACACACACACACACACACACACCCTACCACTATAAACCCTAATGATGAAGTCTGATGATCTAAACATTAAAAGATACCCCTTTTTCCATTTAAATATAACCTCATGTGATCATTGTCTGTGCATTCAATCACTCGCACCTGAACGCTCATTTATAGCCAACTGTACAAGGACCCATTTATCTATATACTTTCTCAAGTCCTGCCTAATCACTAAATATGCTTAGCTGTCTTTATTGTATAATTTACATGTGGATATCCAATTCTGTTTGTCATTCTGTTTTGTCAAGATTCGGCTCTGCCCAACTGTTACGGGGTGTCTGATGTCTTTTCTGCACCTTTCTAGCTTGAATGACTGTCTATTGTTCCCTATATTTTTTGAACTTCGGTTAAACAATGAGCTTTTAAAACGAAAAACAGTGGGTTAAAGAATAGTTTCAAGAATCCCAGTTATTCAAAAGTATGAAGCACTTATAGTAGCAGTAAGTAGATACTAGATACTCCCATGTGTATTTTGCCTGTGGGTAGAGATTTATGGTTGGTCTGGCTTGGGAGACTTGCTGTGTATTGATTGATTATTATTCTGTCAATTTATTAATCTCTGTATTTAGACAGTGATTTTTGTATCAACATTTTCTGTAAATTAGTTTTTGTTTATTTGTGGTTCTGCACATGGTCATCTCTGAATGGAGCTTAAAATGCGTTCCCATATTCCAGGTTCATAGTTACAAAGTGATCCAGTCACACATGACCTCACCCTCTAAGTTGCAGAATTCCAGTTAACGACTTTGTGCTTTCTGCTGCAGAGACCTTGTGACCATAAACCATGACAGTAAATGCCTATGCCTTTAGGAATGTGATGATATGCCAGTGATTGAAAAATAATCAAAAACTACTGTGGTAACTGGTACTAAATAAATAAAGAAATAAAGAAATAAAGTTGTTTTTAGGTACAGCATCTCATGAAATATGAAAGACCTATTCCCATCCTAAGAACAAACCTACCAACCCTTCTTCAGAGCAAATAGTATTTCCTGTTGGTATGAAATACATTCTAGCAGCCTTCCTATTTAAATAATTTATGTGTCCTGCCACCACACTGTCCCTTAATGTCATCCTGAATGAGAAAATATGAAGTTCTGCCTTGCATGGATTGATGCATTATAGAGCATTGACTCCGTAAATACCATTCATTGCCCTATCGTTTCCAAGACAATTCAGTTTTTCTACTCATCTATTCACTTACTCATAACCTACCCTTAATACCTACCTACCTGCCTACAGTATGTGCACACCATACGCTCAATGAATCAACCCTACCTGCTTATTCACCCTAATCTACTTTAACCTACCCTACCTGATCACCCTGATACCCCACCAACCTACCTACTCACCATAACCAACCGTACACACTGTATCGTCCATAACCTACTTTACCTGCCAACATAGCTACTCTCCATCCAAACCTAACATACCCTTCCTTACCTCCCCATCTGCCCAACTACCATGACCATAACATAACCTTTAATAATCTAAATGCCCATTTACCATTATATACACTTCCACCCAAATCTAGCATAAATAAACCTATGTGCCTAATCTTGATAACCTACCTAACTACTCACCCTAAAATAACTTACCCTGCCTACCTACTTATTTAAACAAGGACTTATTTTGTCCTATTAAATCCTATTCTATCTGCTAATCTTCTCTTTTTTCCCCATCAATTCTTATCCTATTTTAACTAATTCAATCCTATCCAGTCTTATCCAACCTTTTCTTTCCATCCTATACTGTCCTATCCTGTTCTGTCCTGTCCTATCATATCTTATCCCATCTTTATTCTATCAACTCTTATCTCTCCTATCCCATTCAATCCAATTATATCCTATCCTATTCAAACCTATGCCAGCTTATTCAATAATATCCTCTCTTATTCTTTCCTATCCTATCCTATCCTATCCTATCCTATCCTATCCTATCCTATCCTATCCTATCCCATTCCATCCCATCCCATCCCATCCTATCCTACCTCCGTTCGCAAGCCATAAAACCCTCCCTTTTTACAAAGACTAAAGACCATGCTGCGGTGATAAGAGAACGGTGATAAAATCTTAACATTTACTTCAGCTGCAACAGGAGGACCATCATTCCCCATCAATGCAGAGTGCCTGAGCTGATGAGCTTGAGCTGTCTGCTTGTGACTCATTATTACTTGGCAAATAAATCTACAGCTTCATTACTTCGTTTAAATACAAAAGTTACTTTTTCTTTAATTTGCAGATTATTCACAGTTTCATTACAAAGAAGCTTACAAATCATCCATAAAATCCTTCATTTTTTGACATCGTCACAAAAATGTCATATCTAATCTACCTTATTCTAAGGCATATTTTGAGACTTGACTTGTTTATATTTGGTCTGGACAAATTGCTTGCGGAATCCCTTTTTATTTGAGAGGAAAAATTGCGGTAAGTATTTGCTCTCAAGATTACATAAAACAGATAGCTGTGTATTTGCTATCAACTTGAAAATGCAATTAATTGTAAGTCCAGGCAAACAACAACAACAAAAATAATATAACAATACCAATAATAATAACCATATTTTTAACTAATTCTATTTTATAGTTTTAGTGTAGTTTAAAATTACACACTCAGGGCATTATTCAAATATTTCACATGTCTTCAAATTTTAGTTCGAAGCAGGAAAAATGGGAAAGCATAAGGATTTGAGTGAGTTTGACAAGGGCCAAATTGTGATTGCTTTTGGCAATGTTCTGCGGGGAAAGCATTGTCCAGCCATCAATGTGGATGTTACTTTGTACATGTACTATTTAACTATGCATTCCCTGATGGCTGTGGCCTCTTTCAGCAGGACAGGGCACCGTACCACAAAGCAGAAATTGTTCATGAATGGTTTAAGGAGGACAGCAACAAGTTTGAGGTGTTGAATTGGCCTCCAAATTTCCCAGATCTCAATCAATAGAGCATCTATGCGAGATGATGGACAAACAAGTCTGATCCATGGGGGCCCAATTCGCAGCCTACAGGATTTAAATTTTCCTGTTCTTTAAAAATAACTCAACATAGTCATTATTGTCTAAATAACTGGCAAACTAAATGAGTACACCATAAGAAATATATATATAAAAAAACTAATGAACTAAAACTAATTAATCAGACTCCCTTAAATGCTTATAAAACATATTTAGCATTGTAGCAGCACCTAAAATACTCTAAATTACTTAGATGGAAAAGATATATGTAAATTCAGGTGACAAGAAAATAATGCAAAATTAAAATAGATCTGCCCAGTACCCAGGTGATCGTGCACACTAAGCACGTCACACAGGGAAACAGCCATTTCAAGATCGTTTTAAATGTCTCTAGTGACGTGCTTGAAGTGCACGGAAAATGTCGTTGCAAACGAAACCAATTTATAAGCCAGTTTTTATCCTCCTCCTCTTCAGAAAAAAAAGGATCCCGGGCTTTTAAACATTCTTTCCCTCGCTAAACCATTTCTCAGTTGAAGCATTCGTTTGTAGCTTTCGGCTATGCACAAACAGACCAACACATATGTTTATACTGCACCATTTCTTTTGTCATAATCAAATTTCCATTCTTTAAATCTAAACGCGACTGGGTTTTTGAAAACTTTTTCTAAATTGTAGACCTATTCTCAATCCATGACCTGGTGAACTAACGTTGAGGATGTGTTTTTGTGATGACAGAGCACTTCTGAAAGTTGCTAAGGGCTAAAGCTAAACGCAATTCGAAATAAATATATATATTAAATAATAATCATTTTTTATTCTGCTGCAGCTGTTAAGGCTTAGCACAGAAACTGAACCTGGGACTCAGCCGCTACACCACAAGGGAAAAATACAACTGTGATATTTTATATTCCATGTTTGAACATGCAGTAATCCATTCAAACTATATGATTTGATGTTGATCATCAAGAATTATAATTAATCTACTTATGCATAGCTTTACACACACACTCGGGTTGTTAAGCGTGAGTGGGATATAAACGTTTTTGGGTTTTTTTTGCTTAAAATTAAGGGATTTTTATAAATACAATATTTATTTTGTTTCTATAAAAGATTAATGAATTATTGTGTTTATATCAAGGCTGATTAATAGAGCCCAATGTTCATGTTCAAGAAAAAGTAAACAAAAAGGATGGCATTGAATGGATTACTACATTTCTATTAATGGCATAAATTAAGATTTATAGACTAGAAATGTGTTTGTGTGTATGTGTGTGTGTGTGTGTGTGTGTGTGTGTGTGTGTGTGTGTGTGTGTGTGTGTGTGTGTGTGCACTTGATAATAAATAACAGATAAATAATCATACATTATATACGGCTGATGAGGCAAAGATATAATTCATTGCTTAAACCTAAACATTCTGTTTTAGCTCTCCTGTGTAATATCATAATAAGCAGTCACTGCCCATGTGTCGCGTCGCCATAGTTACAAGATGTACGAGTAGCAGAATTCAAACCAGGCATTAAAACCACCCATTATCACTGAAGTACAAAGCTCAATCTGTGAATTTGCATAACTGTGTTTGCTCATGGATGTTTTTTTCCAGAAAGTGATGACGTGTTGTGAGAGTGTGTTCTGTGAGTGTGTGCTGTGTAGGGTCACAATGAAAGTGACTCACAGGCCGTTTCTTCACACTCCCATCCCTCCAAACCCCTTTTCTGTGTGGCTTTATTTGTGTCCATCTGCAGGGGACAGATCAAAGACAGAGCAGGGGGGCATTTACAACATCAGTTTTTTTCTAATGCAGCCTCATCTCGCTTTCTCTCTCTCTCTGTGTCCATATTGATCTCGATCTATATGAATGCAACAGAGACACTGATCATAAAAGCGAGGTTTCTATCTTCCCGTCTGTCTTTCCCCTTCCAGCACTGAAAGCGAAGGTCTTGACTAATTTTCGAGAGCTGTCATGCATATCTCTTATAATGTGTTTATGAAAATCTATATCAGTATCATGCCCAAACTTGTGTAAGAGCTCCAGTGTAATTTGTCAGCTGCCACTGCTGCATGGCCCTTTGATTTAAAAACCTGTTACATAATTGAGAAAGTCAAAACAAAATCCTCCTCCTTTTTCCTTTGCTTTTTTCCCCCACATAGCTTTGAATTTACCCCAAAATCTAATTTTTATAAGTAAAGACTTGAACCATAGTGTGGTTTACTTTATTCATATGTTCTTTGATTCCTACCTTCAACAGGCTTTTGTTACTGCGAGTCAGTAAGGTTGAATTTTTTAATGCAGTTCTTTTCTATGTTGTTTTGCAGCACATGTTGTGCTCAGCTATAAAAAAAAAAAGCAGGGGGAGTCAGTGATGTAAACATGATTGAGAACAGAGACTGATCACCTGATCATCATTATCTTTTCTCTGCTTGTGTTCTATATGGTGGATTTCCAGCCTGGATACATTTATTAGGTAACACAATTTGAAATTTGTTGAAATTTGAAAAGTCGCAAATCTGCAACAAAATCAGCCATGATGCGCAAATTTAAGCCTCTGGGGGCGACAAACCGCAGGCGCATTTTGTGCCTTTTTTTCTCATAAAGCTAAAAAGCACTTGGATTACTTTGTGTTTTGTGATCATACATATACGAGCAATATATCAATCAAATGTATAAAGGGTCTACTTTTATTTGTATACACTCAGAATAACAACAAAATACTGTGCTTTTGTAAAAAAAAAAAAAAAAAAAAAACCAGACAGGATGCGCTTTTTGCCATCTGTCATCTCTCTTCACAGACAAATCAAACAACCTGAATTTCAGTGAATATTTGCCTCACAGATACTCAATATATGAATAGAAATGTCTACGTTTAAATAAACCAAATTATCAAAAAAAAAAAAATATTCTTTGATTCTGTAATCCGTATGAAAGTTAGAAGAGGTACAGTTTCTCCGGAGTCACCTCGTTAATCGTCCGTGTGGAAACATAGCCAAGGTTCCATATGGTGTCCTGATGATTTATGTAATTTAAAAAACTTTACCTTACTTTAAAACATTTACAATAATTTTTTGTCTTCGTTTTCTATGTGGACTGTGGCTTCACTAATAATAAACATGCATTTGCATAAAACAAACTTTTTTGTCCATGTTGCTTATAGTATTCAAAACATGAAAATGATTAATTCAAGGTATATTTAGAACAGATGAAAATGTGCGATTAGGTTACGATTAACTCATGACAATCATACAATTGATTTCGATTAAATATTTTAATTGATTGACAGCCCTAATATTAATATGTCCAGTTACTGGCGTGACACTTAAACAGGTAGTGGCTACTTTTTACTTAAGTAGATGTCAGAGCCCAAACTTCTTAACTTTAACTTGAGTAAAAAGGTATAGTCAGTACTTTAACTTTTACCAGAGTCTTTGAAAACATGAGTATCTGTACTTCTACTTAAGTGAAGGATGTTTGTACTTTTGCCACCTCTGCTTTATGAACAAAAGTATTAAGACACATGGCTTTTCCAGTTGTTCTTCACCAAACCTACCAGGCACACAGTTGTATAAAAAAGAGAATGAAACAGCTTTTTTTAAGCCATGCTAAAGATTCTCTCCTCGAAGAAAATATATATGTGGATTTGGCATTTAGTTGTCTCTCTACCTTTTAGCAGTTCGGAAATACATGGCTAAAGAGCCAAGAAAGAAACTGCGGGTGAATTTTAAGGGTAATTGCTTTACTGAGGCAAAGTGTTTGTGCTTTTTTTGTGATTTATTCTGCTTGCCTTGAACTTTTGCCTTTAAAGACCCAAATGCAGTCTTGAATTAAGTGCAAAATCGAGTAAATCAAATCTAACTTTGGGAAAAAACCCCACAAAGTGTTAGGGTTATTTTTTCTTTTTACTATGATATCCAGAGCAAATGTAGAAAAAGAATTGTCAATGTCATCTCTTTCAAAAAACACAAGTGTGACTTTGATTTTTACATGTATTTTTGGGCTGCTGAAACTTTAGTAATTTCCTATGCATTATCAGCCTTCAGGATATGTTGGCACGTCATGTAGTCCACACGTAGCTTCAGACAGAATTTGTCGATTGGAAATGATGGATCCTCTTGCACTTTGTCCCGCTGTGATGCTGTCAGTTTAATGAGTGTCTCTCGGTAGGACGAGACCTTGTCACTCTGAGCTGTTGACCTATACGTCAGACGGCTGATCTCAACATTATTCAAAAAAATACAGATGTAGACACACAATATATTTCATACATGCATACACTATATGAGCTAAACTTTTCATAATTTCTTTTAGCCAAATACACAATGTGGACAAAAGTATTGTGACACCTGACTTTTCCAACCATATGTGGTTCTTCCTCAAACTGTTACCACAAATTTGAAGGCAACACGCTATGTAAGAACTTTGGATGTGGTAGCAATTTTTTTCCTTCACTATGACCAGGAGACCCAAAGCTGTTCATGCATGACAATGCTCCTGTGGAAAAGTGAGCTTCATGAAGATATGGTTTGCATAGTTAGTTTGGACAGGAAGATTAACCATACTGAACACAACCACACTCCAAGATCTAGTTGCACATCTGCCAAGAAAAGTGGAGGTTATGATAACAGCAAATGAGGAATAGATTTAAAATGGAATGTTCAAAAGCAGATATGAAACTATAACTGATATATATATATTTTTTTTTTAACATAGGCATTATGTTAATAGTTCTCTTAGCAGGAAATTAAATAATCACATTGTCCTACCTGTTTTGTCAATTCCAAATATTTATTTTTAAATATATTTAAAAAAAATGCACTATTCTGGAAAAACATACTTGGATCAAAAATGTACTTTAATTACAAATTAAATTTTAGCAGTGATAACAGTCATTAGAAAAGTCTATACAAGATATATAAATATTTCTAAAAAGTAAAGCTATGTCTCTGAACACCTGTTGTTTCTATAAACCAAAATTGGTTTATATTTTGTGCTCCTGGAGTACCCCTCTGTCCTGCACACATTTGTGTTTTTCTTGCTCTAACACACTTCATTTTAACTCAGTTAGGGCTGCTAATTAGCTAATTAGTTGATTCAGGTGTGTTGGGAGCAGGGAAAAACACTAAATGGTGCAGAACAGGGCGTTATTTACATGTATTGTTTGTTTACACTGTGCCTACTTATTGTATGAAATAATACAGGGAAATGAAAGAGGTTTATTATGTATAAAATTCCCCTAAGTCAAACCAGCTCTATGAAGAATATACAGGTGAAGAATTGGAGCAGTTAATGGAGAGAGAGAGAGAGATAGAGAGAGAGGGAGAGAGAGAGAGAGAGAGAGAGAGAGAGAGAGAGAGAGAGAGAGAGAGAGAGAAAGAGCTGACCAAGGCAGAAGATTTATGTTTTCAATAGTGTACAGTGCAATTCGACAACATTTGCAACAGCTAATCTGATTTCCAGCAGCTCTGCTGATGGATATTTCATTGCCATCTATCATGCTAATATTTTAAAAGGTGCAGTGCAAACCTCCATGTCCTCATTACCTGGACAGAAAGGTATAGGCAAAAGTGGAAATGGTTTTCCAAAAAAAAACAAAACATTATTATTATTTTATTATAATTATTACATCCTATCCTATTGTCTTACAAAGCATTGTGACTCATGTTTCATTTTTGTAAGCACTGTACAGATACACTACACGTTCAAATGTTTGTGGACATTTGACCATGTGATTAGCATGTGCTTTTTGAACATTTTATTTCACATTTAGTTCTCATTTGGCGACAACCTCTACTCTCTGGGGAACAGCTTTTAAAATGCTAATCTGGTAATTTGTGCTGTTAGACAGAAGGGCATTAGTAATAAATTACATTTTCCCTTCACTTGAATGAAGAGACCAAGACCTGTTCCAGCATGACAATGCTCCTGTGCACAAAACAAACTCCATGAAGATATGGCTCACATAAATTGTAGTGGAAGATCTTGAGTGGCCTGGTATTGAGCTCCAACCTCAACCCTACTGAACACATTTGGGATGAAGCAGAATGCTGACTACACCCCAGGCCTCGTCACCCTACATCAGTACCTGATCTGTTAGTTCTTTTGCACCCAAAGACACCATATACAATTGTGTGCCACCGACTTTGTCATCACAGTTTAGAGAAGAAACACATATAGCTGGTAAAGTCAGATGTTTACCTTCTACTTACATAAAACCTTTGGAAACCCTATTGCTAGGGAACCTAGACCATGTTTGGATCTGGTATTATTGCAATGTATTACTTTACATAAACAATCATTTTGTATGAATATACAAAATACGGTGAATAATCAACAGCTTTATAAGCCAATATTCAAACAGTTAATACATTATATGAAGCCCCACATTGATAGAACCTACTGCTTAATTACTTACATTTATAGCATTTGGCAGATGCCCTTATTCAGAGTGACTTATCTCATTCACACATCTGAGCAGCTATGGGGTTAAGACCCTTGCTCAAGGCCCTGGAGTGGCATCTTGGTGTGGCTGCTATTTTAGGGTCTAGAGATTAGAGTCCAATTTATTATCAAGAATTTAAGAACATGGTGTAATTTTTGTGCTTATTTTTGTGGACTTATTTTCAACTATAGGCCGAATGCAACTACTACAACTATTACTATTACTACTATTACTATTAATACAAATTATAATGATTATAATCATGGGGGTTATTGATTTTAAAGAAAATCATTTATACACACATTTTCTGTAGCATTCTCTATTTATTTTTATTATTTTTGTATATTTATTATTTTTAGCTTTTAAAAACCTGGACCAACTAAAGAAAAAAGCCAGATGTACTGTATATATGATACACTTGCACAAAAGCAAACAGTCTTAGGAAACAAACAAAAAACAATTAAAATAACTTCTGAACTGGTTTAACTTCTGCTGCGATGTAAATATAATGTTCAGTCAGCTGTTGTCAGACTGTAAATACTATTTCACTGACACTTGCACATAAGGTAAATTAGGCAACTGGGTAAAAATGCCTGGTGTGTGTGTATCTACCCATGATCTTTTCTTTGACACAATCTTGTCTCTAAGCTTCTGTAGACACTTCCTTTGACCTCATTGTTTGATTTTGGGCTCATATGCTTTATCAGTAGTTATACAGTACCTTATTAAATAAACAAATGTGCACCTTTCCAAATGATGTCTAATATATTTACTACAGTCTGACTCCAGTCCAAGTGTGTAAACTTAAAGGTGATTTTGTGAAGTAGAATACACCTGAGAGCAATTTTAAGTGTCATATTAGAGGGTCTAAAAACTTTTTTTTGGCTTGGTCATAATACAGTATAGATTGACATGAAAAAGAAACTGAAGCATTAGATAAGACTATGACATAGCATGTGAAAAATAAATCGAAAGTGTCTAAATTCAGTCTGGATGCATTGCATTTCCATTGTAACCCCAAGTTGAGCTAAATTACTTTAATTTTCGAAACAGTGATGCAAAAAACGGAAAGAGCAAGGGATTCAATATCATATTAATCAGAAATCTAAAGCGGTACAAATCAACTGCACATATTTACAGGAGAGACTCGGCTTTACTAGTTAGTGATCAGAAGCAGAGTGGTGTTGAAGACAGGTTTGGCATGTAAGTTTTAAACATTATCTCTTTAAGCAGATTGTAAAGATGAGTATATAAGAGAAGGTCTGCTTCAACAATATTTTAGGTAGTGATGATACAAGGAATAAATCCCACTGCTACCATTGGCATCGTCAAACAGACTTGTGGGTAATGTCATTCCTTTAAGTGAAAAAAAAAATTGGTTTTCTGGAAAGTGTTTTTTTAAAAAGAAAAACACTTCAAAATCCACTGCAAAATAAATTTTAGATACAGAGAAGATCACATTTTATTTATAAGGATCAATATGCTGGTCATTCAGGGTGGATTTTTCCATTAAAGTGTAATATTTTGTATTATTACCTGGAGGCTTGTGAGTCCAAAAAAAGAAACAAGACGGACTCTTGAGTGCTTGAGGCCCTTATTCACTTATTGCTTGTGAATCTGTTTAGATAGTGTTCTGTCTTATTTGTATCATATGTTGTATTGGAATGCATTTAAATGAAAATTTAATTAACCGGGTTTTGTTTGCTTCTGTTCAAATGAACTGTTTTGAGCTTCTCTAAGAATTTTCAATTATTTACTTAATTTTTTAATTTAATATTTATGCCGAGGCTAATCAAAAACTTCTAAAATGAAACAGATACAACCTGCTCAGAAAGAATGCTGCTTGTTGAGCATGTTTTTTGTGTTCATTATCCCTGTCATGGCTAAGCACGAAGAAATAATTTTACCAATTACATTTCTATACTGTGTGTTTTCATACAGGCTTTGTCGTATCATGGTTGTTCTTGCCAGATAGGTTGGTTTTTGTATTTCAGAAACTGTTGCTCTCCTGGGAGTCTCACACACAACAGTCTATAGGGTTTATATCGAAGGGTGTGAAAGAACAAACAAAATAAAGAACAACAAAAGAAATATCCCATGTGGTGGGTCTGCAAGTTAAACCAACTTATTGTTGAGAAAGATCAGAGGAGAATAAGAGTGATCTAAGCTGACAGAAAGTCTATAGTAACTAAAAAAAAAACAGTCTTTACAAGAGTGGTAAGCAGAAAAGCATATCAGAACATCTCAGAACTAAAGACAACAACATTTAGGGTGGATGAGCTACAATAACAGAAGACCAAGAACAAAACCGAGTATTCTCAAAGAGTGATTCATTTTCTACTGGACACACGTAAGCAAACCATTGCAAAATCTTCGTAGGTTATGTACAGGAAACAGAATTGAGAAGGTAAACTAGTCCTAAACTTCTACAGTTCTACTTACAGTTCAGCTGTAAGTTGGAGGTCCTGGGACTCAGCCTGCCGCTGTGCCAATGGATCTCTAACTTCCTGACAGACAGACCACAAGCCGTATGGGTTGGAAAACACACCTTATCCACCCTCACCCTCAGCACTGAGCTCCCCAGGGTTGTGTTCTGGGCCCCCTGCTGTACTCGCTGTTCACATACGACTGTGTGGCCACTTCCAACTCCACCACCATCATCATCAAGTCTGCTGACGACACTGTTGTGGTGGGCCTGATCTCTATCAACGACGAGATGGCCTACCTACAGGAGGCTGAAAACCTGGAGAGATGGTGCCAGGAGAACAACCTTCTCCTGAACATCAGCAAGACTAAGGAGGTAATAGTGGACTTCAGCACGAAGCAGGAGCGGTCATACTAAACATCAATGGGACCCCAGTGGAGAGAGTGGACAGTTTCCGGTACCTAGGTGTTCACATCACACAGGACCTGTCTTGGTCCTGTCACACCAACACCCTGGAGAAAAAGGCCCAGCAGCGTCTGTACCATCTGAGATGCTTAAGGGACTTTAAACTATTCTCTCAGGCGCTAAAGACTTTACACTTGCACCTTTATAAGCGTTCTGACGGGTAGCATCACTTCCTGGTTCGGGAACAGCACCATGCAGTACAGATGATCCCTCCAGAGGGTGGTGCGTTCAGCTGACCATACCATCCACACCTAGCTCCCTAACCTGCAGGACATCTACTGCACGTGGTGCCGGACCAGAGCCAGGAAGATTGTGAAGGACCTCAGTTATCCCAACAATAGACTCTTATCTTTGTTGCGTTTAGAGAAACGCTTCTGCACCCTGAAAGGTTGTTTGAAGGAGTTTGAACCAGAAAACACCCAGGATCTAAAAACTGGTCCACTCTCTCCATCGCCACACTTTTCTGCAAATATTTTTCTTTTCGCACTACTTTAAGGACAGTCACATCAACCACCTTATGTGATAATTGTTTACTGCCATAAGCATACCTTGTATATACACTTTGTCCTCATATATATCTTTATATATTTTATATTTTACATAGTTTATACTCTTTATTTATCTGCCTTCTTTTCTTTGTTTAATTTTTCTCCCCATTTTATTCCCTCATGCCGGAAAGTCATATATAGCATTTTACTGCATGTCGTACTCTGTATGTATGTGTATGTGACAAATAAAATTTGATTTGATAGATTTGATTTGAGGTATTCATCCTTTTTTTACATGATTCACAGGAACATAATTGAGTAGTTCATCTCATGAGTCCTCTGGTCCAAGTTATCTATTTGTCACGTGACTCCCATATACGCTATGAAGGTGATCAAAAGATAAAAAAAATTAATTACTAAATGTATTTGTTTATTTTGATAAACAATTTTCAAAGAACCATGCCACTAAAATGAGCCGATCTTCCCATCACTAGTGCAAATTTTAATATTTTGCGTATGCTGAGATGCTTTTTTTTTAGCTTACCATAATTTTATTGGGTGGTTATATAAGTTAAAATATCCATTCTGGCAGCTGGAACAAATCTGGCTGTACAGACTGTACTCTAGAGACTGTTCTATATCATTTTACCCAAATTCTGATTGTTGATACAAACATTACTTGAAGCTGTGCTTGTGTCTGCATGATTCTATGTAAACAAATATAATAGTACAGTGGTACCTCTGAATATGAATGCCCCCGAATACGTATAATTCAGAATACAAATTGAAATTCATAAAAATTTTTGTATAGTTTACACAAAAAATTCTGAATTCGAATCATCCGAATTTAGTGGGCTAAAATTCGAAGGGACGATGGTTCTTCCGTCCACTGTCTTAGCGCTGTGTTTATCACTGTGTCTTAGTTTCGTTAATATTCATCACTGAACAGTATCGCATACGCTATGAGTGTAAAAAGAAAAAAAGGCGAAAGTAGTGAAAGCAAAGTGTATAAAAAAATAAAAAATAAGTGATAACAGTGATTCGGGTGACAGTCTGCCCGATATCATAGTGGAAGAAGATTAATCTCCTTCCAAACAATAATTCTCTCTTCTTCTCCTCCGAATGTCATCTCCATCATACCAGCATTCACTCTTCTCAAAGGAAAAGTACCCAGTAAATATAACGTTTTCCTCTTTTAGATGTTAAAACACCATTATTAAATGCTAAATACTAAATAATATTAGGGCATATTGGTTGTATTTTTATTTTTATATTAATATTTGGGGTCATTCGGAACGAATTATCCCACGTTACATTATTCCTTTCGTATCAGTAAATTTCGAAATTCGTATCAGTATACTAATATTTCTGACTGCGAATCATGTTCTGTGAAATAAATTCCTATTCTGAGGTACCACTGTATTTGAATTATAGCAATTTCTATATAGGAAAGCTGGAAACTTTACAGTTACACACTGTCACTTTAATATTAGCACATGGACATTAGTGACAATCACACTGGGACACTTTCAATCTCTACTTCTATCAATATCGATCATATCCATATCCATACCTTCTGTCTAATTTGTGTATACATATATATTTTTATAGTGTATAATAATTTTTATTTTAGAGTTTTTCTTTTTATATTCTATTTCTGTTTACATATTGGACCGGCGTAAGAAATATTTCACTACATGTCGTACTCTGTATGAACGTGTATGTGACAAATAAAATTAAAACTAGAAAAAAACTTGCTCATGCGTATATCTCTCTGTGCTCTGCTTTGTGTCTATCCACATTTGTCTGGTAATGCATTATTTGCAATGAATGGAGTTTGTTTGTATTATTTATAGAAACCATATTAAATATCAGAGGTTGCACCCCATAAGAAAAGCAGTTACATATCAATGTGCTCCTGGCAGGACCTGCTTTTGCAGTACAGCTGAGAATAATGATGTTGATATAATGCTATAATGAGCATTCACAAATCATTTCACACCTAGAAAAGTCAACAGGATGAACACACTTGCTCACACGTTTGTCTTCTACTTAAAATAATTATTAATGACCATGCCTTTCTAAATCTAACCCTAACCTAACAAAATTAAACTTAATATACTGTGGAATGTGCAGGATTTCTTAGAAACATAAAATTAATGAAACTGACCTGAAAAAGTGTTATTTGTAATAATAATCATGTCCTCGGTGTTGTGGAAGTCTTAGCCGCAGCTACTAGAAAAAGTTTGATGGATGTTAATTAATTATAATAGGTTTTTACCAGCTATTAAAGGGTTGAGATCATTTTCCCAGCTGGGCTTGTGAATTATTAATCAGTATATTCAGCAGTGACATAAAAAGTACAGCTGTCTGTGTGTTGTTAGATTACACACAATTTGTCTGTTATTACAACTTGGCCTTGGAAAAAAGGACAATTTTCTGAGTAATTGATACATAAGCCCAATAAATTCAGGTCTTTCTAGAGGGTTCTAAAACATCTTGCAGCTGCATCAATGACAATTGTGCTAGATTGCATACACAAATCTATGTGGACATACACCGATCAGGCATAATATTATGACATTGAAACATTATGACTGGTGAGTGAATAACACTGATTATCTCTTAAATAAAGGGCTAGACAACTGGGTCAGAGTTGGGTCTCCAAAACTGCAGCTCTTGTAGGCTGTTCCCGGTCTGCAATGGTCAGTATCTATCAGAAGTGGTCCAAGGAAGGAACAGTGGTGAAGCAATAACAGGGTCATGGACGGCCAAGGCTCATTGATGCACATGGGGAGCGACGGCTTATCTGTGTGGTCCAATCCAACAGATGAGTTACTGTAGTTCAAATTGCTGAAGAAGTTAATGTTGTTAATGCTCGAAGGGTCAGGAATGTTTTGGCAGCAAAAGGGGGACCAACACAATATTAGGCAGGTAGTCATAATGTTATGCCTGATTGGTGTATGTCTTTTAATTCATAATACAAAACCATATATTTCGGATTTCCTTGTAATACTTTAGGTTATGACTGTTTATGTTTCAGCCTGTCAATTCCACAACTCTTTCTTAAAGTTGGGGCTATAGAAACTCTTGTTTGCAGAGTTTGGTGTGTGACTCCTGACTTCCGCCCCATCTTGAAATCTCTGGGATAAAGTAGAAGGCTGTCTGCATGTCAGGACTATCAATGAGCTGCTGTCAGACAATGACTTCTTGAAGGGTGCAAATGTGATGATATATCACTGGTGAAACTGAGTTGGAACTGATCCATCAGTACACTTAGCTCATGATGTTAGCATGCAAATCCAGCAATATGTGCGCATGGTTTGGTTTCTCTTGTAGTTTGCTTGCCCAAGCTTCTCAGTGATTGTGCAAATGGCCTTGAAAGGTTATCAGGAATATGCAAATTGCTGTGCTGATTAAAGACATTTTTTTAAATCAAGGTAGTCTGATACGAAAACCTGCAGATACTTTTTGCAGAGTAAAAGGGAAGGTGGCAACAGGAGAACCATATCCAATAGGTGTGTATGGCTTAGGATTAATTATAGAAACCATTACACAAGGTCATTACGAAGGCCCTTAAAGGATGCATCTGTAAAGGGCCAGTATAACAAGTGCCAGGGGTACAAGACCACCAACTCTCTTTTCCATTGCATCCAATAAGAGCATCATTGGGCTCCCTTCAGCACTTTTGAGTAAGGCAATATAGGAGGCTGCTTTGAATTAAGATGCTTTTAGAGGTTAGTGACTGATTAAAGATTTATCTTTAACCCTCCCACCCAATTACCTATAGTGCTGGATCACTAACTTTCTGCTCCTGTGCAAATCTACTTATTCACCTGCTTATCAAATAAAAGAGCATGGGCCAATATGGCCAGTAGGTTGATGTGGTGGTTTACAGCTGTCCTGAACATGACTTGTCTTTGTTGGAAAAATGTGGCAAGAAGGGTTATAGACATCTTTTGTTTTATAACTTTGCACCTTTTTTTTTTTTCCTTCAAATTAGCATGCAAGTTTACAGCTGCAATTAGCCTAAATAGTATTGATAATTGCAAGGGGTTTGGGATGTGCCCCTTGTATTCACAGTTCTGTGGATAATTATTAGCTGCCTTTATTGACATTTTCTAAATATCACAGTTATTGTATGATTATGTTATCAGAATGGTTGCGCTGGGAGTTTCTGCATCATACCTCTATGCTCCTAGATTTGATCCTCAGCTCGGTTTACTGTCTGCTTGGAGATTTCATGCATGTTCTTTGAAATTTTTGTCTCACTTTCCAAAAACATACCAGTAGGAGGATTTGATATGAAATAAATTGCCCTAGGTGTGAATGAGTGTCTGTGTATTTGTCCCGGGTGTATTCTTTCCCCACAGCCAGCGTTCCTTAGATGGGCTCCGGATCCACTAGGATCTGTGTGGGTGTATGATGTAAGCACTCAAAACTCTCTAAAGAATCTGACTTGACACCAAAGAATGTGATAGAAGACTAACATCAGCAAAGGAACATCATTAAAAACATTAAGTTTAATCATAATTAATGGAAATAGATACCAAATATTGATGCATTTCTGTTTGTTTTTCTACATAATATTGTGGCTTTAAAAAAAACTAAGCAGTATTTACCTGTGTTGAGAATCTGAAAATATAAACAAAGCAATGCTAAGGCCTTGCTAGTGGCCTGTTTTGCAACACCTCTTTTCCCTCTGTTCTTTCCGAAACATACACTTGAGCAGCAGGATCTCTCTGACCCTTGCTTGTGCACCCCTGACTTTATGGTAACTGCTCTTATGCTGGACTCTCTGTGGAAAATCTTTGTGTTACTGACTACTGACCTTAACTACCTGGAAAAAAAAAATAAAAAAATAAAAAAATAAACAAAAATTATATATATATATATATATAAAAATATATATATATATATATATATATATATATATATATATAGAGAGAGAGAGAGAGAGAGAGAGAGAGAGGAGAGAGAGAGAGAGAGAGAGAGAGCATTACTGCTGTGGAGAGAGACATTTATTTCCAGAATTATAGCTATTTTTGCTCACAGCTGGAGGAGAGGCTTTATTTTTGTGTAATTTGTATGCACTGGACATGAACTCTGCCCGAGTTCACAATCCATGCTTGCAATTCAACAAAGCAGGAACATGACAACGTGATTAGTCTGGATCTGTTCTGCTCTGATTGCTGCTTTTTATGTTGCTTTTGAACACATGCAAAATAGTCTTTAATATTTAAAGATTCATGTTTGGGCAAAAAAGCTGTTTCTTTAATATTGCACTCAGTTTTTATTCAGTCTAAATTATTATAAGATTTTGACACCCCTGAAAATACACAGGGAGTACATCGGGTGTAAACATCTGTCTTTTTTCACTCAAACTTAGTCTACTATGATTCATTCGCTACATCTACTGATGTACACTGCAGTACACTTCCTGGATTCAAGTCAGTATAGCAAGACAATATGTGGTGTGATCACAATACATTTAATACTGCATCAGTTCTACATTATACTGTAAGTACAAAAGTATTGAGATACCTGATTTTTCCAGACATTCAGTACATGTTTTTTCCCCTAAACTGTTACCACGAAGTTGGAGGTACACAATTGTATAGGATGTATAGCATTAAATTTTCCCTTCACTTGAACTAGAAGACCCAAATTTGTTTCAGCATGACAAGGCCCAGTGTACAAAGCCAGATCCATGAAGGTATGATTTAAATGGGTTGAAGTGGAAGATCTTGAGTAGCCTGCTATAGAGCTCCGACCTCAACCCTTTTGAACACTTCTGGAATACGCTGACTGCACCCCAGGCCTTCTCACACTACATCAGTACCTGACTTTACTAACACCCATGTGACTGAATGAGCACAAATCTTTATAAGCAAACTCCAGAATCTAGTGGAACATCTTCCCAGAAGAGTGGAGGTTATTATATATATTTTTTTCCAGATGATACATTATTACAGAAGACATAATACAAACATCTGAGACAATTGTTTAGGATTTCTCGGCACCCTACCTCAGAGCCTGATGTATTCTTTTGGCTTAACAGGCAAATTCCCACAACCTTGATCCTTCCCAGAAGATGAATGTAAAAGGAGGAATAAAATGTGAAAACGATGTTCGAAAATAAATGCAAGGTGTTCACAAATATTAGCCTGCAGAAGAGCTTCACTTTGCTCTCAGAAGAGCATCATAACTTTTGAGAGCATTTATTTTTTAGAGGTCTGGTGATTTCTTATATGCTTTTTCACTCACCACAGTTGTACAGACTCATTAATCTAGTTACAACAGGCTTCCTGTCAGCTCAAACCAGAATTGCCATTCTCCTCTGACTCCTCTCATCAACAAGTCATTTCTTCTTTCAGAATTGCAAATTATGGGATGATTTAATTTCTTCATTTAATTTTTGTGTGTAAAATCGAGGGATGGAACAACACATATAAAATATATGATTATAAGTATACATTTACTATAAATTATTGGTTATTTGGCCACAAGAACTGCAACTTTTTTTCAAGAAGTATTTTCACAATCATGTCCAATGGTATATTCTTACCTTAGACACAGGGTTCCTGGGATAGGCTCTGAATCTTCCGTGTGTGGATAAAAGTTATTGACAGTGAATGAATGAATGAATTATTGAAATACCAGTCAGTCTTGACAGAACCTGATAGATTTGTTGTGTAATGCCTGCAGTATTTTTGACTTGTGTGCTATGACTGATTATACAGAGCTTTAACATTATAACCTCTGACTCATATGCAGCTATGAGACTTAGAGCAGGGCTGTGCTTCAAAAAATGATAATTCCAGAAATTATTTTTGACACTATGAGACTACAAAAGCCATAGCAAAAACAGGTGGAACCAGAGCCAGCCCCAGAAGCTTAAAGCTGCTTAAAGTCCAACTCAGCAGCAGAGTAAGATTTGTGACACAGAGGGTGTGTCATTCATCATGCTGTTACTCACACTCCCTGGAGTAAGAAGGAGCATGCTGAAGAAGACCACATCAAGCTCGGAGAGGAAATTTTAGGTCTTTTATACCTTAGTTCACTTTTTTCTGCTGTAGAACTGAGCTAAAGAGACACCCTGGGTAAAATAAAAAATTAACCAGCAGTGCTTCTGTTGTAAACATGTCTCCTTGACTTTTCTGCTGCAGTAATGCAGTGGTCTCTAGAGCAAGATTGGGTGTTTTGAATTGTGGAAAAACATTCACATTGAAGATGAAATTTTGAATGACTACAGCTTCCTTGTGCAAGTTATTTTGTCGAATATTTCCCTTTTGCTATGTGGCTCAGGTTGGCAATGCCAAGATGGCAAATATTTTATAAAAGTCTTATAATGTATGCTCTCTTTATCTTCAAAATGCAAAGCACATATTACTTCAGCAATAGATGTGTCAGATTAGATGAGGAGGTATCCATAAGTAGCACTTTTTGGATAGTGTTAAGGTCTCCTATAACTACTATTCTTTTTTATTTCATTATATTAAGAGAAATTAAACACCGCAGTTTTGCCGTGTGGTATATTTCACACCCTTGTATGGTTATGGAAATTATTATATTAATAAAATAAAATACAAAATTTGTTCTATTGTCATTGTAGTTAAGGCGAAAAATATACTGTGAATTCAAAATACAATTAAATAAAAAAACACATTTCCCATGAAAATTAAAAAATAAATAAATAAATAAAATAGGTTTATGCCAGGAGTGCATTCTTTACAGTTATTATATTGAATAGCCTTCTGTCATTGACCAGAGACTAGATTTAAACCACAGTATCATTAAAAGTGAAATCTGACTACAACAATAATTAGTATCAATGATAATAAACCTATTTTTGAGCCATGATACTCATTGTTTTTAAAAATCTTAAATATTTGTTTCTAGAAAAATATAAATTAAGACGACTTGAAATGAAGTGATAATGTTTTAAGTATACACTATATGGTCTAAAGTTTTGTAACTACTGACTTTTCCAGTCAGATGTGTTTCTTTTCTGAAGGTACTCAAAGTTGGAGGCACACAATTGTATAGGTTGTCTTTGAATGTGATAAAATTACATTAATCCTACACTTGAGCTAGGAGACCCAAATCTGTGCACAGTGTAAGTTCTATGAACATATGGTTCACAGTGGATGGAGTAGAAGATTTCGAATGGCCTGCTATAGAGCTCTGACCTGACATTACTAATGCCCATGTGGCTGGTCAAACTCAATCTCCATAACCACAATCCAAAATCTTCCCAGACGAGTAACATAACAGCAATTATAACAGCAAATGGGACTAAATGTGTTTTAAAAAGCACATACAAATCTAATGCTCAGGTGTCCAAAACATTTGTCTATATAGAGTAAAGTCTTTACACGTTAGTGCTAATACTAATGGTACTAATGGTTTGTTTTACTTCATGCATGAACAGCAATACTCCATTATAAGTACTTTATACAAAATATATATATATATATATATATATATATATATATATATATATATATATATATATATATATATATATATTTAAATAAGCAGTATTAAATTGGCTCAAATAAGACTCGAATAAGATGGTGGAAACTAACGGAGGAAGACTGTAGTGTGAGATTTAGGGACTTAGTGGTGGTGAATAGGTGCTGGATGATGGGCAACTACTACTACTACTACTTGGTGTGACATCTGGAAAGAGAAAGGAAAACAAAGAGACATGGTGGTGGAATAAGAAAGATGCCTAAGGAATGGAGAAGGAGTGTGCTGGTTCCGACCTTTAATAATAAGGGAGATGTGCAGACCTGCAGTAACTACAGTGGAATAAAATTGTTCAGTCACACCAGGAAGTTATGAGAAAGAGTAGTGGAAGCCAGGCTGAGAGAAGAGGTGACCATCTGTGAGCAACAGTATGGTTTCATGCTGAGGAAGAGCAATACTGATGCAATATTTGCTTTGAGAATGTTGATAAAGAAGTAAAGAGAGGGTCAGAAGGAGTTGCATTGTGTGTTTGTGGATTTAGAGAAAAGCGTATGGCAGGGTGCCGAGAGAGGAATTGTGGTATTGCATAAGGAAGTCTCGTGTGTCAGAGAAGTATGTAAGGGTGGTGCAGGACATGTATAAGGGCAGTGTGAAAGCAGTGAAGTGTGCAGTAGGAACAACAGACTAGTTCAAGGTGGAGGTTGGATTGCATCAAGGATCGGCTCTCAGCCCTTTCCTGTTGGCAGTGGTGATGGACAGGTTGACGGACGAGGTCAGACAGGAGTCTCCGTGGACTATGATGTTTGCGGATGATATTGTGATTTGTGGTTAGTGTAGGGAGCAGGTTCTGGAGTCTGGAGAGGTGGAGGTACGTGCTGAAGTGAAGGGGAATGAAAGTTAGTAGGAGTAAGACAGAGTAAATATGTGTAAATGAGAGAGAGGACAGTGGAGTAGTGTGGTTGCAGGGAAAAGAGGTGGAGAAAGTGGATGAGTTTAGGTACCTGGGGTCAACAGTGCAAAGTAATGGAGAGTGAGTTAGAGAAGTGAAGAAAAGAGTGGAGTAGGTGAAGATGAGTGGCAGGAGTGATTTGTGATAGAAGGGTATGTACGACATTTTGGGGACAAAGTGAGAGAGGCCCGAATGGTTTGGACATGTGCAGACGAGGGACATAGGGGCCATCGGTAGGAGAATGCTGATGGAGCCACTAGGAAGGAGGAAAAGGGGAAAGCCAAGGAGGAGGTTTATGGATGTGGTGAGGGAAGACATGCAGGTGGTTGGTTTAAAAAAGGCATATGAAGAGGACAGGGGGGAATGGAGACGGATGATCTGCTGTGCCGACCCCTTACAGGAGAAGCTGAAAGAAAAAGAACGAGTATTAAATTGACTAAAATAACATCATTCATGGGGCTAAAATCCTACTAGATTCTCTGATGTGTCCATATCTGTTAAGAAAAAATAATGTCTATTCGGTCCTCTAACAACAAATACAATTTTTAATAATTGCAGTTTAGATTTGGATTTAATGCCATTCAAATTCATTTAGATGCATTCTTTACCTAAGATTTACAGTTGCTTATAAATGAATGTGCCACATCAAAGGCTATTATTAAAACTTTTTTGTTTTATTGTGCACTAGATGGTCTACTTATTGTTTTTTTATGGCCCCAAACCCAGATCACTCATTTATAACAACCTGAGCACCTGAAGTTAAGTGGGCCCAAATGCATGAGGTTAATAAATTAGTGTGGAGCTTTGGGGTTCATTAAAAACCCTTTTGCACTTTGTTTTTCTTACGTGTCATTAAAACGAATGCTTTTTTGTTATTTAACATGTTGAAGATTGCAGTGCATAACTAGCTTGAGTCTTGAGTAATAAACTTGTGACTAAAGTGTATGAGTGATAACAAGGCAAACGAAATCATTAATTTTTCATCACATCGCTTCTGCATGGCCTTAGAAACTAGTTAATTTCAACTGCAGAATTACATGAGTTAGAATTTGATACCATAATGATTCACTTAGTGCTGAACTGCAACACAGTGAGAGCCTTAGGCTTCCCGCAAGGTGACAAAGTCTGTTGTTTAACAAATAATTTAGGGAAGTAGAAGTGAGTTTAAAAAGTCACTTTCTAATTGGAGCACACAACTCAACATTGAATCTCCAGATATTCAAAAGAGCACGTGAATTGCATTCAAAATTCAAAAAAAGCTATGCCAAATGGACAAAATGACTAGGACACCTGACTTTTCCAGTCATTTGTGGTTTGTTAATTGTTACTACAAAGTTGGAGAGAAAATTGTGTAGGTCCATGGCCTTTGGATGCAGTAGCATTAAAAAAAATTCTCCACTTGAACGATGAGACACAAAACCTGTTATAGCATGACGGATCCCACTGTACACAAAGTGAGCTCCATAAATATATGGTTTGGAGAGGAAGATCTCGAGTGGTCTGCTATAGAGCTTTGGCCTCAATCCTACTGAACATCTTTGGCATTATTTGGAACACTGACTTACACCTTTGGTGCTAAATGAGGACAAATCTCAATAAGCACACTACAAAATCTAGTGGAACATCATCTCAGAAGAGTGGCAGATATTGTAACAGCAAATGGGACTAATTTGGAATGGGATGTTTAAAAATACATAAAAATTTTATGAAGAGGTGTCCACAAACTTATGTCCATACAGTGTGCATAAATAATTGATTAATAATTACTTAAGTACTAATAATAAGTAAATGAATGTATGAACTAATCACAAGCTACCTATAATGGAAAGCTAACATAGTATATATGTATGCATGAATAATGATCGTGCACAAATAATTACATTGGTACATTTTGGTTAGTTAACGTATTAACATTTAGAAGTTATCTAAAACATGCTTAATCAGGACATTACACAAATATTACAAGATGGCATTTTGAGTGGGAGGGGGCAAAACATGTGCAAGCTTATGAGAAAAACAGGTGGCCAGGGTTCTAAATAAAACACACTGTAGAAGCAGTCAAAACAAACACAGTGACATCTAAGACTGAAACACTAACAAATAATCTGACAAAACAGACACTACACATACATACACACCCCCAACACCCAATACCTGATTCTGCCTTTTTGGCACAACACTCAATACTTCATCCTGCTTGATCCTTTTTTTTGCACAATGCTTGCTTTTTTCCTTTTTGCACAACATACTTAAATTTCCATCTTACACAGGTGCACTTCAGTATGGAATAATCTTAAAAAGTCACACTGTTTCTGCCTCTCAAGTATTGTAAAATGCAGTGGCGGGCAGTCAGGGCCAGCAAATCCTTCTCTGCTGGCATTAAACACTATCAGAAGCACTGACCTACATTTACAACCTAAATTCTAATGTAATCGTATTAATTTATTTCCAACAGTTTATTCTTTTAATTTCATAGTGTTTTACTTGGCCACAATGGTCCCAGTACATGTATGTTGATGTAAGATTTTTTTGTCCGATCAGATTTTAGCCTCTATGTGCTGCCATGTCAATCTAATCTGCCCAGGGCCTGCAAAGTCTGTACTGCTGGCCCTTTTACCATAGTCTCCATAAGAAATAGCTCTGTTTCTTTAACCAATCAGATTTCATATTCGCCTCACAGGGTCAACTAGCTGGCCCAGAATAGCTTCAGCATTTTTTAATCTTTTGATTGGTTGGTGGTGGTGGTATTAAAAGGTGGTATTAAAAGGTGGATTAAGTTGGGTAACTTCCCCTTTGAAGGCCTGGGTACCGAATGCACAAAATGTTTCATACAACGTATGTTGACTCCTGTTTCTATTTGTCTTCTGTTTCTATTTTTCTATTTTTAATTTATTTATTGTACATTCTCATATTTCCTTTTATTCTATTTTATTAAGCAAGTAATAAGCATTAGTTCAGCATGGGGAATAAAATTTGAATTTGAAAAATAATTATATGGAGAATGATGCTAATGTGCTAGAATAAAATTGTGGTTGATTAGTGTATCTTTCAACATTCGATAAAGAAGGTCATTCGAAATTGGAAAAGCAACCCATACAGTGATGTTTTGTATGGTGAAGCTGCATATGGTGAATTATATAAACAATTGGAAATTATGCATTTTCTATTCATATTCTTCCTTATAGATTTCTGTTGGATCTAGGTTATCCCTGTGTTAAAATGCTTAAGACAGCCATTATTCACTTATGTCAGATGTTATTTGATCTGCCCATGCTATAACTTATGATTAGTTCACTTTTAAGTACCGTATTTTTCGGACTAAAAGCCGCTACTTTTTCCCCACGTTTTGAACCTTGCAGCTTAAACAACAAAGTAGCTAATATATGGATTTTTCCTGGGTTTTTCCCGGTTTCACAAACTTCAAGCCAAAAAACTGAGCGACATAACATTAGACCAATGAAATTTCCGAACGGAAACGGAAAACGCACCTCACCTGTGTTCTGAGCTGCACGGCATCGGGAGAAAAAACTTCCACCGGTGGCGCACGACGATGACAAAAGATAAACTCCCCAGAGAAATACAGTGGTACCTTGACCTAGGAGTTTAATTCGTTCCTTGGACAAGCTCGTATCTCCATTTGCTCGCACATCAAATCAGTTTTCCATATTGAAAATACTTAAATTAATCCGTTCCAACCCTCAAAATGACACCCCGTTTTTGTTTCATGTTATTAAATTGGAAAATACATTTCTAAATAACAAATCTTGTATAAAAGCATAATAGAAAGAGTATGTAAAGATAAAATAAAGTTTTATTCAGTGTATTTTTCTTGGAGATAAGACGACTTGAGCTAACGCTGGTGGTGTGTGTGTGTGTGTGTGTGTGTGTGTGTGGAGGGGGGGTAGAGGCGATAAGCGGAGGCAGAGGGAAAACTCGTTTTTTACTATCACTCCTGTACAATACGTATCCCTAAACTTTAAAATTTTAACTTTTTCTTCTTTGCTTATCTTAATTTTCGTCACAATCTTTGCTTTCTGGCTTTGCTTCGCCATCTAGCAGCGGCGTCTCGAGCTCGTACCTCAATTTTTTGCTCGCATAACAAAGCAAAAAAATCGACCGAGTGACCGCTCATACCTCGGAAAACTCATGAGTGCATTAATGAACTCATAGGCATTTTTATTTTTCTTGGCAACAGCGTTATGGGTTAGTCAAAGAAACTTAGAAATGAGCATCAGAAAATAATAAGGACATAATCCTCTGTCTCCACACACGCAGAATACTGCATGCAGTGGCATGCTATTCCCAAAATACCGCTATGCTCCTAATAGAAACACAACATATTGCATTTAGTGTCTTTTGTTAAAGTCTGTGTAAAGTTTATTAGTTTCAGTGTAGACACCTGCAGCTTATAGACAAGTGCGTCTTATTTATGTTAAAAATTAAAATCTTTGTCAAATTCAGTGGGTGCGGCTTATATATGGGTGCGCTTTATAGTCCGGAAATTATGGTAAGTATTAATTAAGGTATTAATATAGGATGATTTAGATTTCACAGAATGTACTTCAAATAGTTCGAAAACCCGACATTGGTGCCTTATGTGCATGTTTCTCAATTACAAATACAGTACTAGCATTTAAACTCTGTCGCCTATGTCAGCTAAACTTCCCCAGAAGTGAAAAGGAGATAATTGCATTTAAAGATTTTCAATTTCACTGAAAGATGCCCTACTTACCTCTACCTTTACAACCTGATCTACTCATCGCAAAACATCATCCCTGCCACATTCGAATGTATTATAGGTTTACATTGGGAAAATGAGTTATCACTGATTATTAGCCACATCAGTCTCTGTCTTGTCATCCGAAGTCATGCCACGAAGATACACACAGGTTTTATTGCTGTTTCTGCACTCCATCAATTTTGGTTAAATCCCTGATTCAGTCAGTGCTAATTTGTTGGCTTAGTTTATTTTTTCTTTTTTTGTCTATACCTTTTAATTAAGGGATAACCTTTGTCCATTGTCGTTTATAGAACACTCCTTGTTTTGATTGTGTGACTGTTCAAAAACATTTGTATTTGATCCCAAATTTGACTGATTAGACATATGATTATTTCATTTTTGGCATCTAACATTGCAAAGCTTTGCAGCTTTGTCACAGTGTGACCTTTATTGCATGAGAAAAGCACAATAAGCTATCAAGGTTTTAGTATAGATGGTATTTTTTTTACTGCTGTGTTTGTCACACTGACTCTCACTCAAATGGTATTTTAGCTGGCAGACAGCCAATGTAAAAAAGTTAAGCAAAGTAAACTACTGGTAGAAAATCTTAATTTTGGTCAAAAGCTTATTTTTCTACTGCATTTTGTCTTTTGCCAGAATTCTGCCACAGCCACTATGCAAAACATTATCATAAGTTCCTATCATCACCATCTTTACAACATAGCATTTTCCTGCTTAATGCTGTCATACATTTAGCTTTTACAGCCTACCGTTTCTGATCTTGCATTTGCATTTGCATGGGGTTTGGGTGGGTCCATTTTAAGCAACCCAGCATTTCTGTACATTACTGTGGATGCAACATTTGGTTTTTTGAGTACTAACAGGGTTTTCAGATATATCGTTTTCCTTGTTTAGACTTAAATCAGTTAATAATAACTGGTTTTGGACAAAATGCCCAGTGCTATTGTTAACAAAGATTATAGAAGCACGAATGGCATAAGTCAGGTTGCCAGATTATGCCTGGTAATACCATTTCCTTGAATACACATGAGGGCTTTAAAATCAATGGCAGTTTATAAGCCACAAGCCACAAGCTCTTCCTTAGAAACCTTCGATTTTGAGTACTCAAATGTTCGTGGCTAAAAATAAAACATCAAGTGTGTAGTAAAAACCCCTCACCAGCAACAGTACAGTCATAAAAATGCATGAGGGATAACATCATACATGATCCATAAACAGTGAGTTCAATTGCAATAAATGATTCTGACAGCCTGTACCCTGAATCCAATTTCACTCAGCAGGTAGGAATTTTATCCTGTTGTAGTTGAAACTGGGATATTTAGTCGATGCGGCATGGTGTTAATGTTGTTTATGTTGAGCCCCTGCTCTGAGGAAAATATAAATTTTACATTCTTTTTTTAACAAAACCTAGGGACATTGACAGAATACTGTGTATTATTTATGGTTAAAAATGATGTCCACGGTATGAATACACTGGCTGATTATTATCATTAATATTTGTGTATGTTGGTATATACTGTAGATGTAATAATAATAAAGCCTATATTGTTGATGTCATGATTTCTTGATCCACAATGCCCATTTACTCGATTTCACATTTTATGACTCCATGAGACCATGACTTCTCTGAATGACCCCAAATGTCATTATTTGATATAGCGCCATGCAGTATTTAGCCCAACCAGGCATAACATTATGACCACCTTCCTAATACTGTGTTGGTAGAAACTTTTTCAGCAGTTTGAGCTACCTGTCTGTTGAACCCTGTTGCCGGTTCACCGCTGTTCCTTTCTTGGAACACTTTTGATAAATACTGACCACTGCAGAACAGAAACATCCCACAAGAGCTGCAGTTTTGGACATGCTCTGACCCAGTCATCTAGACATCACAATTTGGCACTTGTTAAATTCACACAAAAAAAATGTTTAACTTGCTTTCTAATATATCCCACCCACTAACCATAAGAAAAAGATAATCAGTGTTATTCAATCACTGGTCATAATGTTATAATGTCATATTATTATGCCTGATCAATGTATAGTCACAAGTCTTCACATTAAGCCCAATTGTTGATCACAGTGAATAACAATAACATTCACTTGTTTTTTACTTGCTTTTCTCTATTGACCACATCAAGCCTTTGCAATCTTTATTCTGTTTTTGTTGTTTTGTTTTTTGTCAGTATAATTTTTGGCTTTGCCTCATTTATTACTGCATGTTGATTGCCTGACTAGTGCCTGTGTTTCCACTGAGTGGTTTTAAATTGCCTGTCCTTTTAAATTCTTTGCATTTATATACAGTCTAAACTGCCTTCTTGACACTAACACTGCAAAACCAGATAATTCTCACTTTCATTACAAGTGTCACACAATCCTGATTTTATGCAAAGCAAAATTAGGTTCAAATTAAAAAAACATGGCATACAGACAAATTTATACAGACTTTTATTTTAAATTTGAGCACTCATTTCCTGGCTAATAGCTTATCTGCTTTGATAAATATATAAATATAGAAATACCTATTTAACACATAAATTACATTTGTATGTAAAAAAAAAAAAAAAATAAATAAATAAAATGCATGTCAATTGAAGCATAGTGTTTGGGTGAAAGCTCCCAAAATGCAAGGGGCATGGTGTCTATCTGCCACCAGATATTAGTGAGTACATCTCTGGAATGTGCTGGAAATGCATTGCATTTACATTCCTGGTTTTAGCTTAGAACAAGCTAAAAATAAATCCTTGAAGCCAATAAAGATGGTGCATAATTGTAGCATTAGGCACATACGCTGGTGGTCTGTTAAGTCGTAAGCTATCGGAGAGGGAGCGAAAGCCAGAAAATGCTGGAACTACATGGGTACTCAACACACTACTGCTTTCTACACTCTGCTCATTCTGGCCATGTCCAAGCTCGAACCGTCACTAACTGCAGTAATGAAATGAATTGTGAATTGGACTGTGAATTGAATCTACCGCATAGGGACTGTTATCCTGTACAAACGGTTTTATAGTCACATTGAATTTGTTCAGTCTTCTTAGCAGTGTATGCTGTTTTATTGTATGCATGCCATCTGTATGAGAATATGTAGATAATAGAACGAAAAATGACTTGTAAACTATACTCACAGTAGATATGGCGGGTTTTCTCATTACACACACACACACACACACACACACACACACACACACAGGCTCGTAGTGGCGCAATTTAATCAAGCATCCACTTTTAGCTGGAGAATGAGGTACTTGGTCCTCAAGTTTTTCAATGTAAGTGGTGATTTTAAGGAAAATGGTCGGTTGCTTGATAATAGAGATAACAGAGAAGTAAATTGTCTCCATTTTATGTTCTAGTCAGCGACTGGTCAGCCACTGGCACTTATGATTTTAACTTTATATAGTTTAATTTATTGTTGTTGATTGCCCACAAAAAAGTTCATATTCACTTACATCAACTGTAACCTCACCAATAATGCTGTTTTCTTTCATTAAAAAAAAAAACACCTTTAATTTTCTGATCACACTGCTGACTGTTGATCACCTAAACATCTTTATTAAATAATTTAACATATTAAATAATGCATTTACTGTAATATGTCTCATAGCATAACCTTTTTGAATAAGATGTTACTATAGAAATTATAATGTATTAGATGCATTGCAATTAAACCTGCTGTTTGCATTACAGCCAGCATAACTGTGAGTGCCGTCATAAAGCGTTAATAATATAAAAAAAGATTTACGAAGTACAACAGCACTGAGGTGTAAAAACATTGAAAATTAGTGCTTACATTTTTTACACTACCAAATAGTGCTAGACAGTTCATATATGTACCTAAACAAACTTTAACTCTATTTACATATTCATTTAATACATATTATTTGAATTGTTTTAACTATACATTTATATTTTCACTTAGAGCATTTTGCATACGCTCTTATCCAAAGCCACTTACAATTATCTCATGTATCTCATACAACATGTCTCAATTATCCAATATAACTGAGCAACTATGCTTGACGAAATGTTAATGCTCAAATTCTTAATGTTTTAACATATGTATTATTTATAAATATGTATCTACAAAGACATTAACATAAAATGTATGTACTGTAGTTAGGGCGAAGTAAAAAAATATCTGGAAAGTATGGACTTATTCAAAATACCACAGGAGTCAATAAAATAGTTTTTATTTTGGTCAGTGTTTAGTTAGTGTTGGGATGCAGTAGGACTTTGGGAAAACCCTGTAAAACATATGATTAAAATTAGCTGCTGTGCAAATAAGGGACATTCTAGGTTTATACTCTAGCTTAAAATCAAAGCTGTGTCATGTACCAAATTGCAGGTGAGTAAGAAGGAGAGAGGAAAGAAGGGCTGCTGCCATGTATCTCTCCTTGGGGAGATGGCTATTGATTTGTCATTTGTTTCGCACTGAAGCCTGGTTTTGGTCATAACCACTCTGTGAGAAGTGCTGGTAATTTTTAAGTAATGGAGAGTCTGTGCACAAGCTGTCCTGCATGATATACTGGCCCTACTCACTCATTCACTTGTGTACTAACTCAGAATTTGAAGACAATTTATGAGAACCATGCTGGGGTTTCCGCAAATATAAACAGATTTAAGTATATTTAGGGGTCATCTTTAGCCAGAAGAGTTTGCAGGACACTGGATTTGGAGCCAGCATTTAAGTCATACTAAGAGAAATGGCATTTCTTATTTTAATTTGATTTTTCTCAGTGTTTTTAGTGGAATGGGAATGTTTTGTGGTGGGCCCTGCCCACTTGGGTTTAAATCCAAATATCCATATATTAAATCCAAATAAAAAAAATTCCAAATACAAATATGGATATTTGAAACACCTTGTGTTACACCGTTAGTACATGTACATGTGTTATATGAATGCAAGTTTATATTGTATGTACAGTATTTATAATAATATTTCTTGCCAATAAACTAATTTATTTGCATCCAGGCCTCTAAAAAAACACACTGCAGGGAACGTAAAATGCTAAGTAAGATATCTACTCTATAAACCAGTAAAAAAGACTGAACTAAAAGTAAAAAAAAATCTAAAAAGGCATTCAAAAGTTCTCAGGACTTGTTTGGCCTTCAGCCATATTTCCAAGCACAGACTGAACCTGAGCTACATCATGCACAAGCAAATTGACAGCATTGTAATAGAAACATTGACCTTTCAGTGTAGGAGAGGTGATATATTGGGACTTTATAAACAGGTGGATACCAATAGAAATCTTTTCTTATGTGAGAGAAGTCCAATTTCCCTTGTATATCTTAAAAAGAGTAAAGTAGGCATAAGGGACCAGACCTATTTTATAAATCTTCCTTTTCTTTTGTCCTCACTTATGGTGATGCAGCACAATGGCAGATGAGAGAGATACTGTAGTTGTTGGATGGCAGAAATTCAGGTTCTCCCGTGTCCGGCAATCTCTGAAAATTATACTTTGGTTCCCTTTTAGAAACTCAAGCTTCGTCAATCTGCTTTGGGAACGCGGCTGGTTGTCCATGCTCTGAATAATGTGTGTAATCAGTCAAAATTGGAGGCAGGCTCTCAACAGTGATGTCACGACCAGGAAGTATAAACTGCACATGGAGCACAAGTCTGTGTAATTGTCCAAAAAAACAAGCAATCGTTCTGACTGTGCACAAAGCACAGCCCGTGCGTTGTTTGCTTGGGAGCGGAGAACACTAGATCGGTTCCCGAGGAAGCCGCCTGCGGGCACGCGCATGCTGCACGCATTCGGCACGCACTGCGCACTTTGTGCTCGCATGTCTATGCGATTGCTCTGCTCCCACTCCTTGCGGTTTGCAAATATACCTCGCAGAGGTTTTGGAAACGGGTTTGGCCCTTTCTTCCGCCTCACCTGCTCGGTCCAGCTCCCGTTTGCAGGCATCAGGCAGGCGTCTTTTTCCTGCTACTAGAGCATGCAGGTCCGCCTCCCTTCCTCCAAGGAAGGGGGGGTAGTTCCTTGCGAGGAGCTCCTGGAGGTTGTGACAGGTGCCCTAGAGAAGCTATATATATCTTGGCAAGCCGATGAGCATAAAATCCCTGTGTCCAGTAGGCTCGACAAGCGCTTTCACAGCCTCCACGTCGGGGTCTGCCATTCTTTCCTGACCTGCACACGAGGTGTCCAGATCCTGGGCGCGGCTCTTCTTGGCCCGCCCCTTTAGCCCCAAGACTGTGCACTCCAACATCATAGGGCTTAGGGATCATGGCTATGGATTCATTCCACGGGTTGAGACGCTAGCAGGCTTTCTCTCCCCAGGTGCAGCATCCTCCCTTAAGACTCCGACACTACCCACCAAGCCTCTGCGTACTACATTAGCGCTGGTGTGGAGGGCTTACGCCTCAGCAGGTCAGGCCGCTGGATGTCTGCACACGATTGCGTTGTTACAGGCATACCAAGCCAACTGCTGCGGGAGCTGGATGTGGGAGAAATCATGGGCGGCCGGATCCAAGAGCTCTGCCGTATGGCGGACCTGGCCCTATGCACCACAAAAAAAAACGCTTAGGCCATTGGTCGGCCTATGACAGCCACAGAGAGACAAGGGAAGAAACAATCGGCAGTGTTCCAGCGGAACCTCCCACACCACTCTAATGGGGCTGCTCAGTGGGCGCAGCCCCAACCGCAACCCAGCACTTTCCACTGGGAAGTGTAGAGACAGTGTTGTTATGCACTTATCTTGTTATGCACACTTTTAGGATCGTCATGTTCAATAGGAGGGTTTTGACCAACCCTGCCCTGCTCCATATGGTTCTCCTTATATCCTCTGGCCCCGCTGGGACTGAACTCACCCCCGCCGTGAGTTCTGTAGAAAGAGACCATTCTTCAATCCAGAGCTCCCTCTAAGGAGGTCATATGCTACGAGATGGCATCTGTTCACTGTGTAGTGCGCTCAGCACTAATTTGACCCAGTCCACTGCTTGGTTGGTTTAGTGCTGGAGTTCCTGCAGGAACAGATAGCAAAAGGGTTGGCTCCGTCCACCATTAAACTCTATGCGTCTGCCCTTTACGCGTATTATGCCCCAGTGCCAGGGCATTCACTGGGCAGAGACCCGCTCCTGATGTGTTTTCTCAGCGGCACCCAGAGGCCAAGATTTCATGGAGGCACTTGTCTATTAAGACTGCATTCTTGCTGGCTATCTGCTTTCTGAGGAGAGTAGGTGATCTACAGGTCCTCTATGTGGCCCCAATTTGTGGCCCCAATTGTTCATCTGCTACGGCCCCCCGAGGAGAGGTCTTCCTGCTCATAAGCCGACCCTTAGCAGATGGATTATTGATGCTATTGCATTCTCTTACAGGTTCTCTGGTCTCCCGTTCCATTCGGGGTCAGAGCGCATTTAACCCTGAGTGTGGCAGCCTCTAAGGCTTGGTCCTCTGGAGTGTCTAAGACCTCTGCACACTGCGGGCTGGTCCACCCCGCTCATCTTTGTCAGGTTTTACAACCTTGACCTCTGTGCCACTTCTGGCACCTCTGTTATTCGACCTATCTTTCACACTAGTCAGGGACTGGAGTCTTGTTCCCAAAGCGTTCCGACACAGCTCGAGTTCCTGAGAGGGAACGTCCCTAATTTGGAAAACATTGTACATAGACATTTAAGCACTCATTTACCCATAAGATAAAGTAAACATAGCCAGGCAACGTCTCTGGGTTACGTATGTAACCCTAGCTCCCTGAGTGAACGAGACCCCGGCGTCCCTTCATCGCTTCCTTCTCTGTTACAGAACAGAGCGCCGGCTGCACTCCGTGTGCGTTTTATACTTCCTGGTCATAATAGCCTGCCTCCAATTTTGACTGATTACACACATTATTCAAAGCATGGACAACGCAGCCGCATTCCGACACAGCATCTTGTTCTCTCGGGGAATGAGGGTTACATACGTAACTCAGAGACGTTGCCTGGCTATGTTTCATTTATCTTATAGTAAATGAGTGCTTAAATGTCTATGCACGATGTCTTCCAATTTAGGGTATGTTCTAGCATTTTTGTTCCTGGTTTATGTTCTGGGATCACTGGAATCCTTACTGAATGACTAAATTAAGAAACATTTACAGGAATCCAACACGTAAACCTTTTGATTATGTCAAACCACAAAATAAAACATTTTTTTTTTTTGTAATTTTATATATATATATATATATATATATGGTGAATGAATTAGTATCTTTAATCATGGCTTAATTTATAAGTGATTCCTTTTAGCTTATGGCCTTCTCAGTTTTAAATTGAAAAAAAGAAACATATAAACCAATATATAAACCTATAACCAAAATTCTTTCTTCTAGATTAGACCATGGTATACATATGTTCACATGACACATGTGAATGGTGTTTATTCAGTTTGGTTTCAGCTCCTTGATTTAGTGAATCTTTTCATCACGGCTGAGATTTCCTTCCTTTTTCTCAGATGAATCTTGATTTGGCAAATCCAAGATCAGTGTTTAAATCAGCAAAGGTTTTAGTCACAACTGTCCATACAGTCATTAAATCTAAAATAATGGGCGCATTTCATCTTACAGATAAAAGCTGACCATTATATCACAGTCAGTGTGTTTTTTTTTCATATTGGAAATGGAATTCCATGAGTATCTTAAGAAAATGTGAATATCAGTTTTTTTTAGTTTTTTTTTTAATTTACACATTAAGGGTTTCAAATGATTCAACAAATAAATAAATAGCATATTTTTCTGTGTAAAAAATTGTACAGCCTTCTATGGCTTTTGGTCTACAGCATGTTCCAAATAATTCATGCATGTCTACTTCCATAGGGAGGCTTTCCAAATGATTTTTATATTCTAATGTGACCAACATATTATTATATAATGGGAGTATATTAGACAACTTAAGATACTATGCTATTAGGTCTCTTTGGTCTCAACCTGTTATTATTTCTGTTGATTAACAGCTTTATTGCAGAATTCAACAGTTTTTCTTTGGGGATTAGTCCTAGTGTGAAATTCTGATTATGAACTGGTGAAGTCCTAGTTCTGAACTGGAAAAGCATTCCATGTTAATTCCCTGATTAGCTCAGAATTTAGCTAGGTGTTCATTAAGGCAATGTATGAATACCCACTTAGGGTTTTATTATTGTTGTTATTTGGAAACCTTTGTTCATGTAGCGCTGAAAAATTCCATGCAAATTCTCCCCATGTACATTTTTGCCCCTGGGAATCGGAACGGAACAGTTTAACATAACATTTGGGTAAGTTGGATTTTGGGAGAACATTTGGAATATTCTGTTGCCGAAATGCTGATTTATCAAATTTAATGATGTTGGAAAATGGTGTATAATAATGCTCTATGTTCGACTCTGTAGCCTTTATATAACCCTGCTATGTCCCTACTTCATCTGAGTCTTACACAATTTAGCTATTTCAAGACTGCCTGGTGCCATTAGTATGCATGCATCTATTCTTGGTGCTTAATAGCAAGTTCAGGTCAGATAATAGGATGCTAAAAGTACTCTGTGGGGGCTAAAAGAGACTTGTTGCTGTTAACATGGGAGATATTCCAATCCGGAATAAAGAATAGCTGTGAACTTTAATCATTCTGTTAAAAATAATTGAAAAAAATATATATCACTGTCTTTGTTCTTTGACTCCTAAAATGTTCACCCTATCATCTAGAAAATATTGAGTTGGAATCTTGATGATACCACAGCCATTCATGACCAGGAGCCCAAGAGAGAGATTCTCACTTTCCCCTATCAATCTCAGCACTTTAATAAGTGCATGTAATAAAAATGCATAGCTTCACATGCTTAGAGAGGAGTGCCATGTGAGAGGGGAGCAGTGCCTGTTGGGAGAGAGTCAGCCGTGACCAAATTAACAGGATAGAAAATCAGGGAAAAAGAGAGAAAGAAACCTGAAATAATTGCTTTCCATGCTTATCTTGCATCTTGTATGGTAATCATAATGCCAGCACATTGTAAGCACATCTATTTTCTTAGAGGAAAAGGAGCAGGGTTTTGCTAATACTCAAACATTTACATTTATTGATATAGATGAGAAATATTAACCACATCATGCAATTATTTAACACTGAATTACCGAATTAGCTAAAAAAACCCTAAAGTATTTGTAGCATGTAACATAATCAATCATATCCCACTTCACTATGCCTTTCTAGAGATCCTCCAAAAAGACCTTTGGCTTTAGAAACTCCACTACTGCCAGGATGCTTCATTTTGTCTCAGCAAAAAAACATTTCCCTTTCAATCCATCATCTTTAATAGTAATCTCAAAAGCTCTCTAAAGCCTCTTTCTGAAGAGTCTGCATTCATTTTTTCCCCACACCTTTATTCAAATTTCTGCTGCTTTATCTTTAGAAAAGCCTCTAAATAGTCAGCAATAAATTAAAAATAGCTGTTCTCATTCAAATGTATTTTTTTAGTGCTAGTTTCGCTTTTCCCACCTTTTTTCTGTATACCTTTTTCACAATTTCAGCATGCAGTTAATCATTGTGACATTTCATGTGATAAAAGGTGAGGTGATTTAGGGACCACTAATTTGCTGCCTCTGAAAAGCATGACATTTTTCCCCAAAGCAGTATAGCAGTTTCACTTTAATGTAGAAAGATTGTATCCTCCTGCCACAGGCTGCTTTGAAAAGGGTCAGTAGATGTTTTTCATGTTTATTCAGGAAAAAAAATGAACCAGCAGTCTTCTTAGTCTTTGTGGATTTTTTTTCTATCCCTTGTACTGTATTGCCCTTTTTATTTTTTCCTCAATTATTTTAAAACATGTATTTGATCAATTTTTTGCTACAGGGCTTTTGGTTCGGTACACATGTACTGAATGCAGTCGTTTTTTCGTGCAGAATACAGTTAAAATCTGAGTTCCCTCAAGAACGTATAAAGTGGCAGATAAAGTGGCAGTTTGTTTAGTCTCTGCCTCACACTTTAAGCGCATTTTTCATTATTTTGAAATTTGAAAACACACAACAATGCAAAAATAAACTAAAGTTAGCGCAGTGTTACTGTGGCTACTCACTCCGTACCGGAAATAAGATTTGTTTTGCGCATGCGTGAAAACGCTAAAAAATCCATAGTGCTAGGCTCACCTGCTAACCAGGAAGTGGCTAGCGGCTAAATTCACTAGCGTTTTATGTACAGATTCATGAAGGAATGAAGACGTTTGTTAAAGTATGCTGAAATAAGAACAGTTAAGTAGAATATACTGTAATATATATATCTTTAGAAAATTACATATTAAATGTAAAACACACACACACACACACACACACACACACCTGTATTACACAAACAGGGTCTAACAAATATTAACTATATTTAATTTACATTTATTTAGACTATTTATTCAAATGTTATTTAATTAATTGAATTTGTGCCAATTTAATTCATTTAACCAATATAGTAAAATGTGTATTGCATTCATTTGATTAATATTTTATCAAATACAATTTTGTAAAACATTTAAGAGGCAGCTCTCAAACCATGTCTGCTGCAAACTGCACAAACTCAAATATTTTAGTGAGGATTTAACAACTGTTTTGCTTTCAACAACGTCTGACAGAGGAGAAGAAATTGATTTGGTCGCAGATACACTGACAAGGACATTTAAAAGACAGACTTTAAAATAGCCAAAACAGTTCAAACAGTTGTTAATCCTTTTCAACTATTTTGCGTTTTCTTTCCTGTAGAATTTCCAAAATAAAAACCACAACATTTGCCTTAAATTTCCAATTAATGAAATTAACAAAGATGCACAAAAATGCACGGAAAATCCAGGGGTCATTTTATGAGATTAATATTGATGCTTCTGCTCATGATGTGTAGCTGGCACAGCTGTGGCTGTAATTAAAGGAGAATTGTTGAATTGTGTCCATTGGGTTTCTTTCTTTAGTAATGACATTCATTCTCACTTCATGAGATACCTGTCTTTGAGGCAGCACTTTGTTATACTCTGTATAAAACTGATGGTTTCTATGTGATGTTATTAAGAGGTGGACTGATTCAGATAGGACACCACTGAAGGCCTTTGTGTGAAATGCACAACTAGTAATTCATCTGATAATTACTGCTGTATATAAATGTGTCAAATGGTAAATACAATCAGGTCACTGCAAGTTTCATTATTTATGCATGCAGTTTTAAGGGAGGTGTACTTTTAGTTTGAATATATTTAGTATGAATATATTTTAATATTCACTATTATGCTGTTAGATTAACTGAGATTGTGCTTTGTTGTGTGTTTTGCTCTTAATTCACTATTGTCAGTATAATTCAGTTCTATTTTGGTGGCTTCTTTTCATTTTGATTACCATTAAACTTGTGCATTGAGTTTCTAACCCATGTTCTATTTTTAAACTTGTAAATAAAACCATCACACACTAGCATCCCTATAGGTCAAGCATATTGCTGCTCTTTCTTTCTGCTCTCACTGTAGCACATAATACACAAAGACAATTAACAAATAGACTGACTAAATAGTTGAGTTTCTGCCAGTTTCTGCTTTGAAAAGATAAATACATCATTATTGTTAGCTTGGCAGCCTCCATTCACTTGATATAATTCAAACAGTGGGTGATTTTTAGGCCTTGTCTATGTTTGTCACATTTGTTCTGAAATATATTAGTTTTTTTCTTATTCAGTGGATCTGGTGGTATGCCATGGAGATGGCAACAATGTTTTATTTTTATTTATTTTTTAACAAGATGACAATTGTTATGACTGAAAAAGAAAAAGTGTAGAATCTACAATCTGCTGTGTCTTATAAACTCCACAGTGAGTTCTTAATACCACAGGGCTGTCGATTTCGAATCAGATTAGTCAGAGGGAGTTGATTGTCAGAAGTCACAGCCCTGACAATAGTGTTAACTGTAAGTCAAAGCAGTGGACCATTGTAAATGGTTTTAAGATGTTAGGGCTGTAGAAGCAATGACTGAAAGTAATGTCATGCTAATACTAATGCCGGTCATTGCTTTGTGTATATAGATGAGATGAGCTCTATAAGAAAAATTTTTATAAATATATAATTGCACAGTTGAATCTACTTAAGTAACTATTAGAGACCTTGCCTAATACACCTTTAAGAATGTAACTGTGTGTGTGTGTGTGTGTGTGTGTGTGTGTGTGTGTGTGTGTGTACACCTGTGTGTCCCAATAGTCCTCGAACTCTATGCCGAAGCAGGTGCAATACAATGTTACAAGATTAAAACCAATATGTGGTGCAATGGTTTTTGATCAAACTGTGCCAACAAACTGTAGTCCTGACAGTTTTCAGCAAATTTCACAAAAGTATCAGCCAGTCAAATGTTTCTCCTGTGCCTGACAATTCATACAAACTTGAAGACTACGAGGTGTATTTGACAGAAGCTGACGGCAAAGCGTGAAATACTGCACAGATTTCCACAGAGAGCATTCTCATAAAAAATAAAAAAATAAAATGACCAAACATTTGGGCAGCCCTCTATTTAGAGACTACATGAGGTATATCTGCAAGCTCACAGTCATATTTGTATTTGTCTGTCAACATGAAACTGGAGAACTGTGCCTTAACTCCAATTGCAAACCTACAGTATCAAGCTTAAGCTTAGGAGAAAGATTATTTTAACATTTTATCTACTCCTCACATATTACAGTGGCTGTGTCGGTTTTAAGGATGCCAGTTTGAATTCAAGGAAACTCAAGCAACATGATTTAAATTTTGCTCATTTGTTGGATTTTTTTAATGAAAAGTAACACACAAGAAAGGCAGAAGTATGTTATGTGGAGATTTATTATTTAATCTAAATTAAATATCTAATGAAAAGTACCTATTTTCCAAAACATTATTTTCAATTTTTGGAAGCAATCAAATTACAAATGTTACAATTCATAGTACTGACCAGGTTAATATACCGTTTCTATCATTTTAACAAGAACACCAATGTATATCTCCTACACAACCCAGAACCATCTGCACATCAGAAGAGGGAATTAGTCAAGACTCATCCTGGGACTTTGAGGGATGGGGGGCTTGTATCTCACCCTCCCTTAGCACAGTGCATATAAAAAGTCTACACACCCTTATGAAATTGCAGATTTTTTAATTCTAAAGACATAGAGGTCAGACTTGTAATATATTTAATGTGATCTTTCAACAGACAACCATTTTAACAATTAGGAATATTTTAAATAGAAAACCCTACAACCACCTGATTGCATAAGTTTGCACATACTTACACATACATATGGGGGCTGTCCACTCACATTTAACGAATAACATTCAAATTTGCTCCATAGTTAAATAGCATCCACCTGCCAACCATAAAAGTGATTCTGATTAAAACCAACATATGTCAACTGTTGTAGGACAAGAAGAAAACTTTTTACATCACTGGAAGAATTACACTCCTTCCATGTGACTACAGTACCATCTCCTGTATTTATTCACCAAAAAAAAAATGTACAAAAAAGAATATGCAAACCCTTCTGAATTATGCCAATAGATTTATTGTCACCCCAAACAATGGTGGAAAATGTGTTGTAGTCTGACAAGAGAAAGGTTGAAATTTTTGCCCATAATTCTAAAAGGAATGTTTGGCGTAAAGTCAATACAAAGCATCATCTAAAGAACACCATACCAACAGTGAAGTATGGTGGGGGAAGCATTATGTTTTGGGGCTGCTTCTCTTCGGGTGCGCCAGGGGCACTTGTCAAGATGGATATTAGTGAAAACTTACGATTCTTTTTGCAAAGAAGAGTAAAATTCCAAAGTCTAGGTGTGTAAAGTTAATAGAGATTCTTAAAGGTTTGATGCCATTATAAAGGCAAAGGGTGCTTTCACAGATTACTAGTTGGGAGGGGTGTTCAGACTTGCAATCAACTGTAATATATTTTTTTAATTATTATTTTATAAAATTTTCTTAATAATTAAGTATATATATATATATATATATATATATATATATATATATATATATATATATATATATATATATATATATATATTTTTTTTTTTTTTTTTTTTTTTTTTTTTTTTTTTTTTTTTTTTTTTTTGGATTTCTGTTTGTTGGAATATTGCATTAAAGATTTTTTTATTATTATGATTTGTTATTATTTCTGTCTTTATATTTTAAAAACCTACAATTCCATAAGTGTGTACACTTTTTAAATCCACTGTATCAGTATTGGAGCCTTAGGTCTTGTGTCCCATCTTGTACTCACTTTACACTCATGACCTTATGGACATTTTCAACTCGACCTCCATTGTCAAATTAGTTGATGACTGTTGTGGTGAGGATGATCTTTGATAACAAGAAGGTGGCTAACCTGGAGGAGATTAATTCAACAGGGAGTGGAGAAAGTGAACCATTTGCATTACCTTCATGTTCCCATTATGCAGGACTTGTCATGATCATGTCATATTAAAACCATGGTGGAAAAGGCCATAACAATTTTTTACCACCGTAGACGCATAAGTGATTCTGCACTTGGACGATGGACTTATGATCATAAGGGCGTGAGTAAAAATTGCAGCACTATCAAGCTTGCCTTTGAGCAAGGTTGTTTGAATAAGATAATTGTAAGTTGCCTTGGAGAAGGGCATCTGCCAAATGCCTTTTATATATAAATGTAAATATGAATATAGGAAAAACACCAGGAAGAATACGGAGGCTTTCCAGAGGGAGGTGTGATCAACTGAGCGTGCCATCCACACTGATCTCCCTGGCCTACAGTCTAGCTACAATAATCGGTGCTGGACCAAAGCCAGGAAGATAGTGCAGGACCTCAGCCATTTGAACAATAGGCTCTTCCTCTCTCTAAAGGCCAACACAGAGCGAATGATGAGGAGGTTTTTCCCACAGGCTATCTGAGAGAACACACAGAACTAGACCTTGGAATTGTTTGCAGAACACCCACCATCTCAGCCTGATTTTTTGTATGATTTTTCTGAGTATATTGAACAAACAACTGCACCTATCTGTATTCCTTATATTTTCTACTATATAGAAATCAACTCCAATGTAAATTCCATTTTATGTTACTGTGTGTGAGACCAATAAAATTAGACTTTGACATGATCTAATGAGTGAACAAGACTTTGCTTTATGCTTTATTCTTTATTCTTTTGACACAGATAAATATTGGACACTACAGGTCCTGTCATGGCCAACTCGATTGATTTAGTATTCCACTGTGCAAGCCCACTGTACAAAAGGCACGTAGTTATTTTGCACAATTATGTTGGAGAGGATTGATTTTAGGCTCTGTATGTTTTCTAACCGTCATTTTCCTGCTGTGATAATGTAGTGACATGTCTCAGGAAGCACTTACTGTATTGAACATGTGGTATATCCATCTATCAACTTGACACTTGCTATTTATTGTTTTTTGTTTTTTTTTCCCAACTCTACATAAGCATAATAATGATAACAATGGTTCAGTGTGCAATAGGCCCCCGAAGTGATGAGCAGTGCAAACTGTAAATAAAAAAAATTACCTCAGTAGTAAGTTTATTTCATTTAAATTAAATAAAACAACTTCATTCCTCATTGGATATTGTTTTTGCTGGGAAAAGGTTATTCTTTAAGGTTAAACATGGTAATTTAATCAGTTTAAACCAGATACAGTTATAATGTATAAAATAAAGTACAGTGCATCCAGAAAGTATTCACAGCGCTTCACTTTTTCCACATTTTGTTATGTTACAGCCTTATTCCAAAATGGATTAAATTCATTATTTTCTACAAACAATACCCCATAATGACAAACTTTAAGACATTGGTTTAAAATCTTTACACATTTAAAAGAAAATGCAGAAAATCACATGTACATAAGTATTAACAGCTTTTGCAATGACACTCAAAATTAAGCACAGGTGCATCTGTTTCCACTGATCATCCTTGAGATGTTTCTATAACTTAATTGTAGTCCACATGTGGAACATTCAGTGAATTGGACATGATTTGAAAAGGCACACACCTGTCTCTATGAGGTCCCACAGTTAACAGGGCATGTCAGACCACAAATCAAGCCATGAAGTCAAATGAATTGTCTGTAGACCGCCGAGACAAGATTATATTAAACCACAGATCTGGGGATGGGTACAGAAACATTTCCACAGCGTTGAAGGTCCTAATGAGTACATTGTACATGGAAGAAGTTTAAAACTACCAGGACTCCTCCTAGCGGGCCAACAGGCCAAACTGAGTGATCGGGGGAGAAGGGCCTTGGTCCGGGAGGTGAACAAAAAGTCACTCTATAAGTGCTCCAGCGTTTCTCTGTGGCAAAAGAAGAACCTTCCAGAAGAACAACCATCTCTGTAGCACTACACAAATCATGCTTGTATGGTAAAGTGGCCACTACTCAGTAAAAGGCACATGACAGCCCACCTGGAGTTTGCCAAAAGGCACCTGTAGGACTTTTAGACTATAAGAAATGAAGATTGAAATCTTTGATCTATATGGCAAACGTCATGTCTTAAGAAAACCAGGCACCGCTTATTACCTGGCCAATACCATCCCTACAGTGAAGCATGGTGGTTGCAGCATCATGGTGTGGGGATGTTTTCAGCGGCAGGACCTGGAAGACTAGTCAGGATCGAGGGAAAGGTAAATGCAGCCATGTACAGAGACATCCTGGAAGAAAACCTGATTTAGAGTGCTCTGGACCTCAGACTGGGGCAGCAGTTCATTCAAAAGTATAACAACCCTAAGCACACAGCCAAGATAACAAAGTATTGGGTATGGGATGACTCTGTGAATGTCCTTGAGTGGCCCAGCCAGAGCCCAGACTTGAACTCGAATAAACATCTCTGGAGAGATCTGAAAATCGCTGTGCACCGATGCTTTACATCCAACCTGATTGAGCTTGAGAAAAAGAAGACTTAAGACTGTAATTGGTGCCAAAGGTCCTTAAACAAAGTATTGCGCAAAGGCTGGGAATACTTATATACATGTGTTTTTTTGGGTTTTTTTTGAAGAAATTTGCAAAGATTTCAAACACACCTTTCATGTTGTTATTATGGTTTATTGCTTGTAGAAGTTTGAGGAAAATAATGAATTTAATCTATTTTGAAATAAAGCTGTAACATAACAAAATGTGGAAAAAGTGCTGTGAATATTTTCTGGATGCATTGTAGTTTTTGTTGGCTAGTATGTCTGGAAATTGGATTTTGCTTCCTTCCTGCTATACTCATTCAATGGGATTTTTTGTTGGTGTTTGCTTTGCTAGGTGGCTGTGAGAAGGGGCATCCCCGGGCCAGGACCCATGAGGAGGCATAGAAGATGCTCGCACCCTGGGCGCCTTTGCTCTTCTTAGCAATGTGGGTGAGAAGTGCCACCAGTGGGCCACTCTCCTTCAGAATAGGTAAGTTCAGGTTCAACCTAACTAAAAGGTTCAAACGATTTAAGGCTGTGAAATGTTGCTATATAATCATGTAATTACCGTTAATGGAATTCACAAAGCTCAGCACCAGCTTTGCTACCTCTCAGTACTTTGTCAAGAGTAAGGTTAGATTGTATTATCAGTAACTAAGAACAAATGAAATGAGTGCATTTAATTAGGCCCAATGAAATAGACTTGGATAATGGGGTTTGGAATGCGAGATAGTCATTGTTAAAAGGAAAGGTTTCTTTATATTTAAGGACTATAATAATGTGTACTACTACCCTGTTTTAAAAGTTGTTTTTTTAAATGTTTTTATTGTTCTTTCTGAACACATACGAATGGAATAATGTTTTCATTTGCTCCTTTACATTCCTACCGTGGGCCCTGGTAGGACAAGCACAAGTATAGCTGAAATTTAGCTCCATATTAGTCTGCTTTTACTCTGGCCCACTCTGTACAGAAAGACTTTTGCATGTCTCGAATCTTCAATGTCCATCTCCATGCAGAATTAAACTAAACCGGTTTTAAAATCGGTTCGGAAATCAATGAACTTCATTATTCTGAGAAAGAACAAGAGAGAAAGACAGACAAAGAGAGACAGAGAGACAGACAGACCAACTGTTGGCTAAACAGAAACTTTCATTTTTATGCTACTGTCATTGCAATGAGCAGTGAAAACTTATCGACAATTTAACAGTAGGGGGCATATTGAGCGTATGTGTGTGTGTGTGTGTGTGTGTGTGTGTGTGTGTGTGTGTGTGTGTGTGTGTGTGTGTGTGTGTGTGTGTTCAAATCATGTCTGATAAATTCTTGCATACTGGGTTTTGAAATGATTGTGCTCGGAACAGCAGCAAGCATTTTGATCTCTTTATATAGTGGCACATTACCAAAGCAATCTCTGCTCAGGGAACACAAGGCCACATTGTCATTTGCATCAAACAAGCTCTAGCATTTTCAGATCAGTGATTAGGAAACCATGTCTTTTTGGTGCCTGGGCTCTATGAAAACGGTTCCAACCAGTGCAATTAGACAAGACCTCCTCTTTATCTTGTATGTCTTTAAAGGCACCTAGACAAATGACCTTTTAATGTTTAAGGCTGTCATCTTTGTGCAATGATTAATTAGGCTGGAACTAATTTCAGGTTGGATGTGAATAAAGCTCACAACGTCAGGACAAAGTCTCCACGCGGAGAGAAAATGCCACTGCATTAATCTGGCGGGTCTATTTTCTCATTGTCTGATGAGGCAAAGAAATCTTAACTACAGTATTAAGAGTTTTTGCAGACTTTTGTTTGAGCTTAGATGTAGAGTCATTATGATTGCCATTACCAAGCTTCAAGGTGTCAAGGGGACAGATTAAAGTCTGCAGACAAAGATCTTAGATAGAGTTGGTATTTAATGGCACCACACAGCTTCCGTCATCAGTATGCCACAATTTTAAACTGCATTTGGGCAGGCCAAAAATCACCTGCCAGGCAGAGTCAGATGGTTTGAAAAACCCTCCTTCCTTTACTCCACCAATTTTACCTTGATAGAATAATGGAACTAGGCATAGGTAATAAATCAGAATAAATAGACAATTGTCATACAATTGTAATTGTAAATATACAATATATATATTTGTTTTCACAAATGCCTACATTTATTTTGCCAACTTCTTGATGTATTTTACTGAGTGCAAAGTCCTATATTTTATTTAGTTTTTTTTTTTACTTAATTCAAACAATGTGCTTTCACAGAATTTATCTGGCTGTAAAACTTTAAAATGCTCCAAATTAGGTATCACTGTTGCACTCTTATAATTTTACAAATGTTAATTGAAAATTTGACAGTGTAAGAGTTGAAATATTCTGAGAACATTCAGGCATTCAGCAGAAATATATGCCTTTCCTGCATTTATTCTTTGATTACTTAACTCTAATAAATTATATATAAATACATATATAATCATTGGCGGGTCGTGCATTTGGTACCTGGGCCTTCAGTGGGAACTTACGTGACTTAATCCACCTCTTAATACCACCACTATCATGTCGCAATTACAGAAACCATCAATACTATACAAAAACGCAATATAACAAGCATAGCATTACAGAGATAGAGGCATTTAGAGGCCAGTTAAGACAACTTCAAACCTCTACACTGCAACTGCAACTGTGCCACCTACATCATCTGGAGAAGTTCAGGATCAATGTTTGTCTAATAACATGACAAAAACATAAAAACAATGTAATAAAATACAACCTACTCACCAAAGATGCATAGTCATAAATCCTCAGAGGCTGTTATCCATTGGTACTGCTCGTATTCACTGTTCTGGAAGTGGTGAACAAACCCTTTCTAGCTAGCTTTGGGGTTCCCCGATCTCTCTTTACGATGTCTAGCTTTTCTTTAAAAAGAATTTTTAAGTATGCCTGAGACCAAATCAATTTCTCATCCTCCATCAGCCACTGTGGGCAAAAAAAAGTCTAACTCAGATGTATTAATGTGTGTAGAGTGCTACACATGTGTTTTGCGAGTCGAACTTGGTTCAAACAGTTTCCCTCTGACCAACCAATCAGAGGACGGAAAAATGCTGACGCAGCCAGCTGACCCTGTGAGGCGAATTTGAAATCTGATTGGTTAAAGAAACAGACCCATTGCTAATATTCTCTATGGTAAAAAGGCCAGCAGTACAGACTTTGCAGGCCCTGGGCAGATTAGATTGACATGGCAGCACATAGAGGCTGAAATCTGATTGGACAAAAAATCTAACATCCACATACATGTACTAGAAGCAGTGCAGCCAAGAGAAACGTTACGAAATGAAGAGAATAAACTGTTGGGAATTAATTAATATAATTTCATGAAACAAATATTAGAATTTAGGTTGTTAATGTAGGTCAGTGCTTCTGATAGTGTTGAGGCCAGCAGAGAAGGCGTTGCTGCCCTGACGGCCCGCCACTGATATGATGTCTATATTACAGAAAAAAATAAATAAAAAAAGTTCATTGCCTGGAGGAAAAGTCCACCCATATTGGAGGAAAACTTGTGGTTAAAAAATTGCTTAATTAAACAAATTTTACCATTTATTTATTTATTTATTTATTTATTTATTTATTTATTTATTTATTTATTTATTTATATTATCTAAGCAAATATTGCCCTGTCAATGAATAGATCCTAATATTAATTCACTAGGTTAAGAACTTAGAGTACCATGAGTCTAGGTCTATTTTGGAGAGGTAATATAATATGTAATGCACACAAAAGTCTATTTTAATAATTTTTTTAAAGTGGTTATAAGTACTTCTGGAAGAGGGAGATCTTTAGATGTCATGTGAAGACTAGTGACTTAGCTATTTGGATTTAGGGCATGTTCTCCGCTCCCTACAGTAGGTACCAGAAGAGCAAAGAGGCTTAAAGCATGCTTTCTTTGTACTCTGAAAAACAGTGGGACCAGTTTGCAGTGCTAGAGGATTGGCAGAAGTGTGGTTTGATAAATGCTATGAGGTGGATGTGTACTGGTCTATATTTCTTGGCAAGCATCAGTGGTTTAAATCTGATGTGGGCATCTACAGGAAGCCAGTGGAGGATTTGTAGCAATCTGTGGTGTAGAAGATTTTAGGAAGGTTGAAAACAGGTTGTGCAGTTGCCAAGTTACGAAGAAAAGTAAATAGACCATAGATAAACATGCTTATCAATTGATAAGAACTCAATACCAGTTGTGTGAAATGCCTTCTGAAAACAAGATGCGGCCATTATTTTGTAGTAACCTTGACATATTGAGATAATTTAAACTCTATTACAGATTTGCAGAATTATGCATGTTTTTAGCTGTAAAAAACATACATTTGCCGAGAAAAAAAGAATATTACTGTAGCTCTACACCTATCAATTTGCGAATATATGAATCTTCCTGATTGCTGATTGGTTGGTGGTGGCTATGTTAATTAAGTAGTCAAGTCATCATTAACAGTCCACTTGCAGATAAGCACATATATACAGCATGGCAAATTTTAGCATGATTCTCGAGAATTAATTATCTATTAATATTAATACAATTAATGTTTCCTCTACTTATGACTTTTAAATCAGAAGTGAAGAGTTACAGCTGTTGGAGTAAATTTAGCTCTATTGTCATAATTGGCTTGAGGAATCAACTTAAAATTTCAATCATTCTGATTTTGATCATTCTCAATATGAGGATAGCATAAATCATAACATATATTGAGGATCACAAATTGTTATTCATATTTTATTCACAAAAGAACTTACTGTCTGTAAAACATATTTATACAACTGTTTAAACTGAGGAAGTAAATCATTTTAAGGGGAAAAAAAGGTAAATTTTGTATTTGGTGGCTGCAACACATTTTGAAAAAAGGCTGGAGAATTAGGTTAAATGACAAAAGGTCAGTAGAATGATGATGATCAAACTTCAGCAACTGGTCTTCTTTGATTCCAGATGTGTACAGACAGAAGACATTATGTTATTCAGTGGTAAACATGGCCCTATCCTAACTTTTTTAAGAAAGTAATTAAATTTTTTCTTTATAATGGTATATATTCTCAGTTTAAACATTGGATGTTTTTTGTGTTATTGTGAGCAGACTATGGATTTATGAGGGGGCTAATCATTGCATTCTGTATTAATATACATTTTACACAGTGTCTCAACTTTGTTGGAATTGGGGTTGTCAAAAATTATTACTATTTATTGTCATCCTAATTAAAGTAGCACAAATGACTTTGCACACTGCTAGGTACATAAAGCTAATGGACATCCTTTGCTATGTGAGGCCTTTTTAAGTATTTTTATATCCCCTGTCTTTTGATGTTTGTGTTGACGGGCTGTTTTCTTTCTTCTAGTAAGCATAAGAAATATTGCTCTTTTTGAAAAAAACTACACTGCTACACTTTTTTTTGTTTTTGAGTAAACTATGTCGCAAACAGATAAATACTTTTGAACACTTTTTTGGCTCCATAGATGTGAACACACACTTACTGTATGTTCCATGTTTCCATAACATGGCTACAGTGCATCTGGAAAGTATTCACAACTCTTCACCTTCACATTTTGTTATGTTACAGCCTTATTTCAAAAGAAATTAAATTCATTATTTTCCTCAAAATTCTACAAACAATACCCCATGACTATGTGACAGAAGTTTGTTTAAAATCTTGCAAATTTATTCCAAATAAAAAGCGTACATCACAACAAATCAAATGTACATCTGTATTTCCAGCCTTTGTCATGACACTTAAAATTGAGCTCAGGTGCATCCTGTTTCCACTGATCATCCTTGGGATGTTTCTACAGCTATGAATACTTTTTTTTTTGGATGCACTGTACATGTTTATTGATTTACCAAATCTACCAAACTCTCCAGGTGAAGCTAAAGGTCTGGCTTGCAAGATTTTAAAAAGCTTTTTGACAGTGTATTTTCAATCATTTTTCATGATCTCTGCCAGTAAAATGAGTATATCTACAGTAATAGTATTAGATTTTACATTAAACATGATATCAGTTAAAATGTGTAAATATTTAGTAGCAGCCTTACATTTAAATCAAATAATTTAAATAAGCCATGATTCGGTTTTGAGAGTAAATATGCCATAGACGGTCTAATGTTTCACCCCCTTCTGGTAAGAAATTTCTTGAAGCTACACTATAGGGCTTATTTACTGTGATACTGCTAGAAAGCTCTTGTGTGCTGTAGATTTCTTCAATTGTTTCTTCACTTGAGGTGTTTTTGATGCCAGCTGTTTTCTAGCTTTGAAAATTGTATTCTTCAAACTGCTGCTGTCTTCTTGGACCAACTCTTAATGCAATTTGATTCTGTTTTCAGCATAATTATAGTTCATTTATCTTGAGAATAGACTCCAATTCCAAAAACCGAACTAAAATTAACTGCCAGTTTGCAAAAGCAATTCTGAATTGGACTCAACACTGGCTTGTCAAGGAAACAAGTTATTTCTTTCAGAAAGGGATAGAAACCCACACACTCATAAGCATATGCATATGTCCTGCCAGAGATGGCTAAATCCTGGAATAACTGTTTGGGTGACATTTGTTTTCAGGCAAAATACTGTAAATGTTAAATAAGGTTTGGTTTTTAGAATTTTTGTGATTTTTATATCTTCTTCCTTAAAATCCAACCTTCAATTTATTGAAGCCAGTGACTGATTACACATTAATTAGTAAACGTTTATTTTAATCTCAAGTATGATGGGATTTATTTGCCAGAAAACCAACAAAAAGGATAACATCCCTATATATATATATAAGATTACATCAATATGTAAGATGCTATGTGTCATGCAAAATATGGTGCCAATTTTATTAATTCTTTATTGCCGCATTATCTGTGTAAAAATGCTTTAAAAGCGCATTACAAATAAAAGTGAATTTAATTTAATATTCTACTCTCTCTCGGTTTGTCTGTCTGTCTGTTTATCTGTTTATATTAAACAGGTAGTTTGTCTTTGTGATTGTAATAAAGGTGGAAAATTTTATGTAGTTCTTGGAAAACCCTGCCAAAAAAGACGCATCAAATTACCCATCATTGCATCAATCTGATCAAAATAAAAGTCCAGAGTAAAATCTGATCTCATTATGAGTCTGTACATGTGGGTTTTTCCACACTTGAACAAAATATTCAGTTAGGACCATATTTAGAGTTGAGTTCCATGCAGAGATGCACATCAGCATTCAAATCTCTGTCATTGCTACAGAATGCAAAGACTGGATGGGCATGCATGTGTATGGTGGAGATTCGTACCATTTGGCCTATGCTGAAAATTACATTTCTATTTATTTCCATTTTTTGTGTGTGATCAATTTACAACTTTGAATATAGATTCCTGCAGTGTGTTTTTTGTTTGCCAGCCCTGCAGTATGTATTGTAGAGCACAGTAAAATACTTTAATGCTCTTTATCCAGCAAAGGTTAATCTATTCAGGCTCTGTTGTAACAAAGCCTTGCTTATCTGTAATTTCATTAACAAGCAAGAGTCTCTCATTGTTCTTCAGTGTCGAACTTCCAGGGGTGGTATGCCAGTCTTGTATTGCAGACATGTTTTATTACAAAACAGTAGTGATAAGACACCTACAAAGTACTATACATGTTTGGTGCTTTCTGTGTGCGTGTTCTTCATGTTATTTTATATTAAACAATAAAATAGATTGTTAATATATTTATTTATTTTGAGAATATAAAAAAAAAAAACAAATCTGTATAGGTTTTAAATAATAAGGTGTCTGTCAATATCTTGAAAAGTTTGCATGTTGAATCACTGTATAAACCACAGGATTTTTACATATTTGTATAATTGTAACAAACATAGACACAACAGACAAAGTGTTAAAAGCCAGACAGTACAAATCCCTAAAAATAAAGGCATAAGGTAGCAGGGAAGGAAACAAGAAATAAATTCTCAAGATGATGTAACCTTATGCAGAACCAGACTCAAAAGAAAACGTTTCCATGTTACGAAAGTTACCCTGGATCCCTGAGGAAACGAGATGCGGCATCAACAATGCTTTGGAAACGAGAGTCCAATACTGCCAGACTGACCAATCCCTGCCTAGTGTGTAGAAGCACAGCTAGGTCAAAGGACAGAAGGGCTAGAGGTGGCACTGAGGTAATGGTTATAAAACCTGACAAAGGTCAGCGGGTCGGACCAGCCCGCAGCTGTCATGGAGAAACACTTCGGAGGACCAAGCATTAGAGGCTGCCACACTCCGGATCGAGTGCGCTCTGACACCAAATGGATTGGGGCGACCAGAGGACTTGTAGGAGAATGCAATAGTATTGATAGTCGACCTGTTTAGTGTCTGCTTGTTTGCAGGATGGCCTCTGTCCTCGGATAGCCATAGCAGATAAGCAACTGTTCTGACTTCTTTCACAGACTCGTTCTGTGGATGTAAGTGTCCAGCACTCGCACCAGACACAGCCGGTTCATCTTTTCTTGGTCTAGAGCCTAAAAAGGAGGAGGATAGAATGCCTGTAGCCTAATAGGTCGTGGGATGACCGAGGGCACCTAGAGGATGTAACCCGTTCTAGGTTACAAGAAGGCACTGGCCATGACTGGAGAAAACTCCAGAAAGGAGGGGGCCACTGAAAGGCACAGACGCATAGACTTTGAGGGTGGACAAAGCCAACCCTTTGGCAAACTGTTCCTGAAGGAATTTCAGCACTGAACCAAATAGGTAGATAACTGGATGTTAATAAATAAGTGCTTCTCTGCAATGGAGAATGCACACTTTTTTTGCCGTATAGCTGAAACCCCAGCTCCCTCGAGGCCGGACCGCTAACTGCCCTGATTGAGCTAATATCAACCAATCATCGGTTGAGAGGGCAAGACCAAACAGAAGGATTTGATATTGGTACGCTTCGGCCCTGAAAGCGAACCTCAGGAACTTCCTGTGAGAAGGGAGGATGGATTCATGAAAGTATGCGTCCTTTAGATCTATCGTGACAAACCAGTCCTCGGGTCTGATCTGAGACAAGACCTGCTTGAGGGTGAGCACTCTGAACCTGAGTCTCAAAACTGAGCGGTTGAGCTGACGTAGATCTAGAATAGGACGCAACCCTCTGTCCTTTTTGGGAACTATGGAGTACCGGCTGTAAAACCCGGACTCTCTGTCTGATGGAGGGACTACCTTGATGGCCTTCTTTCTCAGGAGAGTGTCTACTTCTCGTTTCATGACCAGAGCCTGCTCAGAACCCAAACTAAATTGTGTAGCCTCTGTCTACAGTCTGCAAGACCTATTGAGACACATCTGGCAGAGCTTTCCAGGCTTCCAGGTAGTCCCTTAAAGAGGAGAGTGCTCGCTGGAGCTGGCCGTGCCCTGAATCACTGAGCGTGGCAGGGTAAACAGACCAGGTCCCTTTGGGTGCTGGGGCAGACTTGTCAGGAATTCTTGGCTGAAGCCCTCTTATTGAAAATGACAGTCATCAGATTTGTCACATCATGGGTCTTCTGCCCAGAGCATCGCACTAGATCCTTCGTATCGGTGAGTGCGAGTAGTGACACTCTGTTTCTGTACCTCCCGATGGGAGGTGCTGGGTTGTGGTTTGGGCCGAGCACCCCATAAGTGCGATGTGGGAGGAACCGCCGAAAAGCGTGCTTCCGAAGCATGTGACTGATCACATTGGACAGATTACACTCGTGATTCAAAGCGTGGACAACATGGAAGCGTTCCAAAAGCATTGTTGACACAGCTCAAGTTCCTAAAAGGGAACCCTTTCTCCTTCGGGATAATTGCAACTGGGTTGTCAAATTATAATCCATTTAGTTTTGAAGTTGTGGAGTATAAAAGTAAAACCAAACATTAATGTTGAAGAATATCCTGGGATAAGCACAGTTCTTATGTGCGAATCTATCAGAATCCAGTATCAAGGTGAGCTTGCCTTCAAAAGCTAGAATGAGTTTTGAACAAATATGAGGCCATCCAAAGCAGGAGAGAATCTGCAAAAAAGTTTTTAAAAAAAATGTAGAGCATTAGGATGAATCAGTCAGGTCCAGAGGGTGAGAGGAGCCATGACACTAGAGGTGTTTGAGGATCTGGCACTAGTATCATATCAGGCAGCAGGTGTACATGTACAGCTTGACAGATAGTGTTAGGTATACTCTTATCCGACAGTGGTTTAAAAGGGTGTAAATTGTCAGAGTGCAAGTGGGAATTCTGACAGGACTACCTATGACAACATAACTTTCCAGAAGGCCAGGAGCCTCAAAAGTAAAAAAGGCATGAGGGCAAGCTAGGACATAAAGTGTATTTTTTTTACACCTGAGCAATTATTTGGGAGAGGAAGCAAAAACATCGAAACATTATGGTTTACCAATACAAAATGCACATGAAAAGAGCATAAAGATATGCACTATATAAACAAAATTATTGGGACACCTGCCTTTCTCAGCTATATGTGGTTCTTTCCTAAACTACTATTACAAAGCTAAAGGCACACAATTGTATAGGCATCTTTGGATGCAGTAGCATGGAATTTTCCCTTTACTTGATCTGAGATACGAAGGTATGCTTTGCATGGGTTTGAGTGGAAGATCTCCTGCTAAAGAGGTCTGACCTCAACCCTATAAAACACCTTTGGGATATATTGGAATGTTGACTGCACCCCAGGCCTCCTTACCTCACCTATATCAGCACCTGACTTCACTAACACCCTTGTGACTGAATAAGCACAAATGTCCACAAGCACACTCCAAAATCTAGTGGAACATATTTGCAGAAAAGTGGAGGGAATTATAATTGGGACTAAATGTGTAATGTGATGCACAATAAGCACATGCTTATGACCAGGTGTCCACAAACTTTTAGCAATATAGTGTATGCCTAAATAGGTCTGTTCTCTCAAAACACAAGGACTACTGTTTTCTAACAAAGAGCACTGTGTCGGTCTGAATTATGTTTCTGCTTCGTTGCCCAAATAAGTGAGTTTTTTGGCCATGTTTGACCAAATTTAGAATCAGCTGCTCTCTGACTGATGTAAAAGTCTCTCAACCATTATACAAAATGGTATCAAGTACACAATATGGCCAATTGTTTGTGAACCCATGACCATCACACCCATTTGGGAAACTTCTCTAAACTGTTGTCACTAAGCTAGAAGCACACATTGAGCTCCATTAAGTCATGGTTTGTCAAGGTGGAAGATCTTGAGTGGCCTGCACCGATCCCTGACCTGAACCCCACTGAGAACCATTGGGATGAATTGGAATGTGCCCCAGGCCTCTTTGCTTTAATACCTGACCTTACTATTATTCTGGTAGCTGCATGGAATGGCAAATCCCAGCCTCACACACTTCAAAATCTTGTGGAACTCCTTTCCGTAAGAGAAAAAGAAAAGACTAAACCTTGAACAACATTAATAAAAATGCACATATAGGTGTTATCATCAAATGGCTGCAACTTGGCCATATAGTGTATATTGTATATATAATGTATATAGCATTATTGGTTGATTTCTCTTTTCTTTTTCAGGGAGCTGCCTTCAGGTAAATTATATGCATAAATGCATTGGTTGGTTAGCCATAACAGTGTCTTTGTTACATTTTAGATGATGTGACAGTTCAAGTCTGGAAGAGCTGAACCACAGCCACTATTTTTTTGTTATTAATATGTTGATTGCATCTGCATTGTGAGTGATTCTAGCCAGGGAGATATTTTGCAAGGTTTGCAACCAGGCTACCTGTCTGCAGTTGACAACCTTTGGTATGTGCTCCTGCAGTTACAAATTGTATAGGAAGATTAAACAGGAGTACATGAGGGTAAAAAATAAGGACTTTGAAAGGTAAAAGCTTATCCTACAGCATGATCATAAAGTGATGTTGAAAAGCTATTCCTTTAGTCTCCTGCACAATTGCAAGTGGCAGAGCATTTCTGAATTAAAGATTGCAGCAGCTGTTGCTTAGCTTGTGGTCATCTTATCACAGGGCACTTTGTAGAACTTATTCTGACACTGTCAAACAGCTCAGTCTGTTCAGTGATTTTCCACCTATTAATCATATCACAAACAAACATAGACATGGATACAGTGGGAGGGAAGTTCAGTACAGCACAGTTAGGAAATGAAGAGCAATAAATGATAGATAGAAAGGTACAGAGAGGGGCAGAGACATAAGTGTAATGATGCAGACATTCTGGGTTGGACAATGGTGCACCCTGGGAAAAGACAGCCTCTCAAAGGGTGTCATTACTTGTCATTCAGTCTGGCTGGTGCCCTTAGACTGGCCCGGTGTAATTGTCTGAAAGAGAAAGCGAGAGCAAGAGAAAAGGGTGAAATGATGAGAGAAGTAAATGTCTACTTCCTTTTTTTTTTTTGTACAGACATTAGCATGTGTTTTGTCAAAGACCTCTCAAAGAACCAGAGGAAATCAGTTAGTGGCAAAACCTTTGGGGCTGCATGGAATTGAGACCAATAATAAGTGTGTTCTTGGTTAAAACCATTTTGACCGATTTATCTTAAACAGATATATATATATATATATATATATATATATATATATATATATATATAATATATATATATATATATATATATATATATATATCAGAAATAGGCTATTAGGCACATTCTGTCAAAGATTTTTTTTTATACCTCTTTTAGACACTTTTCTAATAATTAAATGTAGTTAGATGTGTGTGCAATATTTTTTTGTTTTAGATTTAATTAAAGATGAGCTTTTTCTTATCAATTTACACACAGCAATCCGTAATGACAAGGCAAAACATTAATTAAAAGCAAATAAAACTTTGGCAAAGGCGAGCCAAACTGAGCTCAGGTGCAGTCTGTTTGCTTTGATTATTTTGAAGTGTCTCATGAACTTGACTGGAATCCACCTGTGGCAAATTGATTTAGATTAGATATGATTTGGAAATGCACCCATCTGTGTGTATGCTCACAATTTACACAAAACCAGACCAAAAGTGCATAAAAACTAAGCCATGAATCTAAAAAACTTTTCTTAAAGAATCAATCTTAGTCGAACTAAGACACCCATTTGGACGTTTAAATGTTGCACTTATGAACGGAAGTTTATGAGCTCAAATCCTAGCAATGCCAAGCTGTCACCACTGGACTCTTTCCTGGACCCTAAAAATGTGAAAGTTTCCAGGAGCACACTGGGCCCCATCATTGTGAACTTGAAGAAGATTGAAAACACTTCTAGGGCTGGCCTATCTGACCAAACTTACTAACAGAGTTTATAAAGCATTGGTGTGGGATGTGACCAAAGACCAAAAAAAAATTTTTAAAAAAAGCATTTTGCAGATGCTAAAGAATCATGAGGAAACTAGAGGACTGAGATTCTCTGGTCTAACAAAATGTTAATGGGCTGAAATCCAAGCACAATGTCTGGCAAAAACTAGGTTCTCTTCATCACCTAGCTAATACCATCCTTATTGTAAAGCATGGTGGTGCTGTCATCATGCTATAGTATGTGGGTATTATTTCTTAGCAGGGCAGAAATGACAAAAGGATGAATACATCCAAATATAAAAAGGTCCTTGAAGAATGACAGCATGACAAAAACCCAAAGCATACAGCCAAAGCAGTATTGGCATAGTTTTACTACTGTGCTTATTATGGACAATTTGTTTCACTCATTATGGATTATTGTCTATACAATGAATCTAATAACATCATAAATTGTGCAAAAAACAAGGGATCCGAATACTTTTAGCCCAGAGTCCACTACAAAAGACAGTTTTGAAGCCTTGCTGAGAAAATTATGTAAAATATTACATGCTAAAGTATTTTTGACATTATGAATTATATAATAAAGTGCTATAATGCCTCTAAACAGAATTTTAGGCTGATGGTATCCTGCAACCTAGGAAACAGCGTTAACGTCTTCGTTGATAGAGACTTTAAAGCATTTTTCTAGCTCTAGATAAGGAGGTAAATGTAAATGTAGTTACAAGATATTACAGAAAATTTTATATGTGGCTATTGTGTAAATTTATTTACAACTTTTTGTCATTTTCTATATATAAGGCAATTGAATTGGAAATAAAAATTTTGTGTACAATTTTTTGTGTGGTTTTTTGCAGGATTACTATATATATATATATATAAAATTCTTGAATCTTAGTATTTGATGTATACTTGATTATATATAACACTTTTAAACAGGAGGCCATGAGATGAAATTCCAGCTCCACCAACTGGCAAAGCTGTTGATCCTCAATAGCTCAGTTGTATAAATGAGATAATTGTAAGGTACCCTAAATAATGGTAAATTGCCCCAACAAGACTACCAAATGCAGTAAATGTAGTAAACCAGGTATGCCACTTGTGGCAAGTGGTAGCTCAGTAGCTAAGATGTTGGAGATCTGATTAGAAGGCTGCAAGTTTAAATCTCAGCATCACAAAACAACTTTCAAATGTTTAGTTGTGTAGATGAGATAAATATTTTGGTCTGCATAAGGGCTTTTATGCAAATGCCTTAAACCCAAATGCATGCTTTCACATATACCCTGAACCCCAGGGATGTCAACATGGTAGAATTGTGTTAGTGTATGATTATGGTGTGAATTAAGAACAGGAGTATATTTTCAAAACTGTGGACAGCTGTGTGTATTCAAACACTGTGGATACCCTCTAGACAGATCCTGTTTTGGCATCTATCCCATTTAGTGGTAAATTTAATTGGATAATGTATGAGAACAAATCACACTGTAATGTGCCATGTTTCATTTCCCAGCAAGCTTTAATGTGAGAATCTTTAAGCACCTCTTTTAGTTCATGTGCGAGGGTAAGATAATGTCACAGTGGTTTAATATACTTACTACAGTAGGAAAGAGTTTAGTCCCTGCAGAGCTTTATTACTGCTCTGTATTGAGCAAGAATTTCAAGAAATGATGAAGTTTGGCTGACTCAAAATCTTTTTTGCAGGTAATTGGGGACTATGGAAAATTAATTGACATTGAGCTAAAGGAAACGGTAGTTCCACCGCATTGTGCTAAATATATCAGAACCAAACTGTTGGACAGTTAACAGTGTTTTGCTGGTGGCCTCTGGAAGATCCGTGTTAGCCTTTTCGCTGTTGACATTTTCATGTTGGCCTCATCCCCAACACCATGTGCTCCTGTCAAGATAACACACTGAGAATCGTGTGTCATGCGGCACTGACATCCGTCTGCTATACTGGACAAGCAGGAGCCTTGATGCATTCACCAGGACTGATGCTATAATCTAACTTAGAAATACACATTTGCATGCTTAATCACAAATACAAATGCAAGGTTATTAATTAACATTGACTGCATTTGCCTAACAACAAGTGAGGTAGCAATGACAGGCTTCTGTATCAAGGATATCTTTTTATTTAAATCTTTTAAATTTTTTTACCCATAATCAGTCAAAGTACATTTGGTGTCCAATATATGCGTCTTTGGTTTTGCACTGCTAATAAAAGCTAATAATGCCAGCAAGTCATGAAAGCGTACCCACCAAAATAAGTACCATTTAAACATATATTTCAATCAGTTTTTCCGCTAATAATGTTTTTACTCAGCTAGTTCTCAACTACTGGAATGACACACACTGCTTCCAAGACTTGTACAGTACATGTTTCTGTTGTGGGTGAACCAGTTAAAGGAGAACTGTGCTGTCTTCGGGTTATTTGAGGTTAAGGCAAGTGTGGGATGATTTCAGCTGTTAGGATAATGTTAATTTATGATCTATTTATGGTTGTAATTTATTTTTAGCACCAACTGTATTCCAAAAACGGAAGAAGATTTTTAGATGACAAATGGTCAGTGGGAAAATAGTAATAGTAAATCTGATTGCCTTTAAAAGTACTTTGAGGAGGTCTCCTTGTTCCGATTAACAACTGCAGTTATAAAAACTGCTGTGGTTTGGCTCCCAACAATTAATAAATGATTAGATAGATAGATAGATAGATAGATAGATAGATAGATAGATAGATAGATAGATAGATAGATAGATAGATAGATTGATTGATTGATTGATTGATTCATCCCATAGAAAAATCTACATATTACAGTGGAAAATTTAAATTATGACAATTAATTTAACATAAAAAAAGAAAAATAAGAATAAATGTAATGGTTCATTTGAATGTAAAGCAACATGTTTCAGTGGAATTAAACATTAGTCATTGTAATTGTATTATTTTAATAAAAACTTTGTGCAAAAGAGTAAATGATGTTATAGTCATCATGGCAGGGATGGCATTCAAATTTTTAGTGTCATATTATATAGACCCCACTAATCATGGGCATCAGTAAGCTTACTGTATGTGTACTTTCCTATGCTGTGTCACACTGAAAAAACATGGCTGGGAATTGGCGAATTACCAAACTGGGAAAGGTTTTTGGCTAAACCAAATTTTGGGACATAATAAAGATTGATGTCTGTCTATTATTTTCTTTTAAACTAGTTGAAAGGAGAAAAGGCCAGTTCTTAAATACAATAAGCAAATAATTACATAAAGCTGTTTTTATACTAGTGGGTTAATAGTTCAAGTGTAAAAAAATTATTCTCTGTTCAGGATGTTGCTTAATCTTTTTTTTTTATCATTTGTATATTCCTGTTGACTTTTTATATTTATTGTATTTTTGTTTTTGCTTTGTTTTATTAAGAGTCTCAAAGGCCTTGCCCCATTAGTAAAATGTGCAATTATCCATTCATAATAGCACATGAGACAACTCATAGAAACGTTTTCTCCAAAAAATTCTGGAAATTAGATTGTTACAAAAAAAAAAAATTAAATAAATAAATACAAGCTGCAAACAAGAGGTCCTGAGAGGATCTCCAGAGAAACATTCTAGGAGCTTGCTACAAACACAAGTCTCCATCTCTGTGTTACAGAAGAGATGCTGTTTATAGTACCCTCATTGCTTATCAGCTGTTGAGGCTCTTCTGCAGGAGTTAATGAAGCTCCTGGGACAAGAGAGAAGGGCATTGTGGAAACAGCAGGTAGTCAGCCATCAGCAGGACCTGTATCTCTGAATGGGGTCTGGCCTGCTGTGCCCTCATTACTGAGTGGCATTGAGAGCATGGAGCTTATCCAGGCAGCTCTGTCCACCTGCTTCTAAATGAGCCAGACACCTATCAACTTGGCATAGTCTTTTCTCTCCACCTGCTCCTAAATGAACCCACACATCTCCTGTACCGATAGTGCAGAACGATGGCATTATAATGGCGCAGGAGAGTGATCTCACTAGGGTTTGATGGCGTCCATTTTGACCATGCATCTTAGGTGCTTAAAGAGCCCATTTCAAGTCAGTTATGGATGAATGCAAGGCTTTGAAAGTTTAATTAACCTGAATTATGCTCCTTGCTGGTGGTCGAATGCCATCCAGTACTGATGGCACATGCACACACACACACATACACACCTTGTGTGGGAGGAACTGCTGAGTCAATCTACCATAGTGCACTAACTAGCTTAACATTTTTGTAATTGTACTCCATGTACTTGGGTCTAAGACACCTATTATCTCTGCCAGTTCTACTAACTGTTCCGAGGTTTTTTTGGAATATGTACATTTTTTATGAATATAGAAAAAAATAGTTAAAATATTAGTTAATAGTTATAGTGAAATATATATAAAAAAAAAATGTATTCAATATTATTGTCTATGAAGGTTATGCATTGTGCAAAAAATTTTTTCCTGTAATTGGAAGAACTGGCTTTGGCTGTTTAGGTATGATAAGAAAACTATTTTGCTCCTACCTAACTGTCATTCCTTACAAGGTTTAATAGCATAATGTGCAAAAAAAGGAAGAAACACATATGTTAAATAATCAGGCAGCTGCAAAAGGTGTGAGGTGAGGTGAAAATATTTTCATCTCTCTAGAGATCGGAGAGGGTCTAAGCTGGAAACAAATACTCACCGTGACATGTGATTTCTTTTTGAAACACCTTCTGCTTGGAGACATACACTGTGGTTTAATACGTCTGTTGTCAGCATAGACACCAGGCACTTATCAGGGATTACAGTTTAACTAAACACACTAAACAGCACCAGGACAACAACAGTGAAATCACCACAAGAAATATTTAACATCCAGATAAACAGCTGCATATTAATATATGATATAGTTCAACAAGATTTTCTTAATGTATTGTAAATAACTTTGCATAGGGCTCGTTTCTAGAAATTCACTCTGATACCTTTTTTTTTTTGTCCTTCTGTCTATGTAGACAAACATAATAGAATTTTCGGCAAAAGAATTTCACTACACGTTCTTCTCTTTTCCCTGGGTTGAATGGTGGTCCCCAAAGCAATTTAGAGGTGCATATCTCATTTATTCGGATAGAAATCTGATTACCCTCATTAAAACAGGAAAACTCTTCCTTACCCCAAAGGATTTTGCCCATCACCAGAGTCTAATTATTAGTTAATAAATCATTAATCATCCTAAATCAATTACAAACAGTACTGCTAGTTAGGGATTGTGGAAAATCATTTAACATAAGTTTCATATTTTATATATATATATATATATATATATATATATATATATATATATATATATATATATATATATATATATATACACACACACACACACACACACACACACACACACACGTCTGCCTCTTAGCTCCTGCAAAGCACTTTAAAAAGAAATTGGAAAGGGAACTGCATTTTTTTAAATATATCAGTCGCATTCTGTAAGCCGTGCAGTACAGCACATTGGAACTGTAAGTGCTCAGAGATTATCTATGGAATTGAATTTCTGCGACAAGATCTGATATTAAAGATCACACTGCGCTACTTATCTTTCCAAGAGGAATTTTGCTCTCAAGTTATGCTTTATGCAAACAGAGTAAGGGTTTTCTCACAGTTGGGGCAGCAGCTTAAATGCATTTCAGTATGAATTCCCTTCCATTAACTGTCAAGCTCATGATCCACCACAATTCTCTTTTCACACAGAAGCCTTGGGAATGAGTTTGATGAGCAAACCTAAAGGGCAGTAAAACAGTTCCAATAATCAATTTATAGGTCGTATTTCTTTTATAACTTTTATCTGCATTTTCTGATCAGAAGGTTGGGGATTCCAGCCACAACACCAGCAAACTGTTGGGCATTTAAGCAAGGCCCTTAGCCTTCTCTGCTACAGGGACATTGTACCCAGGGTGACCCTGCACATTGACCTCAGCTTTTAACAGGCTGTATGGTTTTTTTCTGTACACCAGCACACTTCATGACACTTAACATGATACTGATTAGGTGATGGTCTTAACCATTTAAAACCAAATCATATTTAATGAGGAAAAGTATGAAAACTACTGTTCATGATCTACTTGCAGACCAGCTGGATGGCAAAAATAGTGCTAGTAGTACTTAAAAAGTAATTGGAGTAAAAAAAAACAAATAAGTTGAAAAGATTTTTACTGAGGTAATAAAGTTTCTGTTTTTGCTTTTCTGGAAGAGGAATAAATTGAGCTTCAGGTTGCCTTTATTGTTAATATTTCAAAGATAGAGGTTTGTAAGAACAAGGTTAAGTAGTAGACATTTTGTTCAACATTCAAGTTGTTTTGCAAATAACCATACAGATTAATCTGAAAAGAACTGGTGTATGGTCGTCTTTTCTCTCATTTTTAACTTTGCTCAACACCTGGTTTTAATAGTTAAAAGGTTTCCTGGAGATCCACAGGTCTCTCGCACCTACATTAGTATGTTGTTCAATTCTTTGTTTGAACAGTTGATATTTTCTGCAAATAATTTCTCTAAATTACTTTTTTTTTACTTGAGTTACATTGTCATTGAGTCAGTCGATTAGATCGTGACTTTTTTCAATATCCAAATAATGGAGTGTGTAGTAGCCATATGTTCCTCACAAGAAATCTTGCATGAAAGTTAATTTATAGCAGTATCTCATTTCTCTGCAATGCATTACCCCAATATGCATATAGTTAAAAATTAGATGAAAAAAGAAACGGTGTCAGAAAATGTTTTCCAAACAGTCTATTTTTGTTGCAAGTAGCAGCTGAACTGTATAAGTTGAAATCTGAAACGATAGTTTCTTATTGTATTTAGTATCAGTAAAGTATCATAGTCTCCTGATTTTGGTGAACAACAGTCACCTGTATTCAATACCTTTTTTTTTTTTTTTTTAAGCTATTTTTGTACTTTTGACAGTGGACATTGTGATAAATGAGTCAAAGGCTTTCCAAAAGGAAGAAGAATCAGACCCAAAAGGCAACACATTCTCATCTGGATGATAGCAGATATCATAGCAGTGCGATTCTAAATCATTTTCCTGCTACATCTTTAAACTATAGAGTCAAGCAACACTAAACGTGCCGAAGGTAATCATTTAAGAGCCTTAGGGTCATTTCTGACTTAATTTCTTCATGGCTATCATATCAAAGTGAAAATATTGATTGTTTACTGGTTTAGCACTGACAAACTATCCAAAGAAAGAAAACCCATGCCATATGTTAGCATCCGCAGCAATTTTATTGTGATTTTTAAAGCCTTTATACAGGCCAAACCTCTGTAGTATTGAGGAAGTTTTTGGGTGAATGAGTTTCCCAACAGAAGCAGTGAATCAAGATGGATAAGGCAGTTCTGGGGGGTTAGGAGGAGTTAGAAGTCTTTTGTTCACTCAAAGGCACAGGTTCTAGCTCAGTGGTTGCTCAGGACCTTGAGTACACCCAATATTTCAAACTGAAAAAAGAGATTTATGTAGGCAGTGAGATTTGTTGGATCAATATATTTCCATTTATGGCAATCTTATCAGACATATTATCCACTGCAGTGTCCAAACATTAGTTAAACTTCATGCATGTCATCTGTGCACAACAGAATTTATTTTGTTTTTAGTGGGAATATATAAGACTTTTGTTCACAGAGTGTAATTTATCTCGTTTCAGTAGGGAGACAATAAATGTGCATTTTTGCATATGCTCTGTTGTAACCTGTCAGTTTGTGTTGAGGTTATTGCTGTAGGCACTACCATGGGAAACCGTGTTGAGGAGTGCTGTCACAGTTGCAGGTTAAGCCTTCAGCAATATCATTTTCATATTAGAGCTCTGATATGGTTGTTATGAAACTGTATGATGTCATGGTGGGGTTTGTACCTGCAATAAATACAGCACCTAGGCTCTCAGATTCAGTCTGATGTTCAGATGTTTTGGATTGCATTTGCCCTGCATTGCTTCTTTTTGCAACATTATACCATGCCATATGTAATAGTAGGGCACTGGGGAGAAGGACTGAGGTTAAGGTGATGAGCCTTTTCTGATTTGCATTTTCATGCATATTCATAGTTTCTTTCATTCCTGAAAGAAAATGTGCTGCTATGCAATTTTAATTCCCTGGGCATTATAACATTTTAAAAGGACAGGGAAAAGGATCTGAATGTGGATTCATACATACATAGATTTACATGTTTCTGAAGAAACGTTATGGTCACACAAAACACCAAGTGTAAAGAGGAGTGAAAAAGTTTGTATTCTACTTTTTATTTCTAACCTAAATTTATTCATAGACAAACAAGGACCAGAAATAATTTTAGGGTTGCATTTGCTTCATTGGTTAGCATAATATCTCTAAAGATAAGAATCTGTGAAGTGTGTTCCTATGAGACCTAACCAAAAAATGAACGGGCATGAAGTGTTTACTCTCAAATTGGCAGGAGTGGACATTTATGTAGAAATAAGGATTATTAAACAAAAATATGTAGTCTATTTCTTGAATTTGGTGTTTCTTTTTATTAAGGATATTGGAGCAGTGGATTCTATTAGAAAATAATGTTTTGGAAAACGGGTGAAAAAACTTGCCAATGGGGTCAGAGTTATGTTGGTGCACTCAGAAAATAAAACAAGTAAACAAAAAAAGAATCAATCTTCTAAATTTCTCAGATTAGGCATCTGAAATTTGTGTTAATATTTGGCATTGTTGAAGAATCAATGTTCTGTAAGCTAAAGAAAGTACTAGTCAAGCCATAGATTGTCTTGTATTTAACTTTACAGTTTTGGGCCTCATTCCCACAGCTTATAAATTACTTTATGTACCATTTAGCATTGGAATATAAAATAAGATGGTGGCTTTATGTATTTTCATGGACGAAGATAAGATTTTAAGATAATGGATAGGTTAGAATAAAGGAATTTATTATGTGTGCTGCTGCAGGTTCTCTGGTGGTCTAGTAGTTAGGATGCGTGCTCTCACCGCTGCGGCCCGGGTTCGATCCCCGGTCAGGTAACCAACCCCAGCCACTTTCAGTGCCGGTCCCAAGCCCGGATAAATTGGGGAGGGTTGCGTTAGAAAGGGGATCCAGCGTAAAAACATGTGCCAAATCAAACATGCAGATGGTCCGCTGTGGTGACCCCTAAAGAGAGAAGCCGAAAGAAATTCTTCTTTTTCTATTATGTGTGCTGCTGCAATATGCAAGTATGCAATAAAAAAAAATTTTTTTCTTATTGCCTTTAAGAAATTAAATAAACTCTTTGTGTAGCAATGGCATAAAGTCAGATTTCACTTATAGATGTAATGTTGATATAATAGTGGAATACAGTGAAGAGGTTTTGATTATCAAAAACCAACAGTTTTGCAATCCACAGTCAACCCAAATGGAAAAAAAATGGGAAAGTTGACAAAGACAACACAACCAGTCTAAAATAAAGAAACCAAAGGCATAAAAGAACAAAAAATGGCAAAAGGTCAGTAATAAATGTAGACAGAACGACAGAAGGTAAAGGCTAGTTCAGACCACAAGCATTTCCAAAGCGATTTATATGACTCACAAAACTGATATGCTCCCACTTTAACCGACATTTAAACCATTTGTCTTACTGTGCGCATGTTTCTTTTTAAGGGTGAACGGCAACAAGATCTATAATTTAATCCAATATTCATCATGTTCATAGCATCATATGCATAAATCTTTTTTCAGCATTATAATTGGACTAAAGATTATAATTTTTATCGTTACTTGTTTTCACTGTAATCCCAAAGTTTCAATACATGCTGTGTCAGTGGACCATTCCCCATTTTCACCTTGTGTCATGGTTTCTAGCTCACATCTTGTGCCCCACCTGCATCTGATGGAGTGTGTTGGGAAGCTCTGCAAATTCCCTTACTGTCAGAGCTGTCCATCACCTGTCAGTGGAGGCATGCTGTGCAAAAAGAAATGAATTTTAAATTTCAAGGGCTGACACCATTGTTTAAAAATGTCCTTCACCTGCCAGCTCCCTGCATGTGTAAAATGTTTTGTTTTGCTGATTACAGAAGCAATTTGCTTCCATGGATTGGCAAAGCCATTTTCTCCCTTGTCAAGATAAAAGGATGACCACTGGTGATCTGATGGCATTGTGGTAGTGCCTGTTTAAATTCTAATGCGAATGCCTTTTTCCTGTGCGACACTTAAACATTGTTCTAACTTAGAAAAAACACATTCCAAGGCAGCATGGCACACGGAGTCATTTTTTAGTACTTTCTATTTTTTCATTTAGGTCATTTGCCAATTCTTCTAGCTATTATTTCTCTCATTACCAGGCGACTAACAAATGGAGAGAATTTTGGCTAGCACATGTTGCTATGGAGACACGTAAAGTAAGCCACAATCTTTTATGAGCTGCTGCTACAGTACATTGCAAGACAACTTAATTAGTGCTACATTCAGATTACTACAAGTGTTGAAAGACTGACTACAACATAATCCCAAAACAAGTTTTGCTTTTTTAGACTTCCAGTCACGGGTGGTCATGGTGTTCCTTAGAGCTGAGCTTGTGATGTTCTGATGATAGAGTGAACACTATTCTGGTGCACCACATCGGAGCTTAACAACTGGCACATAACTCATGCTTTGGTCTGTAGCTGTAGGGACACTATTAATTACTTATTACTATCACTAATGACTTGTTTTGTTTGTTGAAAGTCAATTTGTCTTTATATACAATGGGGGCCAAGCATCTAAAATAAATAAATTATTATAAATACTTCTTTTTAACTGTTTAAATGTCTTCATATTGACATTCATTTTAGAATTGCCTAGTATTTGATAAGTTCCAGATTTTCCATTAATGATAGCACTCAAGCTGGCATGGATGCCACAATCGTGTGTAAAATCCTGATAACTCATGTTAGAGGTACTGTAATCAGTGGAAAAGATAGAAGAAAAATCTGGATTTCTGCACAAAGTTAACATGGACAATATACTGTAACAAATCTGAATAGTGACCTAGAAATAGTTTGGAATCTTGAACATTCAAGATATTTTACATTTTCTGTTTGTGATTCAGATTTAGATTGACAGTTTTAAAAGGAAAGGCCTGGTTTTTTTATTGTATACTATATATACAGAGTTACAGGGCAGTGCATGAGACAAAACACAAATTATATACACCAGGGGCTAAAGGACACTGGACCACTGCTACAAACCATTCAAGAACATCTATAAGGCACAATCATGTCCACCATTTGGGAAATCAGACCATGCCACCATCTTCCTCATGCCTGTATACAAACAAAGGCTAAAACAGGAAGCTCCGGTTCAGAGGTAGGTTGCACGCTGGACTGACCAATCGGTGGCCAGTCCAGGTCAATTTAGATGATGCAAACTGGGACATGTTCAGACGCATTTCTATTGACGTCAACATGTTTACAGAAGTGGTTGTGGGATCCAGTGCTCATCTTCTCCACACTACGATGAACCACCTGTACTGCAGAATAGGGAATTATGCAAAAATTCTGTTTGTGGACTACAGTTTAGCGTTCAACACCATAATTCACTCCACGCTCACCTAGTTAGAGGTCCTGGGACTGCCGCTGTGTCAATGGATCTCCAATTTCCTGACAAACAGACCACAAGCCGTACGGGTGGGAAAACTCACCTCATCCACCCTCACCCTTAGCACTGGAGCTCCCCAGGGTTGTTTTCTGAGCCCCCTGCTGTACTTATTGTACACATATGACTGTGTGGCCACTTCCAACTCCACCACCATCATCAAGCTTGCTGACGACACTGTTGTGGTGGGCCTGATCTCCAACAAAGACGAGATGGCCTACCTACAGGAGACTAAAAACATGGAGAGATGATGCCAGGAGAACAATCTTTAAACTACTCTCTCAGGTGCTAAAGACGTTTTACACTTGCACCATTGAGAGCGTCCTGACAGGGAACATCACTTCCTGGTTTGGGAGCAGCACAATGCAGGACAGGTGAGCCCTCCGGAGGGTGGTGCGGTCAGCTGAACCTGCAGGACATCTACAGCACGCGGTGCCGGACCAGGGCCAGGAAGATTGTGAAGGACCTCAGCCATCCCAACAATGGACTCTTTTCTTTGTTGTTCAGGGAAATGCTTGAAAGCAAACACAGAGAGAATAAGGAGACTTCTTCCCGCAAGCAATTCGGAGTTCAAACTAGGAAACACCCAGGATTCAGTGCTGGACCTCTCTCTCCATCTTCACTCATTTCTGCACAACTTGTTTTGCACTATGACACTTTAACTGTGGACTTGCACAGCACAGTGCCACTTTATACCACACCATACTGCACATGGACACTTTAAGGACAATCACTAAATCACTTTAATTTGTACTGTGAATATTTGCCATACGCATCCATGTACACACACCTCCACACACACACACACACACACACACACACACACACACACACACACACACACACACACACACACATTTTCATATTTTCACATATATTTTTATAAATATTTTATAGTTTTTTACATTTTATTTATCCCCTTTTTTTCTGGTTTTATTTTTATCCTTAAATTCTATTCCTTTTTATGCTTAAATGCCGGACAGATGTAGAAAGCATTTCACTGCATGTCATACTCTGTATGTATGGGTATGTGACAAATAAAATTGATTTAATTTGATTTGATTAAATAAACAATTATAGAAGGGTAACTACACTTTAACTACACAAATCAAGAGAAACATTGTGTGTTTTTGGGCTATGCATTTAAGTACAGACATTTGTTATTGTGTACTATGTTTCGTGCAATTTACCATGTATAGTATATGCCATATTGTAACCCTTTATAAGAGATTAGACTGCACACAGTCATGCTGTCATCACATATCCATAATGCCCTAGTTTGTCCAGGCCACTAACAGAGTTAGTCTCTGATTTTTTCATTTTGATTCAGTCTGTCCTCTGCCCACATCGGTGTAAAACTCCAAACCCGCAAACCTCAATACACTGATCAATTAAAATGTTTTTGCTTCAAAAGTATCATTAGCATAAACATCTGTCTAATGCCGATGTGTCACCTGCCCACAATGGGAGACGGGAAGGTGAGTGCAACACAAGACTGGAGGTGAAATAGAGTTCTGCGTGTTATGTGTATTGGTTTGAGAAATTCTATGGATTAAGTACTGTCATTATTTGATTGAGTATATAGAGGGTGTATTGTGGGTGGTGTATAGGCACCACTAGTGCTTAATCTTCAAGCTTATTATTCAGTTATACTGCTCTTCATTATCCTTCCTATATTCTTGTGAGAATAAAAGCAGACAGTGGGCCCCATTTATCATGCTGGATTTACAAGTAATCCATCTGTAGGAGGATTCATGGGAGAAATTTAGTATTTATAAAACCCCTGTGAAATAATTTACAGTCTCTGCTTTAGTAACTAATGTAAACCTTAACTTGACTGACTTGAACTAACAATACTATCAAGAACATTTTGTGAAACAAGTTTATATTAATGCCATCAAATAAAAAAAATATAAAAAGATAAAGAATGTGAGTGAACAGAAACCTGTAAAGACAAATATTACTTATATTTTTATATCATGAAGAGAAAAACCACGCATCAATTATGAGCTATGAAAAGCAACTGTTGTTGCACATCAGTTCGGGAAGTTCTATGAAATTCCCAGTTCTACAGTGAAAACAACTGTTTACAAATAAAGAGCCTTTCTTGCCAATCTTTCCAGGAGTTGGAACTCAAGCAAATCTAGACAAAAAGGCCAAACAAAAGATGTTCAAAGATATATACAAAAGCTACTTCATGTGACATACAGTGCCTCTGTAAGATTATTCAGTGTCTGTGTTCATGACAGCAATCAGAAAAGGACTGTACATATATAGCTATCATGAAAGGGTGGTTAGAATAGGTTTTGGAACAATATCCTTTGGACTGATGAGACCAAAGAGGAGGTGGTAGTTATCATGGGCTGAGAAGCTCATACCAACTGCTATGCACGGTAGTGTTGAAGTGAATATCAGGGCCTCATTGATTAAGCTGGATAAGTATTCCGTCCTACTCCTAACCCGAGGCTACTTGTGCTCCCGGCTAAGTAATGTAAACACAACATGATTGACTTGAATTCATATAATGCTCCCGACAGGGGAAACTGATAAATTCCTAATTAAAAAACATTTACGTGAAACTTATTTGCTCTGTACTTATATGACGTACCCAATTTGGTTTTTTTTTTGCCACCTTAGTTTATGTGTTTGTTCAGAGCAGTGCTGGACAGTAATGAAGTGAATGTAAGTCATTACTCTACTTAAATAGCGTTTTCTTGTATCTGTATTTTACTGAAATATTTTCATTTAGGGAGACTTTTACTTTAACTTCACCACATTTCAAAGTTGAATATCTTACTTTTTACTCAAATACATTTTGCGAAATCAGTCGTTCCTTTTTATTTATCAGTGGATAAAAACTTAACTGGTCAAGCAGGCAGCCAGATACTGAACAGGGTAGAGCATGCGCTCTGTTTTAAATGTTTTTGAATGCTGCTTGGGGGTATCTACTTAGCATGAACATACAGCAGACATACAAGCAGAACATTTTGAGTGGAATGGGTGACTCCTGACTCAAACTTGCTACAGCACCCGTGGCCTTATTTTAAAGTAGCGTGGCGATTTTTTTTTTTAAGCGGTTAAGGGGGTCAAGATCGTTTTAATAGATATCAATCAGTGTTTGACTCATTAATATCATTCTATTAATAGACTGGTGTGCTAAGAGCAACATTTGAGTCTTTCACATAAACTGAGTTATGCCTATTAGAAACATAATAGGCATAATAAATCATAGTACATTGGATACTTAAGTAGACTTAAAGGCAAATACGTTTGTACTTTTATTTAAGTGAAAGTTTAAAGGGAGCACTTTTACTTTTACTGAGTAATATTTTACAGAGTGTATCTCTACTTTAACTCTACTACATGGTTTGTGTACTTTGTACACCAGTGGTTTAGAGACATTGGTGAGGACCACAAAATTGAATAATCAAAACATAGAATTTAAGAACAACATAAATTCCACCACCACACAAAAAAAGAAAGGCAGAGAATATGTTAGTTTCACTGCAATTAGCTGCAAGGTGTGACATTTTTTTATTTGAGGGAAGATCAAGTTCAGGTCACACTTAGAGTATAGGAGAAAGAATGTTTAAATGTTTCAGCCAGTATGATTTTTATTCCTGAGGATGAAAACTGTTAATAAACTGGTTCTGGTTTTAATGTCTTCTTGTTCTAACTCTGTGCACTTCCATTGAATCAAAGACAGTAATAAGTCCTCTGTGCTTCAGCGTGTACTTCTTCTTCTTTCTTTCGGCTTCTCCCATGTTTTGATTTGGCACATGTTTTACGCTGGATGCCCTTCCTAACGCAACCCTCCCCAATTTATCCGGGCTTGGGACCGGCACTGAGAGTGGCTGGGGATGGTTCCCTGACCGGGAATCGAACCCGGGTCGCAGCAGTGAGAGCGCTGCATCTTAACCACTAGACCACCAGGGGACCCCCTGTGCTTCAGCGTGTACAAAAACCTTTATTTTTTTTTAGTTTTCAGACCTTTTTAGGTGCTGTTACAATTCTAAATGCTTTTTATTGGCATGGAAGTGAGTCAAAAAAAACTTCCACTTCTGCTATTCTGCCTTTTCTCGCATTGTATCATGATGTGCCAAAATTATTTTAGAGCACCATAAATGAAATTTAAACAGTCCATGTCAGGAACATGCTTTGTGTTTAAAGGGTGATCAACATTCACAAGCAGGGTGAGAAAAAACTGTTGGTTATTAAAAATATTGTTAAATCAGAGGTGCTGGATCGAAATCTAAAGAAGGCATTAGATTTTAAGTGAAATACTAAACAAACATGCAGAAAGCCTTTATATTTTTTAGTTATGATTTGGTATATATTCATTAATTTTTTATGAAAAAAAAAAAAACTCAACAGAAATAAGTGAACATAATCTTACTATAATAAAACTATTGACTATTAATGAATTAGCTGTAACACAACTTCATTATTTGAGCTATTGAGATGGGATAATTTACTGTATCTATATACCTTTTCTTCTGTATTTCTCCATATTCAATACACCTATTCTCTCTCTGTACCACCCTCTCCATCTAGTCCTGTCCTGCTGCCTGAATGAACAAAATGAATATAAACGTATTTAGTGTGCAAAGTAATGTTATGTCTTATTAAGCATAAGCTCATTTCAGCCCCTGGTAGGACTTATGGCTCTAGGTCATTCTTATCTACTGTAATTGTGTGACCCATTTAAGCCTAATAACAATTGAGCATCGTCTTGGGGTTTTTTTTATGTCCTTGTTATTAATGAAGGGGAAAAATTAAGCGAGACAGAAATGGCAAAAAAATACCACAGAAGCAAGGTTGTTTACAAGTGCCATAAATTCAACAGGAGAAGGTGCAGAGGAAGTTTTAAGTGTTGAATGTCCTTTATGTTATTCCACGTTGTCGAGGCATTAAAATAAAAAAGGGCAGCTCATTAACAGATGGCTAATGCTAGCCTTATTTAAAATGTATATTTAATGATGGCATGGACAGAGTAGAGTTGGTAGTGACTGCATAGGCAGCTTTTAGGACAAAAAAACAAACCTTTTCTACTTGGCATTGAGAATTATATGTCGTGGATGGTGCATCAGGTAACTGCATAATTTATGGTAAAATATATGACATTTGCATATTGTTTTGACATCATAATAACAAACATGTGGTCAGTGAATGATAGCAGGCTAAGCCTATCTGTTTGTCCAAGATTTGCTTACAGGCACAGAATCATAATTTTCAAGTGACTTAATATTTTTACTGCACACATGCACACAGAAGTGATCATAAAAAAAGAAAGAAAACCTAAACTAGTTTTGACTATTCTTTATTGTCAATAGATAATATGCCTGAGTGGTGATGGGGGGGAATTAAGGACAATGTATGTATAAAGGGAGAGTGTAAGTGCTGTAAAGTATTAATTCTGGATGGTGTTTGTTCATGGAAATAATAGAAAAGAAGAATGAAAACTATACAGAACTTATTATCAAGCTTAACAGGACAGTGTCTCCATAACTGCCCTTCAGCACTCTCTTTTAGCTGCTCACTGCAAGAAGCACACCATAAAAATAGGACATTGTTATTCACACACAGTTGTAGACACTCAGTCATTACTCGCTTGTCCTCTGCAACTTCTCCTCCTCACAATGATGTAATAGTTAGGCTTTTTTTCCCTGCTTTCTTCTCTACCATTGTTTGATGTGACATCAATGCTTTACGTGTTCACTGTAAAATCAGTCTGTTTGTAGCAAGTCTGTGTGTTTGTTTGAACATTCATGAGAAACAATGCAGTACGAGCCATGATGCTTTAATGACTCTTTGTCAGGGAAGCGACTGAGTAACAAATCCCCAGAGTCCAAACAGGCCTCCTGAGAGACCAATAAAGCATCAGCACTTGGTTGAAATTGAATTCATTCCGGTGCTGTGCCTTATCATGCTCTTCATATGAAGGAAATAATATTTAAAAAAAACACAAAAATATGAGACCAATAAAAGATTAGTGCTCAGCTAATATTGTATATCCTTTCTCTTACTGTACCAGAGATTTGTAAGTGTAGCTTAATGTTTACTAAAGGCAAGCTTGAGTTTATGATTTCCACAGACCTTGGTTTCACCATGTGGCCGTCTCTTTACACGTTTCAGCTGCTGCGCTGTTGTTGAAGATGCCAAGTGTGGGAGAGAATAGTAACAAGCACCTGTTTATCTCTGCTTCTGTATTCCCTGTGCACTACCACTTCCTGATTGAGTACTGACAGCTGAGAGTGTACGATCTTATCTAAATGCTTAATAGGTATCAACAGCAGTTCTCACTGGAAGCCTGTTGAATTGTTGTAGTTATGGATGAAGACAAAAAATGTTTTAACACATCAATTTGAAATTTTGGTACATTTTAACTTTTTGTGCAAGTGGCAATGCTTAAGTTCTGTATTTTAAATACAGTACATTTTTTACTAAAGTGTGATGTGAGTTGTATGGAATTGAGGCCATCTTGGCCATTATTCTCATGCAAAAACAATATTAATAATCCTAGACTGCCTGTTTAATAAATTTAATTTAATTATTTATTTATTAACTCCTAAATAAAGGTACATTGTATTATTGTGTAATGCTAATGCTAAGGGTTCACTATTCTCTGGACACACTAAATATGAAACACTGGAAAACAGCATTGCTAGCTATGTCTTCATGCTCTGGAAAATTCAACTCGTCTGATTGTGTCGGCCCACCGACTCGATTTGGTTTCAAAACACACTAGTAGCCTAATTTAAACCGCCATGGCATGGGTAAGACAGTTAAGAGTTCCTGCATATTCACAATAATGAGCATGGGCTTTCTTTGTCACAATGGCATCAAGGCCATCTGACCACATAAAAATAAAAGCCACCATGCTTTTTTTGTTTGCTGTTAAATCTCAGTCCCAATTCAAACCTCTATACGAGATGAAACTTTCTGACAAAGAAAAATAATAATAATAGCATGCCACATATTTGTATCTGTATTTACATCTTTTTTGTGAGTATGTTTTATCTGTTCAAGCTGAACAATGTCTTTAAAATTCGGTTACAGCCACAGTGTCTGATCTTTCTCAGGAACTTTTATAAGCAACTCCCTCCTCGTAAAGGGGAGCGTGAAGATCAGGTATGTCTAGATCATTTCTGAAGCACTGACAAATGACGCTTTGAAGAAAGTTCCTGAAACCTCAGCTACAGCTGTTGATCCTCTGTACAAGTACTTTAAGTCCCACAGCTCATTTCTGGATTTCTGGATTTTGCAGGAGATATATACGGAAAAAGAACTGAGCTTTACTGGTGTACTGTTGTAAAGATAAGTAAATGACACTAAAAAAACTAATTCTCCCTTCAGTGTGTTGACTTTCAGATGAGAACCATAAGAGATGATTTCTCCCTATTCTTTGTGTCATAGTTTCATGTCAGCTCTTTTGTGTCACAGTCTAAAATGTGGGAGGGGGATTTTTTTTTGTTGCTTTAAGGAAGTTAAATGCCAGAACTAGTTAGCACCTGTGAGTAAAACCACTAAGATGTGCATAACAAACATATTTGTGCTCATGTACAGTGGTGTGAAAAAGTTTGATTTCTTATTTTTATCACACCTGAGTTAAATTTTTCTAGCCACACCCAGGCCTGATTACTGACACACACAGGACCTGCCTGACGAGGTGAAGTAGACAAAAGATCCTCAGAAGCTAGAAATCATGCAGAGATTTGAAAGCTTTGGGACTCCAGCGAACCACAGTGAGAGTTACAAAGTGAAGTAGACAAAAGATCCTCAAAAGCTAGAAATCATGCAGAGATTTTAAAGCTTTGGGACTCCAGTAAACCACAGTGAGAGTTATTATTCACAAATGGCAAAAACATGGAACAGTGGAGAACCTTCCAAGGAGTGGCCGGCCGACCAAAATTACCCCAAGAGCACAGCAAAGACTCATCCAAGTGGTCACAAAAGACCCCACAACAACATCCATAGAACTGCAGGCCTTACTTTCCTCAGTTAAGGTCAGTGTTCATGACTCCACCATGAGAAAGGGACTGGGCAAAAATGGTCTGCAAGGCAGAGTTCTAAGACAAAAACCGCTGCTAAGCAAAAAAATCATAAAGGCTCATCTCAGTTTTGCCAGAAAACATCTTGAAGATCCCCAAGATTTTTGGGAAAATACTCTATGGACTGACGAGACAAAAGTTAAACTTTTTGGAAGGTGTGTGTCCCATTACGTCTAGCGTTAAATCATACCAACAGTAAAATATAGTGGTAGCGTGATGGTTTGGGACTGTTGCTGCTTCAGGAAATGGAAGACTTGCTGTGATAAATGGAACCATGAAGTCTGCTGTTTACCAAAAAATCCTAAAGAAGAATATCCAGCCATCTGTTCGTGAACTCATGTAGTTGGAGTGACCAGCTACGGAAGCTCCTATGACAACACGTCTCTCTTAACAGGTCGACCTGTCTGTCAAGACAGACGTGGTGTCATAGGAGCTTCTGTAGTTGGTCACGCCCGAAGCAATATCACAATCCCTTACAATATCATTTCCGCTTTTTTTTTCTGTGAGAGAGCGAGCGATCGATCAGAGATGCAGAGAGCGTGGTCACGCATCTCTACAGCTTGGGATTCAGAATAGTTACTATAGTCGAGAGTTACTATGATGACGGACGCGTTCCTAGTGGGCTGGGGAGCGACGCTAATGGGCAGAGCTGTGAATGGCGTTTGGCCTCCACAGCTAATCCTGGGACATATAAACTACTTGGAGCTGTTGACAGTGTAGTCCTGAAACATTTTCTAACCTTCATAAAGGGCAAATATGTCGTAGTGAAAACGGTCCACGGTGGTCACTTACATTAACCGGCAGGGAGGCGTACACTCCCTCCAGTTGCATCAGTTGGCAAGAAAACTGATAATGTGGTGTGACACAAGGTTCTTATCCATCAGCCACTCATGTCCCAGGCGTGTGGAAGAGGGGTGCGGATTTATTGTCCAGGGGAAACCGACTGTATGGGGAATGGAAGCTGCACACCCAAGTGGTGGAGCAGATATGGCAGAGATACGGCCGGGCTGCCTTAGATCTCTTCGCCTTGCGAGAAAATGCTCAGTGTGCTCTGTACTTCTCTCTAAAAGACAAAAATGCACCATTGGGTGTGGATGCTTTAGCCTACTTATGGCTGAACGTCCTTCTATATGCATTCCATCCGCTGACCTTGATTTCCCCCACTCTAGTCAGAGTCATGGAACTGGGCTTGTCCACGCTGGGCATCCAGACACTAGGTCGCAGAGATAGTTAAACTGCTGTCAGATCAGCCGTGGCCACCCCCTCAAGGAGTTACCTGCTGTCCCAGGCAGGTAGGACGTTTTATGAAAGGAGCATGCTGTAAGAGGCCGGTGTCTAGGCAGATGGTTTCACTGTGGGATCTGTCTATGGTCTTGGAGGCCCTTTCTCAACACCCTTTCGAGCCATTGGATGGCATATGGTTGAAATTTCTCTCTCTTAAAACGACGCTGCTTGTGGCTGTGGTAATAGCTAAGCGCGTGAGCAAGCTGCAAGCCCTGTCTGTCAGTCCATCCTGTTTACAGTTTGCCCCAGGGCTCTCGAAAGTTTCCTTTTGCCATAACCCAGCGTTTGTACCTAAAGTAATGGATTATTCTTATAGATGTCCCATTGCAGAGCTCTTGGCTTTCCACCCTCCTCCATTCTCTTCTCGGGAGGAGGAGAGGTTGAATTTCTTGTGTCCGGTGCGGGCTCTCCATACATATGTCAAGAGAACAGCAGGCTTCAGGAAGAATGATCAGCTGTTTGTCTTGGGCTGCTCCTCACAAAAGGAAGCCGTTGTCAAGACAGTGGCTGTCCCACTGGATTGTTGAGGCTAAATCTCTAGCATATGAATGCAAAGGTTCTCAGGCGCCTGAGGGTCTAACGGCCCACTCTACTAGGGGGATGGCGACATCATGGGCCTACTTAAAAGCACGTAAAAGCACTTGATTGCAGCTGTTGCTGCTAAGGGTGGCCCAACCAGTTATTAGGTTTAGGGGGGCAAACACTTTTTCCACACAGGGCCATGTAGTTTTGGATTTTGTTTTCCCTCAATAATAAAAACCTTCATTTACAAACTGCATGTTGTGTTCACTCGTGTTATCTTTTACTAATATTTAAATTAGTTTTATGATCTGAAGTGTGACAAACATGCAAAAAAATAAGAAATCAGGAAGGGGCAAACACTTTTTCACACCACTGTAGCTTCAAAAGAGGGTTTGATTTAAGGTTTTAATCAAGCAGCTTTATTTTGAACACTGATCATTTCATTAAAATAATAAATGTGCATTCAGAAATTGCAAATTAACATTTCAAAGCTACCAACAGCTCTATTTTGCTTTCTCAAGAAGAGTATAGAGCTTTTTCCACAGCTGCTTGTGAGATGTGTAATATTTGTTTAGTTGTGAATGAGGCTTTTCGCCAAGATGGCTATACAGAGGAATCCGCAGGTCTTTCAGGTGCAATACAGCACATGATGTTACATATTACTTCTAACCTTGAAAACACTTGTCGTCTCAGCTTGCCTTTTTTCTCAGCTAGTAAAAAGAATTGTAATTAAAAGTATTCTGCTGGCCTTTCTTAAAGCTGAGAGGAGGCAGGTGTGGAGTCGAATATAAATCAGCATTTTCAAGCCTGCTTCTGAGGTAAATGATTTAGTGCTGAGACAGTCACGCATCTTCAAATGCACTACAGGTTATTTAAAATTCATTATCCGTAATCCTGTGCTGTTTTTGCGCTTGGTGCTATAGTTTATATCGTAAAGTTCTGCATAGTAGTTCTGTGGAGGTTGCTTTTGGCAAAAATATCTACCACACTTCTTTACCACACCAGTCTAAATCTCTGCATGATGCTTGATTACTTTATATATTAAATCATTCGTTCATTCATTTGTTCATCTACAACCACAATTCCAAATAGTCCAAAAAAGGGATGCTGTGTAAAATGTAATTAAAAACAGAATGCATGATTATCGATGATTCTATAGACACAAACATATCAAATGAGAAAATGTACCATTATAAAGAAAAATAAATTTGAAGTTTTGAATTTGATGGCCACAACACGTCTCAAAAAAGTTGGAGCCGAACAATGTTTACCACCAAATGTTTTCAAATGGTGAAATGTCTGGAAAGCAAGCAGGGCAGTTCAGCACCCCGACTCCTCTATTATGCATCCATGCTGTTGTAATAGATGCAGTATGTATTTTAGCCTTGTCTTGCTAAGGTATGCAAGGCCTTCCCTGAAAAGCCCATCACCTGGATTAAAGCATTTGTTGCTCTGAAGCCTGTATATAATGTGCAGCATTGATGGTGCCTATCCAGATGAGCAAGCTGCCCATTTCACAGGCACTAATGCACCCCTATACCATCAGAGATATAGGCTTTTAATTAGAGCACTGATAACAAGCTGGATAATCCCTCTCCTCTCTAGTCCAGAGGACATATCTATGGTTTACGAGAAAAATGGCAAATTTGAATTTGTCTTGTCACAGGAACACGATTCCACATCTCCTCAGTCCATTTTAAATGAGCTTTGGCCCAAAGATGCTGATGGTGTTTTTTTGGATCATGTTCACTTCTTGCATGAGCTTTAACCAGCATTTGAGGATGACAATGCAAAATGTGTTTACAGACAAGGATTTTTGGAGGTGATTCTAAACCCATGCAGTAATTTCCATTATCATTCAGAATGGCTGTTTTTAATGCACTGCTAGCTGAGGGCCCGAAGATCACAGGCATCCAATATAGATTTTTGGCCCTTGCGCTTAAAGATTTTTCCAAATTCTTTAAATATTTTAATATTATTTACTGTAGATGATGAGATATTTAAAAAGTCACAATTTGATGTTGAGGAAAGTTATTTGAAATTTTTCCCCAATTTAAAGACAGTTTTTCACAGATTGGTGACCCTGTGAGCATCTTAAATTCTGAGAGACTATTGCCAATGTAAGACTTTTTTTAACCAATCATATTATTGACCTTTTGCCAATTAACTTAATTAGTTGTTCTGCAGTTGTTTATTTAAAAAAAATACAAATTCTTGGCCTTTGTCTGCCTCCATGCCAGTTGATGTGGCCATCAAATTTTTCTTTAAATGGTAAATTTTCTCAGCTTTATTATAAATAAAATATGGGTTTTTGAGATCATTGCAAATTATTATTTTTTTTTATGCTTTATGTTTTTAGGATATGGAGTAAAACAGGAATACACTCTGTTTGGAACACCTGTCTGTGTTTTTTTTTTTTTTTATCCTTACTTTGGGGCAATTTATTCTATTCATTCTACCAAAAGGCATGCATTTTAAAGAAAGTACTATAAGGAATCACATGCAGACACATAACATTCACACACAAACCCTATCCCAGGAAATATAATTAACAAATTCATAATTACTAATTAATGAAAGTTAATAAAAAATTAATATTGCATATTTCACCTCAGAAATGCATGCAACAATTTCACAACCTACCTACTTCTTCTTCTTCTTTCGGCTGCTCCCATTAGGGGTCGCCACAGCGGATCATCCGTCTCCATACCACCCTGTCCTCTACATCTGCCTCTTTTACACCAACTACCTGCATGTCTTCCCTCACCACATCCATGAACCTCCTTCTTGGCCTTCCTCTTTTCCTCCTACCTGGTGGCTCCATTCTCAGCATTCTTCTACCAATATAATTCATGTCCCTCCTCTGCACATGTCCAAACCATCTCAATCTCGCCTGCCCCAATCACCAACCGTTCTTTCCTAGGTACACCATCTACCACTTCATCTAATTCACTCCAGAATCTTTCCTTCTCCTCCATCTTACAGCCAACTTGTGGAGCATAGGCACTGATGACATTTATCATCATCCCTTCAACTTCCACCTTCACGATCATCACCCTATCAGAAACTCTCTTCACCTCCACTACACTCTTACTGTACTCTTCCTTCAGAATCACCCCTACACCATTTCTCTTTCCATTCACACCATGATAAAACAGTTTAAATCCACCTCCAATGTTCCTGGCCTTACTCCCTTTCCACTTGGTCTCCTGAACACACAGCATATCTACCTTTCTCCTCTCCATCATACCAGCTATCTCTCTCCCTTTCCCCGTCATATTACCGACATTTAAAGTACCAACCCTAACCTCTACTCTCCAACACTGCTCCTTTCCCTGCCGTCTCTGTAGACGTCTTCCTCCTCTCCTTCTCCTCCTTCGGCCAACAGTAGCCCAATTTCCACCGGTACCCTGTCGGCTAACGATACCTGTGGCGGTCGTTGTTAACCCGGGCCTCGACCGATCCGGTATGAAATTCTCATTTGTGATCCGCATATTTGATTTGGCACATGTTTTACGCTGGATGCCCTTCCTAACGCAACCCTCCCCATTTACCCGGGCTTGAGACCTGCAATGAGAGTGCACTGGCTTGTGCCTCCCTAATGGCTGGGTTAATTTCACAACCTACCTACTACTTCATAAAGATTCCTGTTGATATTGAGCAATAGATCATTGAAGATAAAAAAATCTTCAAATAAACCTTTTATGAATATAATAAAAATTTATGAGGCTACCATAAACATAAATTAGTATACAACTGTCAGATTGTATCGCTAAGCAGCGCTGTGGCGCACTTCTGCGTTTTTGTGTTTGTGTAGCCATGGGTGGTTTTCGAATCATGTTGAGTGTCAGTCCCATGTTGTTTTTGGTTGTCTTCCACACAGGACCTGTTTTGAGTTTAACCACTGATTTGTGTCTGCATTTATACCACAATGTTTCTGTTTGTTTCCTGTTTATTTGGAATCTTGTTTTGCATGTATCTGCCTGCTCATTTATTCTCTCTTTACTGTAGCTGTGCTTGTATTTGTCTCAACCCTTCTCAGTCCTATAACATGACAAATCCAGGTAAAAGAAAAAGCGCTGGCTCCTCCTCCTGTCTGGTCTGTAGGCTGTGCCTGTCTAATGTAATGACTGATGCTTTTTCAAATGAATTTATGCATCATTGCTATTGGTTGATTAGAAATCAATAAGTGACAAGGCATTGTTTTTAAATTAGTTAGTTAGTTAATAGTAGTTAGTTAGTAGTGGTAGTTAGTTAACAAGTAGATAGTTTATACCAAAATTGCATATGAATGTCAATTTAAAAGGATGCAGGCTCGGAAGGGGAAAAGAAGACAAAGTCTTACATCAGTATGTCTCAATAATGCTTACTAAAGCCTTAACGGTTGTTAAGTGTGTGTGAGTGTGTGTGTGTGTTAGTTCTGTCAAATAAAAAAATATAGCACACCTCTGCACCTTACCCTGCAGCAGAGGTATTTCACACTTGTGAAACCAGAACATAAATAAACACAGCGATGGGGCATGGAGTGTCTTCAAAAGCATGTTTTTGCTAGCCAGAGGAGTGCAGGTTTGTTTTATTGTAAATGCCAATTTTCAGACAACAAGGCTAAGAATGTGTCATGTGACTTCCCAGTCACTCAGGTCTTCCCTGGTGTGAGTTTTGCGGTTGGATTTCAACAAACAATTTAAATAAAAAACATATTATTTAGTAGTTAATGCAGTTATAGGTGGCACCATGATCCATTAGCTGCACGGCCAAGCCACTCGACTTAATTAAATAGAGATGACGCACAGTTAAGAAACAGGACATCAGACAACATCGGACCAATGATGGATAAGGTTAATGTTCCCATGTCGGAAGTACACACTAATTCCAGTTTTAATTATAAGTATAATAATAAGAGAACAGCAAATAGAATTACAATTCGATGTTATAAATGCCTTTTACACTCTTAATTGTGAAATATTCCGAGCGCCTTTCCTCTGTTGTGCATTCAATCGCAGAGCCTTGATAGCTTTTGTCTTTTTCAGCATATTTTGCACAAGAATGAGGATAGATGGGATAAGCTTCGCCATGCATTGTGATCTGTTCGCTTGTTTACTCCGGCATAAAGCTGTTTCAACTGCATTGTTATGGCATACTATAAATTATTCTTGGTATATTCTGACACATTGTAATAATGATGCAAGAGGAAGCGTTATCAGAATATATGGCGAATTATTTATAAGAAATTAAATGAAAAGGGTATGTGTGTGTGTTTGTGTGTGTGGCGAAGACAAAATATTTCTCCTGCATTACATGGTTTCATGGTTTAGCATGCATCAGTGCTTGCCATTTAGTCGCACAAATCAGAGTTCTAGACTTTGCAAGAGAGATTTGTATTAAATCTGTCACTGCAGATGTTTTCATGCTTGTGTTTCTTACTGGTGCATAAAACTGACACTTGATGACCAGTTGTGGTAGTGTGTTCCGAAAAAATTTATAGTAGTCATAAGTCATACATAAATAAATTGGTAGTGTGTGAGTATGAATGTGCACCGGCACTATGTAAAAATTCGGTGTGCAATAAGTGTAATTAATTAAGAATGCAAAGTCAGCAGACATGTCTATTGTACAATATACACATATTGTAGCACTAAGCTGACTCATTGTATAGTCAGATGGCAGTAGGCAAGAGTTACTTCTTGTTCATTCCCTGTTAGAGTGAAACTGCTGTAATTTATGGGGAAGGAGCTTTTTGGGGGGTTTTTTTTTGGCCAGTATTAAATAAAGGGAATGTTTGCTATGTTCTATGTTGCTTTCAATTTTGTCCACCATCCACCTTTCAACCTCATCCTCCAGGTTTGCAGCTAGTGAACGCAAAAAAAATGATTATAATTCCCTCTGCCATAAATGTCCAAAATCAGTCTTGAGGTCAGAGTTTCCAGATTGAATTGGAAATGATGCAATTTCCACAAGAAGCGGTCATCTGACCAACCAAAACCCTTTTTCTATTGCTCTACAGCAAACACACTTGATAATCTCCACTGCACTCATGACTGCTTCAGACAATATTCAATAATGACTGTTAAACATGGGATGACTTGCAGCTTTTTTCCACCCCAATGATTATCTTGCTTTGCAAAGCTCACTGCTTTATGATGTGAAGTTTGATTTTCCTGTTGCTGCATGAACATGCATATACACATAAAATTGCAAGATTATAGCCAGAAATGTTTACAAAGTATATCTGATGCTCAGTGGCTCGAGAGGGTGGCATCCATGGCTAAAGCTATTTACCATTAATCTGTGTTACATCCAATAATAAATGCACTACAGCTAGGGGAAACACCTTGAAAAAAAAGTGTTATTTTTACCAGATTAACACCACTCCCTTCTGTAATTCGATCCATTTCTGAGATTTTGCTCAACTCTTGGTGATCCCTGTCTAATAGTTTGATGTCTGATTTCATGCTGCTGGTTTGGTGTCTGGCACTCTGTCCCAATACCCAGCAGAGGGCCAATGTTTCTATTTGGCGCTCTTTGTTACGAGCAATGGGGGGTATAGGCTGGGAAAATAGCCCAGCTTCGGCTTTCCCTGCTTTTTTGTTGTTGAAGAAATACCACACTACAATCACACATAAATTCCTTTGCTGCTCATCATTATTTCTTTGCTTGTCTCCGTTGTTAATTTTAATGCAAATTCAGTATGGTGTGCTACTTTTTTTTTTTTTTTTTTGCTAATGTGCTAGCAAAGTATTTACAAACTGTGAACTTTTGAATAATGTAGTGCTGGGCTAGATATCATGTCTATTTATACTATTTAATTACTCATGGGTGATGGAAAATCAGTTTTCTTTGTAAGTGCATAAGCTATAATTTAAGATTTGTACATTGTAATTCAGTTCATTTCGCCATAAAGCATATTTAGATGCTTTCTGCAGCATTAGGAACAAGCACTCTGATGCACAGCATTGAAGAAAACCAATTTATTATGTGTAAATAAACCTCAGAAAATTTATAGCTGTTGTAATGGGTCCTTTACATCTATATTTATTTTCAATTTAGTGATTAGACTGAAGCTGTGTCTATGCTGTTTGAATTGATTCACACGCCTGGAAATAATCTTTAATGCCTGGCTAAAACATGAACTTTTTGTGTATTTTTTTTTATCTTTGTTCCCATTTCTTCTATTTAAACCCTTCTTTTGACTGTCGACCATTTTTGCATTGTTTTGAGCCAAAACTAGATTTCCAATGGAATGCTGAATCTAACCGAAAGTTATTTATTAAAATAAAGCCCAGATCGGGATATTAACATTTGTAGAATGCCGATTACCTACTCAGGTATCAAAGAATTTGGCCCGAAGTGCTAGGGGGAAAAAACAGGATATTTATTTATTTATTTATTTATTTTTTATATTTTTTTGAGAGCAAGCAAGTTGTGTTTTTTCCTCTGAACAAAAATTATTGATTGTGCTGAGTGCATACAAGACCCCTTTTTTCTTATTTAAACAAACTGACATGTGCTGGACCAAATGGGCATGGGAAAGAGTCTATAACAAGATTGGCAGGAGACCCATATACACACAGACAAGTATTTCCTCCTAGTCTGTGATTGTCTCAGACACATTCTACATTTTGATTTGATTGTTTAGTCAGTCTGGTTATTTTCTACGTTACAACTTGTTTTGCACTGGGAAAAAAAAACAATTATTCACTGTGGCGTCTTTAAGTGTACAAAAGGCAATGGTCTATAAAAGCTCCCTCCTTCCGAATGCAGGAAAAAAAGCTTATTTTGATCATTTTTGTGCAATTTTGTCATTCTGTAGTGGAATGTTTAGCAAATGTGCCATTTGATGATATGAGTAAAAAATGCTCAGCTAGATGACTTGGCAAATGATAGCCAGATAGGGAGCTGTCTGAGTACTGCAAATGTTTTGTCATTGTCATGCTGCCTTGGTACACATTAAATTACTGACAGATTACTCATGAATATATTGTGAAGCATTCTTGCTGTGGCTAATGATCTTGGTTGTGCGTTAGATCATTAAATTAGATCCCACTATTAAATAAAAAAGATTACAATACAGAAGATCACAATAATAGCGTTCATATTAACCTAGAAATGAAACATCACCCTGCTAGTGTCTGGTTCTTTCACCCTGTCTGGTTCTAATCTGTAGTGGAAATCCGACATCTGTGTTCAGAGCAACAACAGCAGAACAAGTCATTAGCGCATGTCATGACAGCTAGGTGAATGAATCATTCTGACACGTAGAGTGTCAAGTAGGAGCTTGAGATTGAGAATGAAATAAATGTCCGACTATGATATTATAGGTTTAGTTTTGCTGGCTTTGAAACAATAGCTGCATGAAATCAAAAGCAGAACAAAAAATTGAACCAGGCTGGACCTTGTCTGTTTTTTTTCTATTATGGTGTCTAGAGGTATATAAAAAGATTGCTTTCAGACTGCTATAGATTGATATGGATGGCCAGGTTTTGACCTTCAATAAGGTCAAAGCAAATACAGCAGTTGGCTTCAGACCTATTATTACTTTAAGCAGGAGTTTGGTCTTGTATTAGATGGCATATACACTATATATTTATAGAAATTAATAGTTATTTAGAAAATGTATAGTAACTTAAATACTATTAGATACAAGGCCTGTCAAAAGTTTGGAAATACCTTTTATTACACCTTGCCATTTTTTTTTGTTATGATTATGCACAGTGAATGACTGAAAGACAGGTCTGTGGACACATGAGTCCAAATTTGACATTTCTGCCTCAAACATATGTATAGAGAACAGGAGAGAATATGCTTGCAGACTGCCTCACCCCTACAGTCAAACATGGAGGTGAAAGCTTAATGGTTTGGAGTTGTTCTGAAGCAGGAAAAGTTGAAGACTCATTCTGAGTAAAAGGAATACTAAACCGAAATGGCAATGCAATGCAATTTCATCTGGACCGCAGCTATTTTGAAACCAACTTTACCATACAAAAAGATAATGAGCCAAAGCATACATTTAAGCTCTATAAGCCCTTTTTACAAAACAGACAGTCAGCTGAAGTGTTATCTATCATGGAATGGCCTGCCCAGTCACCGCATCTAAATCCTTTTTAATTGAATCACAAGGTCAGAATCTCCAACTAGTGAGGAACATTTTTTACAAGAATAATGGCAAAATATTTCACCTGAATATTTGGAGAAACGAACTGTCCGGTTGCCAAAATTGTGTAAAGCTGTTATTCATGCTAAGGGAGTATTTTTCAATGTGCAAACATCTATATATTTATATATTATTTCGGTCATAGTAAATCATACTGGAATTGATTTTATATAACTATCTTTTTATAGCTACAACAATTATTCACATTGAAGATTATTCACAATCATTTGGTAGCTACAGTAGATAGCTTATCTCATACCTGGTCATTAATAACAGTTATCTATAAGCACATGAAATACTGACACAGCTCAAATAACTTACTGATTTGTTGATGCTTGAAATGTAATTTTACAGTTTATCAGTAATCCAGTGGTGTCTTTTGCAAGCTGTAAAATCCATACTCTTAGGCCTGGGGGAAAATGTACTATTTTGGCCAAAACATTTTTATCAAATAGGCAGCTTTTTTAACTTATAGGACCTCATTGAGCCTTATTCAAAAACTGGTAAGTGTCAATAATGCTATTACTGGGATGACTTCAAGAATCAAAATCAGAGTTCATGGAAAAAGTGAAAAACACAAGCAGGCAAAGTTAAATAGTAGACAGTATAAACAAGGAAATAACAACAAATAAAACAAGGCATTCATTTATGATGGTGATTTAAATGATTTAGTCTTAGGTAATAATATAGCAGGTCCATAAACAAGAAGTTAATATTAAGTAATATGGAAAAATTGTTCCTGTTTAGTTTTGCTTCATTGAATGACAAGAGTGAGAACATTGTCTGATGCCATGTAACAGCCTGTAGGAGTCGAGTGAAAGTGTAGAAATTGGTAATAGAATTAGAGTGATGGTTTAAAAAAATTAACCATTGATAGAATTGGATTTTTATCTAGTAAATACAAGCAAACAAAGGATATTCTGTGGAATTTGTTAGTGCTGTCATATTAAATGTCTGCACTGTAAGAACACTTATACAATCAATAAATGGACTGAAAATAGCTGCTATATAATAGAAAATAAGATTTCTCAATGAAAAATGACACAACATGAAGTACATATTCAAATTAACCAACTACTGTACCATAGAACCCATAAAAACACTGAGGTAACAAACAAATGAAAGGACAAGGCAAAGATAGGATTTTAATAGAAACAACAAAAAAAAACATGTCGTAATGAACAAGAACAGAAAGAGAATAACAAAACACACAACATGAAAGCAACACAACCCATGCTGGGAACTGTAGAGCATGTTGAGAGGGGGATATTGAGAGCAGGGCTAAGGATAATCCTTCTGTAGAAAGTCTAGCTAATCAGTTTTCAAAGTTATGACAAAGCTAAAACGTGTACAATTAAATTTGCGAAAATCTTACTGGTGCATTATCACTGCCAGTTTATAATATTTATGTAGTCGATTAGCTGTCAGAAGAAAAAAAGCTAATTTTCATCTATTTCCCATTTCTGTAAAACAGATTATTTTCATTTTTGGTGTCACTACACTTTTTTCTTCCATTTTTTTCAGCATTGGATTTTGGCCTTTTTGTGTGTCTCAGTACTGAAGATAGAGGTAGATTGAAAGTGCCTTGAGGCTGTGTATAATGTGACTGACAAGAGTCTCAGTGTGACTAAAGGAGTCTGTCAGTTCCTCTAAAGACTTACAATCTTCAGGTGTACAACACAATTGCCTTGATTGTATTGTTTTAACAATAATGTGTCATCATCTTGCCCTGGTATACAGCCTCCTATTTACATAAAGACAGTAAATATACAGAGCAGTACCTCTCATATGTTGGTTGCTGCAATAACTACTGGGATTTTGGAAGGCTCCTCTGATATTTCTCCTTACACTCTCTCTGCTTTTCTCTTATCTCTCTTCCCCTTAGCTGCAATCCTCGATGATCCAATGGAGTGCAGCCGGGGGGAGCGCTTGGCCATCACTCTGGCAAAAGATAGCATCAACCGTTCCAGCAACCGCTCGACCACAGGCAAACTGGAGGTGGACATCTTTGAGTTGCTCAGAGACAGTGAATATGAGACTGGAGAGACCAGTAAGTAGCATGGGGGAGAGCTTGGCCTGTAGATGCATGATTAAATCCTGTCTCTTGGTGGCAAATTAGTTTGCCTTGTCAGTTCCGCTTCATTCGCCTGCACTTCTGTTTCTGTTTGCAGAAGAGGATGGATCCGTGCTTGACATGATCAATCTAATGAAATAGGCATCCTGTGTAATGGCAAATGTATGTGCAGTAAATAATGTGCTCATATAAGATGGGACAGAAAGTGATTATAGGTGTGGATGGATTTTCCAATACCCCAGTTGAGGCCCCTTTAATGGAATAGTGAAAGATACACTGCTCAGGTATTCATAACGCTATGCACTCAGTGAGAAAATATTACAAATAGCAAGCCACATCTGCCAATGTTTTGATAAACAAAAGAAAACACAAGTAAAACAAGTAAGAGGTATGCATCAGGATTAAAAACAAAACAAAAACACTATTCACATATGAAAATCACATAAAATGATTTCCTTTCTCCACAGTCCTAGCTAAAGAATTTTAAAATTCTTTTAGAATTATGTGCAAAAAACTAATAGCGTTAACTAATGCCGGGCCCACTGTGCAATTATTATAGTCCTTTGCGATTGTTCTTTGTCAGACCGTACAAACATGATCCACATGTCACACTGTAGGACCTCAGTTGTCATAATGTCAGATTGTATGACAGTCAAAAACTGACGCACGCAAGAAAAGACTTGTTTGAAGTTTACGTCATAAATCCGTGACATGTTCATCAGTTTTAGATGGATGAATTGCTCATATAATGTAAGGTCACTTAATGATGACAATGTTTTATGGTAAATCAAATGTTTTAGAATTGCTTTAGTTCTCCTCTCCTGACTAATACCAGCAAGATCCTATATATGATCTTTGTGGACCATGGTTTTAACAGTCAGATGTGGGGATGAAGATTTCCAGAATTTTCTATAGAAACAGCTAAAAATATTTCTTCTTCTTCTTCCTCTTTCAGCTTCTCCCATTATTGGTCACCACAGCAAGTCATCCGTCTCCATACAACCCTATACTTTACATCTGCCTCTTTCAACCCAACTACCTGCATGTCTTCCATCACCACATCCATGACCTCCTTTTGGCCTTCCTCTTTTTCTCCTTCCTGTTGGCTCCATCCTCAGCATTCTCCTACCGATATACCCCATGTCCCTCCTCTGCACAAACCATCTCAATTTTGCCTCCCTCATCCAAAACATTCTACTGTCCCTCTAATAAACTCATTTCCATTCCTGTCCATCCTCGTCACTCATAACAAAAACCTCAACATCTTCAGTTCTGCTATCTTCAGCTCGACTCCCTGTCTTTAAGTCAATGCTACTGTCTCTAAACCATACAACATAGCAGGTCTCACCACAGTCCTATAAACTTGCCCTTTCACTCTTGCAGATACTCTCCTCCACCCACTCCACCCTGTCTGCACTCTTTTCTTCACTTCACTAACACACTCTCCATTACTTTGCACTGTTGACCCCAGGTACCTGAACTCCTCCACCTTCACCACCTCTTCTCCCTGCATCACATCACTCCACTGCCCTCCCTCTCATTCACACACATGTACTCTGTCTTACTCCTACTGACTTTCATTCCCCTTCTCCCCAGTGCGTATCTTCACCTCTTTAGGCTCTTCTCAACCTGCTCCCTACTCTCACCACAAATGACAATATTATCCGCAAACACATAGTGCACGGAGACTCCTGTCTGACCTCGTCAGTTAACCTGTCCATCACCACTGCAAAAAGGAAAGGGCTCAGAGCCGATCCTTGATGCAGTCCAACCTCCACCTTGATCCAGTCTGTCTTTCCTACAGCACACTTCACTGCTGTCACACTGTCTTCATACATGTCCTGCACCACCCTCACATACTTCTCTGACACACCTGACTTCCTCATGCAAAACCACAACTCCTCTCTTGGCACCCTGTCCTACACTTTCTCTAAATCCACAAACACACAATGCAACTCCTTCTGACCTTCTCTATACTTATCCATCAACATTCTCAAAGCAAATAATGTGTCTGTGGTGCTCTTCCTCAGCATTAAACCATACTGTTGCTCACAGATGGTCACATCTTCTCTCAGCCTGGCTTCCACTACTCTTTCCCATACCTTTATGGTGAGACTGATCAACTTAATTCCCCTGTAGTAACTGCAGGTCTGCACACTACTTCTCCATTCCTCAGGCATCCTCTCACCTTCTTGTTGAAATGCTAAAGATATTTTATCAGAATTTATCAGAGTTACAGGGGAACCTCAATACTTGCAACCTTAATATTTTGCGTCTTGAGGTTGCACTGTATTACATTTAAACCAATGCCCACCTGTGCATTTTTAGTTAATCTCTTCCGACTTTAGCCACAGATTCATTAACAGGGTTAAGGATTTTGCTTAAGCCCCCAGGAGTGGAAATTTGGGATTTTAACTCCAACATCCAATCCTTAAACACTCAGCTACTACCTCCTTTTCCCTAGCTTTATGTTTGATGTGACATTCTTACCTCAAGATCAAAGCAGGGACACGAGTTACCCACTGTTACTGTTTGAAATTTAGTATATTGGTTTAATTTGTTATCTAGCTTCCTAGGTTTAATTACACAGCAATAGATGTGTTATATAAATATTTTACAGTGCAGTTCAGACACTATTTGCTTTTAAATCATCAGGAGCACTGACAGTAACACAAAACATAAATTCTTTGAACGCTGTATGATTTTATGCATGTTTGGATGATTAAATCATTAAATGAAGCAAGAGTAAGCGTGTTCCTATGAAATTCAACAGTGAGTATATGTTGGAAAGTGGTTGCTCAGCGGTTAAGGTGTTAGCTTTAGCCAAACATCTGCAAAATGCGGTAATTGTAAGTATACATTTCTTTGAATGTGCTTTGGTATTTTGTATTTCACTTGCTATGCATATGCTAACTATACTCTACAAAGTTCAGGATGTAGCAGTGATCTATTAACTGTACCTCTGAACATAATTAAGTTTTAAATATGAAAATATATAAATATATACTAGTGTATTAATATAAGGGATAATATTCTTGTAAGTAATTGCTAAACATGACGTGAATCTCTCATGCTGCGAATAAAGGCTTACACCATTTGATATTTATTTTTATCAGCACTGAACACCCTATTATTTACTGTCAAGCTGAATCTTTCATCAGACATGTTGATATGAATGACTTTTGGTGTTAGATGTTTAAAAAATTAATCATGCCTGGATCTATTCCATCTGCTGAACTAGCTCTTTGTCCAAATTTCTCTCTGTGATTTAAAATGTATTAAAATAAAATGTATAAACAAAGAGCCATTTAAACTGGCTTATTATTCATATAATGCTTATGCTGTATCTACAGTATCTACCTAACTACTGTACCTACCTACATAATCACCTACCTACATACCTACATGCTCACTGAGACTGAACAGTTTAACACTGGAATTCATATGGCTCAACATGTCTTACTTTCTAAGGAGTTTTTCTGCTTGTCACAGTTCTAAAGAGTGCTTATTTGAGTGACCATAGCCTTCATGTTATCTACAACATTGTCTGGCCATTCTCCCCTGACCTCTCTGACCAGAAAGACATTTCTCCTGGAGAAAATCTGTTATGTTATTTTTTTTTCTTATTTATGTGTAAACTCTACACCCTGGTATGTGTGAAAACTCTCAAGAGATCAGCAGTTCCTGAAATATTCATACAAGTCAATCTAGTACTAACAGCCATCACACAGTTATAGTGGCCATACATTGCCTTGGTGGCCATGGGGTCACATTTCCCTCATTCTGAACTGGAATGAACATTAATTACTGCTAAGTTTTTTTGCACTGAGCTGGTGCTACATAATTGGCTAATAACACTTTGCAACATGTTTTGGTGCTGTGTAGGTGTTATTTCCTAATTGGTTATACTGCAAAAGTATAGAAAAAGGCTATTATTCTACTCAAATGCCATCACTGCACTGGAAATTGAGTCTTCTGAGACAATTTGTCATAGCACTAGATAAGGATTTGGCAGCTGAGTACCTTCAAGACATCTTTTCTGAACTGTCTGAGGAAAAGATCCTTTGTTGGACCACAGATGACAAATTTCCCCATCAACTTGACTTGGAATGAGTTGAATCCCTTGGGACTTTTCTGTAGAGGTTTGGGGCTTTCTGGCCAATCACAAACCTGAAAACTGTGAGGAGCTGTTTGAAACTCTGGTGAAGAACATCTGATTGGTTAAAGAAACAGACCCATTGCTAATATAGACTAAGGTACATGGGCCAGCACTACTGAGTGTGAAGGCCCTGGGCAGATTAGATTGACATGGAGCACAAAGAAGCTGAAATCTGATCTGACAGAAAATCTAACATCCAAATACTGGAATCAGTGAGGCAAGAGAAACTCTACGAAATGAAGAGAATAAACTGTTGGGAATAAATTGATACAATTTCATAAAACAAATATTAGAATTTAGTTTGTAAATGTAGGTCAGTGTTTCTGATAGTGTTTAGGCCAGCAGAGAAGGCTTTGCTGGCCCTGGCGGCCCACCACTGTTGTTACATAGTGTATTAGTCTAAAGGAGTATGTGTTACTAATAAAGTGGTTGGTGTGTGTTTGTGTGTGTCAGAGAGAGAAAGAGAGGGAAAGTGATGCAATTAATGTGACACAACATTCAAAAGTTTTCTTAAGCAGACCAAATGCATTTCATTGTCTCTGAATGTTGTTTGAATGCTTTATGCAGTAAAATTAAACAGAATCAACAGAATAATTCAGCAGAAAAATTAGGTTGTACAAGACTTAAATAAATTAAAGAAGAGAGCGATCAAGATAGTCACGCTGTTATTTAGGTAGAGTTTCAATAGTGAATAATGCAATGTATAAGTTAGTAAATAATGCCAAGCTTGTGTTTTATTCTGTGATGTACTGCGATATGGAGAAAACTATGACATTGGATTGTACGACTGTCATACCATTAAATTTTCATACCATTTCATTGTGAGCAAGTTCACTCCTTCTCTTCACTACTGTCACTCTTTGTTTCTTTTACTTTTATCCCAGTATGTACCCCAGTGTACTGAATGTGCACACTGCACTCAAATACACCATCCAATATTTTGTTCCTATTCACTGTGGGAGGCAAGGCACTGTTCTGACTGCAAATAATGGTCCACAAAGATTGTTCCTCCCAAAAAGCATCTATTAAAAGTTATTTATAGCAGTATCTCGCTTCTCTGTAGTGTAACACCTTAAAGTATCCGAATGAAGTATCTGAATGAATTTTCCTCACTGTATATATAATTCGGACACAATCTACACTGGTACGCTAGATTACAAACTTAGGATAAATCAGCCTAAAACTCTGTTGAGTCTTTTTTTAACATAGCACACTTGGAAAGAGTTAGTTTAAATGTTTCATGAAGAGGTGGGTCTTTACCTGTCGCTTGAAGATAGCCAGGGACTCTGCTATTTGGACATCTAGGGGAAGTTCATTCTATCACCCTAGTGCCAGAACAGAGAAGAGCCTTAAAGTATACTTACCTCTTCCCCTAAGAGAAGGTGGTACCAGTCGAGCTAATTCTGTATCATACATTGAGGTTTGTAAACAATTGTCTGCTTCCATCTTGGTGATAACGGTTCGGGGAAACCTGGACTCTTATCATACATTCTGAGACTTGGTACACAGCCTACAATTCTGCAGGCTTTTATCATATATACAGTATTTATTTAAACACAACACAAATTATCCACTATCAGACTTTGTTTTCATTGCTTGTTCTTTTTGCTCTTGACAATATGTAACTCAGGACCAAACAACACCAGTTGCTGAGTGTCATTTCACTTTGAAAACACTACTACTACTAACTTCTTGATTGCTAACACTGTCTTGCCTTTATAGTTCATAACACTCATGAATATAAATTTACTCCCAGAGGTGGCAAAAGTACACACATCCTTTACTTAAGTAGAACTACAGATACTTATGCTTTAAAATACTTGGGTAAAAGTTGAAGTACTGATTATACTTTTTTACTCAAGTTAAAGTAAAGAGGTTTGGGCTCTGACATGTACTTAAGTAAAAAATAGGCATTACTACTACTTATTTTATTGTCATGCTGGTAACAGAACCTCACATCATATTACCGTAATTTCCGGACTATAAAGCGCACAGTTATATAAGCCGCACCCACTGAATTTTACAAATATTTTTATTTTTAACAGAAATAAGCCGCACCTGTGTATAAGTCTACACTAAAACTGATGAACTTTACACGGGCTTTACCGAAAGACAGTGTCTGTTACACGGTGTAACGGGTGAAATATGTTGTGGCTCCTTTAAGAGCAGAGCGGCATTTTGGGAACAGCACGTCACTGCATTCTGCCGGTATTACTGCGTGTGTGTGTGCGCGCGCGCGCGACTGATGATTATGTGCTCATTATTTTCTGATGCTCATTTCTAAGTTTCTTTGACTAACCCATAACGCTGTTGCCAAGAAAAATGGAGTTAGCGAGCTCTCCCTTCACCCAGACTCAACGCGTTACAACGGCTTGTATCTAAACAGTAGCCGACCAAGAAAGTCATTGTTCACTGTCTTCCTCCTTCCTTTCACAACTATTTTTCTCGGGAGTTTATCTTTTGGCATCGTTGTGCGTTTAAAAATCACCATCGGTGAAAGTTTTTCTCCCGATGCCCGTGCAGCTCAGAACACAGGTGAGGTGCGTTTTTTCGTTTAGGTTCGGAAATTTCATTGGTCTAATGTTATGTCGCTCAGTTTTTTGGCTTGAAGTTTGTGAAACCTCGAAAAACCCAGGAAAAATCCATAAATTAGCCGCTTCGTTGTTTAAGCCGCGGGTTATAGTCCGAAAAATACGGTAATATTAGGGCTGTCAATCGATAAAAATATTTAATCGCAACGTAATAACACATTTCTATCTGTTCTAAATGTAAGATATATTAATACTTCATGTTTTTAATACTCTAAGCAACATGGACATGGAGACATATGGATGCTTTTTGCAAATGTATGTTTATTATTAGTGAAACCAATCTTAACATTGGTTGACGAGAAAATATTCTTGTAAACGTTTTAAAGTAATTCTGGTGTTTTAAATTACGTAAATCATCCAGACACCAAACGGAACCTTTGCTATGCTTCTACACAGACAATTATTGAAGTGATACCGGAGAAACTGCACAGTGTCAAGTCAAGAAGCTTTTATCATAATCATACGGATTTATGCTATGGTATGGTTTGTTTCCCACAGGGTTCATTCTGTGAATCATGGCGGATTTGGCGTTTAATTTGAGTCTTGGTACATAAATGAAACAAATGTTTTAATTTATTTTATATCTAAGAAAAGAAAGGATGTGAATAAATGTATGTTGTGCTGAAATGTGTAATTTTGCCTCATTTATATTTAGTTATTTATTTATGTATTTATATTTTTGATTAAAATGGTAAAACAGAAATGCACGCTAAATTAATAGCGCGTTAATAAAATTTTGTGCTGTTAAAAATAATTTGCGTTGGAATTTTGACAGCATTATATATATATATATATATATATATATATATATATATATATATATATATATATATATGTGTTATATGTGTATATATTCACACAAAACTAATTACAAATGTTGTTACCTATTGAATGTATCCAGGCTGAACATCTACATATATAACACAAGCAAAGAAAAGATGATGATGATGATGATGATGATGATGATGATGATGATGAGGTGATGTGTCTGTTCTCAGTCATGTTTACATCGCAGTCTCCCTCTGTCTTATCCACGGTAACCCCAGACTTCTTGTTACCTTCTGACTGCTCATGCTTAGCTTTTTAAAACTGTGTTGAGTGAGAGCCAGGACATTATACACCAGTGGATTGAAAAAGACACGCAATGACAGGAAATCGGTTGATGGCTGAAATTGGCGTGCAGTGAAAATAAAAAATATTGACATTTCACCAAATCAATGGATTAAGACTAACGAGCCTGTTTTGAAAATGTAAAAAGTAGAAAGTACAGATATTTGTGTTAAACTGTAATGAGTAAAAGTAAAAAGTTGTCTGAAAAATAAATAGTGAAGTAAAGTACTAATACCCAAAAAATCTGAAGTACAGTAATGAAGTATTTGTACTTTTTTACTTCCCACCTCTGTACCTAAGCTACACCTAAGGACTAAGCAAGACAAAAAAAAAAGATAAACACAGATTGCCATTTTGGCTGTCACAAAGCACAGTGTGACTTCTCTTAGCAACTCACAATTGCTTTGTGGTCTATTTCATTGACTTTATACTTATCAAGCCCCACCACCAGCTGCAAATTAAATTCACATGCTTTCAGGGGGCTAGCAAAACAGATATGGCATCAAATGCAGTGTATTAATGCTGATGAAGGAAGTTTATTCATTCTACACTGAATACTAATTGTACACTGAGTAAAGTGGTAGCTCAGCAGCTAAGACTTGGACTTCTGAATAGAAGGTAGTGAGTTCAAATCTTGGTGGCTCCCACTGCTGAACCCTAAAGAAAGGCCCTTAACCTATATTTAAAAACGATATATATTCTATATAAGGGTATCCCAAATACTGTAAAGGAAAGGTGAGACATTGCAACATCACATTCAGCAAGTTTAACTTTGTTCACATACTTCCAGCAAAATGCCCTGGATTTCTCTCATTTTCTTTATTACAGACATGCTATATACAAACGTATCACTTATCAGTGTACATTTTTTTTGAAAGCAACTGGGATTCATCCACTCTTGAGACAGAAAAGATGAGCACCCTATAATTTCCATATCTTGTAAGCATAAATTCCAATTAGTGGATTGGATGTCTAAATGTCTATGAAAGGTAGTAATGAATGGACAATGGTTTGTTTTGATTCTTCCTGATGTACATGTAGGGATGTTTGAATATTATTACAACCAAATCACTTACCTTTACAACTGTGCTATGTTGCTATATCATAGAAATGTACAGGATTCAGAGAAAACTTGAATAGCTTCCTAATAAGCAAATAAAAAAAGAAGCAATAATTTGCATTATTGCTTATGCATGTATGAATTTATGTCTATAATAGAAATCACTATTGATTTTAACTCCAGATCTAAACTTATAAACCACTTAACACTATCAAACCAATCCTAAAAGGCTCTAAATAGTCAGATGTACTATCAGCCCAAGTATGAATGCCTATTAGATGAAGAGTACAATGGGTAAAACATTGTGAATGATTCGAAATAACGTGTATTGCTGTACTAACTGAACTGCACAGCTGCCAGAATACCCATGATTGCTGATCTGATGCAGAAAACCATTGAAATTCACACTTGACTGGTTTTAGTCACATAGGCCACAGCTATAATTCAACTTTAAGCACAGTGTACTGCGACCCACTTGAATCAAATTGCATATGATTTAAATAGTTTGGGGGTAACATTGTGGAGCTTTAGTTATACTGTTTTGGGCAACAAAGCAGACGTGTAGGCTAAGATAAGAACTCCACGTCTCTGAATTGGCTGGACTATTCGGCTGTGTCACTTAGGGTGAAATCCCGTTACACAAGTAGATGAAGGGCAGGCAGGCAGCAAGGTTTTTTCATTGGTCATTAAGGGATTATTTATTAATCACTTGATTCATTGCTTCTCTAATTTCCTATCTTAGGCTGTGTAAATTTTCTGCACATGCATTCTTTCAGCCAACCCCACCCCCCTCTCTCTTCCTCTCTCTTCCTCTCTCTTCCTCTCCTTTTCTCTCTCTCTCTCTCTCTCTCTCTCTCTCTCTCTCTCTCTCTCTCTCTCTCTCTCTCTTTGTGTGTCTGACTTTGTCTCCCGCTCTCCACTAAGGATTCACACATTTGAACACTGTACATACAATGCTAATTAAAATAGAGAGATTATATCCGTGCTAACAAAATGTTTCATTGCTATGGAACACTGAACATGCTTTAATAAATTACAGGTATTTGTTGCGCCCATCTCATTGTTAAGTTTGCAACAGAATTGTACCGGGCATTTTCATCTGTAATAGTATAAAAAATTCTGAACAATTCACAGAATAATCTAAAGATTTAACTTTTGCTGATGTTATGGGGTACTGCATAAAATATAATATGTCCTGGTGGATGATTTTTCTTGACTTGGCCAATTCCTTCCCAATTTATTTCCCCTCTCAGAAATGTTCTAATGCTGAAGTGAGTGATTGTGGTCTTTTTCCTGCTTCCTGACAGTGTGCCAGATCATGTCTAAGGGGGTGGTGGCAGTCCTGGGCCCCTCTGCCAGCCCAGCTTCCAACTCCATCATCAGCAATATCTGTGGCGAGAAAGAGGTGAGTGCTGGCTCGTTTTCCTTTATTATGAAATGCACTTTAGCCCATTATGTGTTAGTGAACAATCATTCATATCATTCCAATTATTGTAGCCACATGGTGTCCCCGAAAGCCATTCAAATCCCGCATACCAATCATCATCTGTAGTACCAGATATCAAATTTAGTATTTGTTCTATGTAATCTATGTATTCTGGAAAACGTTCCACTTTTTGGTAAATGCTTATCTTCAGCTACTACGGTTGTATATGTATGATGTGCTGAACTCTGTTCCTGTGCATTTCTGAGGTGTCAGCAAACACAACACCCCGAGTTCCTCTGAATTATGTATTAATTTCCTGAATTGTGCTGTCTGATGTTTTTCGCAACCGCCTTGCTTTCAAAAGCTGATATGTACAAGCTTCACAAGAATACATTATCCGGCTGATAAATAATCAAACACGTTTACCCTATCTGGCCCACTGACTAAGCATCATTCTTTAATGTCCTCATTATTCACAATCAACTTCAGCTTACCTCAGAAATCGGACATCGGGAATAATTATTCATCGCCGGGTCCTCTAAATGAACGCTCGGGTCACGTATCGAGAGGCTGATACAGATTTTAATGTTTACATCAGCTATAACAACCTGATCATGAATATTTATTGAGATGTATTTGTTATTAGGGCAGGCAGAATTTATCTCCATGATGGGAGAGGGTGTAATTGGATGTGTGGAGAAGGAAGAACTGAGGAAGTGTGTTAGTTCGGGACAGTGGTAGGAAATTTATAAAGTATTAAACAGACATTTTAGTTTGCGTGTTTAAGAGCCATGTGGTACATACTAGCACATTAAAACACAATGTTAGTAGAGATTGGACTATATAAAAATATGGGTTACACTGATTGATGAAGTCATCAACTAGATTTGATCAGAGAGGCGTTTGACCATTTTCACATAATGTACCACTGCATAGCCCCATCTGGCTTTTTTCTTATGGTACATTTGAATGTCCTCATTATTGACCAGCATGTGTATTCTTATTAGGGCAGAACATTGGCTTTGTGTTCATCATTGCTAAGCGCTCCAGGCACAGAACATGAAATCCCATTTGTCTGGATGCCTCCCTGCGATTCGCAACTCAGGGCACAGTTTCCCTGCAGTCCACGCTTCCTTTTTGTTCAAGTGAAACACAAGCCAATTCCAGATTAGCCACTACAGGTTCTGGTGATGTATGTGACTCCCTGGCGTGAATGAGTTTTATAGCGTTTAATATATTACACCGAAGCAACAATATGGCAGCTCTTCAGTAACCTGCAGCGCCGCTGTTTGTGAGCTTGATCTCACTTTAATCTATTTGCGTTGCTCATGTGGCGTTTTAATAAAATCCAATACGTCTGACCTTTTCCTGTGATAAATGCATGGTTTTATAATGTGTTTACAGACTGTTGTTCAATTGCAATTGGTAGCCCTACATGTGCATTTTTATTCCGAATCTTATTACGTATGCCTAGTGAGTATTTCAAATAAAAATCCGTATTCAGACCTCAGGCGTGACTATAGATTTCTATAGGATGGAGGCGTGGCTTAATAACACATGATTCAGACCATCGATTTGGGCTCGTTTTATTTATTTATTTATTTGTTTATTTTTAATAAGGAGCACTATAATGTCCAGCTCCAAGATGGTTGAGTATGCTATAAAAAAATCTGAATCTGTATTTTTGTATCCTTGGTTTTTTTTTATCTTGTAATTAAGGGTAGTGGTCTTATTTTCCAGGCACCAGGAGTGATTAATGGCCATAGACATTAAATAATGATTTACCCAAGAGACTGTAAGCTACTAGCTTGTGGATTTTTGAGTAACCCCATAATAGGCAGTTAGCAAGACTTTTAATGAAATTGTACACCAGTTATCATTGAGAGAACAGAAAGGTGAATAGCCTTTTACAAAGATGAATGTCTCTGACGTGACACTTTTACATCACTGATCAATTTGCTTCTTTTCCAAAGACATTCCGTTCACCTATTGCATCCTTTGAGATGCAAAAATTCTGAAATTGGACATTGGGATGATTATGATGGTTCCTGGTTGCCAATGATTAAACTTCAAAGACACCTTAATAGCCTAGATAATTAATAATAGCTGGATAGCAGTGTCAATTACACTTAAAAGATAGATTCAATTAAATTAAAAGATGGTTAATTTTGATAAACTTGTAATTAAATAGGACTAAAAAGTTAATTTAGCTGTTTAATATAGCAGGTGTGGGTTTCTTCACAATTGTAACACATGATGCCAATAATGTCCTCTAAAGGAGCTACTGTAAATACAGTACAAAATACACTGAATCATGCTTACAAATGCAGTTTAGCAAGCAAACAAAGCGATTGAACAATAGCTGAACTTGATATTCCTGTCAGATAGCAGCCTGCCAGAAACCTGTTGGTCACTTTGAAGAGGTACAGTATGTTGTTTGGCTCATATTTAGTTTATTTTCATTTGTATAACTTTTAACAATGGACATTGTCTTAAAGCAGCTTTACAGAGATAAAGTAGTAGTAGAGTTAAAACAATGTATAAGTTAAATGCCTATAAGTTTGGGTCCTTATAATTGTAAGTTTGTCCCTAATGAACAAGCCAGTGCTGACTCTGACAAGGAAAAACTCCCTGAGATGACTTGAGGAAAACTTGAGAGAAGCTAGACACTAAAGTGAACACATCCTCATCTGGGTGGCACTGAATGTCTTGAGACATTGTAGTAGACGGTTGATATAATTTACAGTCCAGATCCATCCTCAGAATTATTGAGTTGTTAAGTAACATCATGGATATTTAGGCTGTTAAACCATCCCCAGCTGCACAGATTGGTCAGTTGAAGAGAACTCAATTTAAAGGTAGGGCGTCATAGTCATTGTTCGGCTCTAGCAACTCCAGCCTTTGCTAAGAAACCTATCTAAATCAAATAAATCTGGTGAACAAAATACCTCTGCTGAATAAAAATCTGGCAACCTGGACATATACATTTAATCAGCTTAATGTCTGGCCCACACATTTACCTTACAAATCCCTAAATCCAAGTAAATAATTGTTTTTTACAAAACAATTACCGTAATTTCCGGACTATAAAGCGCACCCATATATATGCCACTGAATTTGACAAAGATTTTTAGTTTGAACATAAATAAGCCGCAGGTGTCTACACTGAAACTAATGAACTTTATACAGGCTTTAACAAAAGACACTAAATGCAATATGTTGCGCTTCTATTAGGAGCATAGCGGTATTTTGGGAATAGCCTGCCACTGCATTTTACGGTATTACTGCGTGTGTGGAGACCGAGGAATATGTCCTTTTTATTTTCTGATGCTCATTTCTAAGTTTCTTTAACTAACCCATAACGCTGTTGCCAAGAAAAATAAAAAAGCACAGGTTTTGGAAACCTTTCTGTGCTTATATGATTTCTGTTGCAACTGGAGTTAGCGAGCTTTCCCCTTAACCCAGACTCAACACATTACAACGGCTTGTATCTAAACAGTAGCCTACCAAGAAAGTCATTGTTCACTGTCTTCCTCCTTCCTTTCACAACTACAGTGGTACCTTGACGTACGAGTGCATTAATGTACGAGTTTTCCGAGGTACAAGCGGTCACTCGGTCGATTTTTTTGCTTTGTCGCCGCTGCTAGATGGCAAAGCGAAGCCAGAAAGCGAAGATTGTGAAGGAAATTAAGATAAGCAAAGAAGAAAAAGTTAAAATTTTTAAAGTTTAGGGATACTTAGTGTACAGGAGTGATATTAAAAAACAAGTTTTCCCTCCGCCTCCGTTTATCGCCTCTACCCCCCCCTCCACACACACACACACACACACACCCCCCACCGGCGTTTTCGTTAGCTCAAGTCGTCTTATCTCCAAGGAAAATACACTGAATAAAACCTTATTATATCTTTACATACTCTTTCTATTATGTTTTTATACAAGATTTGTTATTTAGAAATGTATTTTACAATTTAATAACATGAAACAAAAAAACGGGGTGTCATTTTGAGGGTTGAAACGGATAAATGCCATTTTAAGTATTTTCAATATGGAAAACTGATTTGATGTGCGAGCAAATGGAGATACGAGCTCGTCCACGGAACGAATTAAACTCCTAGGTCAAGGTACCACTGTATTTCTCTGGGGAGTTTATCTTTTGTCATCGTCGTGCGCCACCGGTGGAAGTTTTTCTCCCGATGCCGTGCAGCTCAGAACACAGGTGAGGTGCGTTTTTTTCGTTCCCGTTCGGAAATTTCATTGGTCTAATGTTATGGGGTTCAGTTTTTTGGCTTGAAGTTTGTGAAACCGGGAAAAACCCAGGAAAAAATCCATAAATTAGCCGCTTCGTTGTTTAAGCCGCGGGGTTCAAAACGTGGGAAAAAAGTAGCGGCTTTTAGTCCGAAAAATAGGGTATTCAAAAATTAAGTCAGCTTTGCATTATTGCACTGCACTTCTTTAAATCTTGACAAATATTTTTTTCTTTTGTAAAACATTTCTGGATTGTAATTTAGTTCAGTGGGCAAGGTATCTCACAATTACATATTGATTTCTGATTCCGCATTTGGACAAAGTGAATTATTAAATAAGCCCAGCAGCAATTGACAGGCTGGCACAGATTAGCACTGGGATGCTAAAAGCACGCCTTCCATGCAAGCGTTGCTCTTTAAGGACAGTTTGAAACAAGTGAGATCAGATTGTAATGGACAGCACTAAGCCTTCAAGATCCTTCATTCGCATATATAACCGACGCAAGCTTTCTGTTCTACTTCTTCATGACCAAGCATCCATTCCTGTAAAGGTTTTTTTTTTTTTATTGTAGTAGAAAAAGGTCTGAACTGGTGGTTACTACTTAGCCTGCATAAATTTGCAACATCCCCTGTTAACTTTCTTCAGCTCAGAGAGGCCACTGAAGGTGGTTCTGGTTATGAAAACTGAGGTGAAGATGAAAGGGGTTTCATGGGCAGACTCAGACCTTATTGATGCACAAAAAAAAAGTGTGGGTCTGAAAATAAAAACTATTTGTTTGCTGGCAAGTGTTTAGAAGCCTTCATGGTTGAACTCTTGAGGCATCCCGGTTTTAACAAATTCTTGTATGTAAAAAAAAAAAATTCTGAATAGCTCTAACACCAACAAAGGTGTGAAATACATTTTTACAGTTGCATTGCAACATAAGTTGTTCTCACTCACTTGGATTTAGTCTAGAACGCTTGGATTTTTATTAAGAAATTATCTTGAATTATTAATGCTACATTTCAGAAGGTAGGAGATCTAAAAAGATGCTATTAGTAGTACTAGTATTAGTATTAGAGCAGGATGTGGGTTTAAATCCTAGCAAGCTGCCATTGCTGGAACCTTGAGCAAGGCCCTTAACCCTCAGCTGCTCGGCTGCAAAAATTAGCTACATGTAAATTGTAGTAGCTCAGTCCCAGTGTACCGTCACACACACACACACACACACACACACACACACACACACACACGCACTTTTCACCTTCCTACCATCAGGAAAGAGGTTCCGAAGCATTCAGGCCTCACATCCAGACAGTGCAACAGTTTTTTCCCTCAAGCCATCAGGCTCCCCAACACACAGAACTGAACTGGAGCTCTCACACACACACACACACACACACACACACACACACACACACACACACACACACACACACACACACACACACACACACACACACACACTGAGCTACAAATCTGAACTTAAACACACACTCAATACTCATTTCGATTCACACACCACCATGTCTTCAGCATCACTCATTTTATACTATTATAACTGTTTACATGCTGTTTTGCACATCTACCTGATTGCTGCTTTTGCTGTTTTGCACAACATTTTGTGTTTATTTACAAGTAGACTCTTGTATACAGTTCTCTTTTGCACAGGTTTACTGACAGCACTATATTGTGTTTTGTGTATCTGTCCTACACTGTCTTGTGTTGTCTGTTTGCACTGTTTGCGCTCGGTTGCACACGATGCACTTTATGTGGCTAGGACAACTTACTTTATTCCTAAGCTCTGTGTTTTGTATGTAGCTCTATGTTTGTGATGTAGCTTTTTTTTGTTTTATGTAGCACCAGGGCTCTGGAGAACCGTTGTCTTATTTCACTGTGTACTGCGTCAGCTATATAACGGTTGAAATGACAATAAAAGCTTCTTGATATGGCTTGAGTTGCTCTGGATAAGGCTGTCTACCAAATATATCATCTAGAGATGACAAGTTAGAATCCCAATGATGCTTTATGCTTTTCTGTGTAATACAACAGAAAGAAACCACCTGATTACAACTTAGTTACCAAGGACGCTTAGAGTGTGTCATTACTTTTTAATCACACTCTCAACTCCTGCTGTCGGATGAGTCGCTGTTACTTTATAACAATGGGAGTGATTTAGAGAGGTAAACCTGCTTCTCGAAGGCTTTTCAGCACAGCAGGTAGAGGGGTATGGTGAGGATGTTGATGCCACTCTAATGCCATACTCTCTGTTGTGCATCTGCCTCTATGTGAACAATAGACAGATGCATCCCCCTCATCTGTATACCTCTAATTAGAGGTGAACAGCTGTTGCCAGTGGCTTTCTTGACCTCCCTTTTTCTTAGCAGAAGAGATCTGTTGCAGACCTCAGGGATGTTCACTTCAATGTCTGCTTCTTTCTTTCATGCAAATAGATAAGGGTGTGGTAGTTTACCCCTTATAACAAAAAGCCGACCTCTTTCATATGCAATCAGGCCGTTTTTTTTTATACAAGTGAGCCATAATCATCCATATTCCAATACGCTTTTTGTTCCCCCAGTGCCACTGTCATTTTGTTGTGTTGTATTCATTGGAGATCAGCCCTCAGATTTTCCAGTATGTTTTAGCAAGATGTGCGATCAATGTGGTTTTTCAACAAGACATTTGTGAAAATTGATATGTGTACAGTAAATCACAAATATTCATTCACCTGCACATGATTTTATTGTGTTGTTAGATCAGGCAAAAATCTAAAATCACTACTTATAGTCAGAATAGGATGCCAAGACAATAAGGCTTGATATACTAAGATGTTCAAGCCACAATTCATCTTAATCCTAAGTGTGTAAGCTAAGTACTGTAAGTAGGTTTACCCAAGTTTGTGGACACTTGACCAGAGACCAGATGATAAGTGGCCTGCACAAAGCTCTGAAATCAATCCTACTGAACAAATTTGGGACAAATTAGAGCCCAGACTTCACCCCAGGCTTCCTCACCCAACAACATGGACAATCTTTTAATAGCTCTTATGGTTGAATTTGTGCATCTTTCCACATATGCTTTAAATCCTAGTGAAAAACCTTCCTTAAAGAGCAGAGGTTATTATAACGGCACATGCAGGACTAAATTTGGAATATAATTTACATTTATAGCATTTTAGCAGATGCCCTTATCCAGAGCAACTTGCAATTATTAAAGCAGGGTCTTGCTCAATGGGCAGGAGTGGTAGCTTGATCAGACTAGGACTTGCGTTCACAACATTTCGATCAGAAGTCCCAGTTGTTAACCACTGAGCCACCATGTCCCACTTCTCAGAATGCATATGGGTGTGATGGTCAGGTGTCCACAAACTTATGCTAATACAGCTTGCATACTATATGTACAATATACATTTAATGAAAATATACATAATCTTTTTAATGGGTTTGCATTTCATCCAGAAACCTTTTTGACATTGCCTCGAAACTAAGTATAAATAGAATTATGTGTGTAGTTTGAGGCAGTAATGCTGGCATCTAATAAAAAAATAGCCAAGAGGTATGTTGTGGTACATTTTAATTGCACATTTTTATAAAAATGTATTGCATTGTCTAGATTTTCTGTTTCAATTAGTAACCCACTGACATGTCAGCTGTCCTATTGCCTTTCACACCTTGTACCTGTTCTGACACTAGAGCATTTATTCAGTAAGAACCACACTTATTAACATATCTTTGTTACTGCCCGAGCTTTTTGACGCCTCTGAGCTCAAACAGTTCTATTGCTTAGAGGTAGCTTTTTAAACCCCAATTAACACCTATTGCACAATGAATCCAGCATGCAGTTCCGAGCACAATTGCCATAATAAATTTCAACCTTCTTATAATTGCACCTTAATTTCTAACACGTTGTGAGCATGTTTTGCTTCACAAGCATAGTCTATTTCTACATTGCATTAGCTCGCAATTGTATGATCAGATTATGATTGAGTCATGTTAAAAATGAACATCATTACAATCACAGTATAAGCGTTGTGGCCAGAACAACTCTGGTATTAAATTATTTGAGAGAAATAAAAAGATTGACGCGAACAGAAATAATATCTGATATTCTAAGGCTTATTATGCTGACAGCTGGCTGACTTCCCACACTCCAACTAGTTTTCTCTCATACCTCCGTATTGCATGAGAGAAATGAAGTCTAATGTATACAGTATAAGAACATGGTGTGCATAAAATACAGGTGGGGAAAACATATACAGCGTAATATATAACTTGAAATAATAATAATAATAATAATAATAATAATAATAAAAATCATGTGCTACAACTGCTGCCTAAGCAATTACAGGGAAGCGGAGCCATAACATCGCCAAAAGTGATTTGTAGTCACACTCATGATGGTGAAGGTCATCACAATGGATATGGGTGTAATTGTCTGACTGTAGGAGGAAAGATCTAGATAAACAAATGGTGAAAATCTGAATCTGAAAAGTCATTTTTTGTCACAAAAATTGACAAAAGATGGCAGAAAATCTAATCAGGTGAAAGTTCACCTTATAGGTTTTGTTTAAATTGGTCAGGCTTTAAAATTTTGGACACCTGGTTTAAAACTTATAACAAAAAACATCTATGCAAATTAGGCCTAAATTTGGCATGATGGTGGGGATAGACACTCTAGCCTAAAGAAGGAGCAGACGAAGAAGAAAGGTTGAATAAAATTCTATGGTGCCTTTGGTGTTCATGCCAATAATCATAATAATCATAATAATAATCATAATAATCATAATTATAATAATGCTGTCTATATAGATGTGCCTTACAAGTCCAGGCTCCCCAGTTTGATCCTGAGGTTGAGAATTCTTTTTTAATCCCCCTTCTGAATTCCATTTAATTGGCACCTGATTGATTTTTTTTACTATTTATACAGCTGGGCACAGATATATTGGATGAAGCAGAGGATCTTATCCATAACATTATTACTTGGTTAAAAGGAGATGATATTACCTCATTCTTTATAATACATTCTCAGATAAACCACTGAAAGGCCTGGAACTCCTTTCTTTCTGAATATTAGTTCTGAATGATCACCAGCTATGAACAGAACGAGGCAGTGTGAAATCAATGGAAAAAAAGGATCTGGCAATGTAATGTTCATCAAACCTCTGAGTCCCAATGGGATTCACAATTTTCTCGTCTACTTTGCGAAAAGCTTTCTGGAGGGCCCGCTGTTATTAGTCTTTTCAGAAGTTTAAATGAGACTGCAGCTGTATTTACATGTGGGTTTTCCCAGTGGCAGCTGAAATCCTATCGCTTATTACCCCATATTAGCTCAATATAGAAAAATAATTTTATGACCTCGCCTTCATATATGACCACAGGCTTCTCAGTGTTTGATCGACTCTGCAAGTGTGTACTCGCTCTAATACAATCAAAGCAAAACCGATAAATTAATCAGTTCATTACTTTAGTGAGTTTTCTGTATGCACATGTTTAGTACTTTTCCTTTGAGATTTTTTAGAGTGATTATTTTCTATCACACTGTTTTACTTACCCTTATCCCCTATTATTTATTTCTATATTTTTCTCACTCAGCTTTAATCCAACCTGCAGCACTTCTACTTACTTTCTGCCAAGTTTCTGAGTATCCCTTCAACCCCCTTACAGCTACCTCTCTAATACCCCACATTCACTTGCTTTATAAACTAGTTAGCGAACGCTATGCAAAAGAATGGTTCACTTTTATTGCATGGTCCCACGAGGTTAAGTGTTTCCTGAGTTTTTCTTAAATGGGGGAAAAACATATTACGAGGGGGAAAATAATGTAGAATTATTTTAAATTCAAACATAATTGGGATGACCCAAATTAATATTACAATGCCCTACAATGATAATTCAGATTAACATTGCGTTCATTTGCAGTGAGAAGAAAATGGCATGATCTTTTATTAAACAGGAGTTTTGTTTATCTGGCACATAAGGTGCAAGTAGCAGGTGTAAGATCTCATTATAGCCTACTTTGCCATATGGCATGCAATTTGCATAGATCCCTTTGGAATTGGAAATCGTACAAATGGTGTGTTTGTTCACATACCACAAGCAAAATTAAGTTGGACACTTGCAAGGTGTTCACTGGGGAGGCAGGTTTACCCTACAGCCCTGGTGGCAAAAGGCCCTGTGAAAGAGTAGCTAATGTTTTCAGGTTAATGAAAAATTCATACAAGCTAGGAAGTATTGTGCGTTGTGCTGAATATGCTAAATATGTCGACAGTTTAAGGGGTTAATGCAACATTGAGGAGGGCTCTTATTGGGCAGTTACTCCACAAAGGACCACAAACCAACAACAACCAAAGCACAAAGCATCATAGCATCATCATGGCACCTGTCAATCAATATTATACAGAAATGCAGAAAAACAGAGTGCTGCATCACAAACAGGAATTTCATGCAGTGAGAATAAATGCCATTACTAAAGAAAGAAACCTGTTTAACGCAATTACACAAGTCTCCTTTAACTGCAGCCACAGCTGCGGCGCCCGGATACATCATCTCTAGCATAAGCATCGATATTAACTTCATAACTTTTCTGCTGGCCTAAACAGAAGCACTGACCTACATTTACAACCTAAATTCTAATATTTGTTCTATGAAATTCTATGAATTTATTCCCAACAGTTTATTCTCTTTATTTCGTAGTGTTTCTCTTGGCTGCACTGGTTCCAGTACGTGTATGTTGATGTTAGATTTTTTGTCCAATCAGATTTCAGCCTCTATGTGCTGCCATGTCAATCTAATCTGCCCAGGGTCTTCAGATTCCGTAGTGCTGGCCAGTGTACCTTAGATTATATTAGCAATGGGTGTGTTTCTTTAACCAATCAGATTTCAAATTCATCTCACAGGGCCAGCTAGCTGGCCCAGAATAGCTTTAGCATTTTTCTGTCCTCTGATTGGTTGGTCAAAGCGAAACTGTTACAGCCCAGTTCGGCTAGCAAAACACACGTGTAGCGATCTGCACACAATAATACATTAGAGTTAGACTTTTTTATTCCCACAATGGCTGACGGAGGAAAATAAATTTATTTGGCTTTTGACATACTTAAAAATACATTTTGAAGAAAATCTAGACACCATGAGGAGGTCGGCTAACCCCAAAGCTAGCTAGCTTGTCTCAGCCCAAGAAAGGGTTTGTTTGCCACTTCCAGACCTGTGAATATGAGCGGTACCACTGCCTGACAGCCTCTAAGGAGCTGTGCATTTGAGTATGCATTATGAGTCTGCATCTCTGGTAAATAGGTTGTATTTTATTTACATTTTTAATGTTTTTGTCATGTTATTAAACAAATATTGATTCTGAACTGCTCCAGATGATGTAGGTGGCACAGTTGTGGTTGAAGTGTAGAGGTCTGGAGATTGCTTTAGTACAATGTTATTCACCCTCTATATGTGAAATGCCTCGCTTTAATGGCACGCGTTGTTTTTGTATTGTATTCATGGTTTCTATAAATGCGAAGTGATATAGGTGGTATTAAGAGGTGGATTAAGTCGAGGAAATCCCCACTGAAGGCCCAGGTACCAAATGCACGGCCCCTCACTGCATTTTTCTAAATGTCTTTTGTATCTGCAATTAAATCAATTTATTCTCCTCTCTTAGACATGGACTCTGGAGTTAAAGTAGCTATTAAAAGCACATGAATATATTTGAGCTTGTGCATTTTGCTACAGATGTGGTTTGCTAGCACTGACTAGCGAGCTCTGACAATGCAATCAAAGGACAGGAAAATGCAAATGTTATTGAACGCATGCTAGATGGCCTCGAAATCCGATTGGTTAAAGCAAAAGCTTAATTCTTATGTACTGTAAGCTACAGGTGGCTAGGACAACTTACTTTAGTTCTTAGCTCTGTGTTCTGTTATGTAGCTCTATGTTGTGTGATGTATCGCTATGCTGTTTTAGGTACCGCCAGGGTTCAGGAGAAACGTCTCATTTCACTGTTTACAGCTATATATGTGGTTGAAATGACAATAAAAGCTTCTAGACTCTTGACTGCTGTTTCTGAAGGCTCAATGCAGAACTCAAAGAGAAACTTACAATACTAGAAGCAGTGGACAAAAGAGAAAAGCAATGAGATGAAAATAATAGACTATTGGGAATAATTTAATATATAGGCCTATATAGACCTAAGTCAGTGATTCTGAGATTATTATTAAGAAATGCTAATGACCATGAATGTTAAACAAGTGCAGTAGGTCATATAATGTGATGCAATGGTGCAGTGGCTTGTGAAAAATGTAGTCCCTGTCCATAATCCTGACATATATTTTATGCACTATATTTGTTAGATAACCGCCAGTGTATAACTGCAGATCTCAACAACCACTGTAGCTTTCAAATATGGCAACCAACAAACTCTAAACCACTTTATAGCCTTATATTTCATGATACTTCAAGTACATTTTTTTGCCTCTTAGATGTTTTTAATGCAGTTGGATTAACTCTTGTGAGTTTCCTGACAATATTCGAGTTATTTCCCTTCGATTGCGATTTCAATGTAACTTGAGAGTTTCTATTCTGAGAACTCTATTCAGAAAGCACTGATTTAAGCATTCACAAGAGCAACCTTGGTATTAAGATTGATTAACACCCAGGGAGCCCCCTTGGGCTATAAATGCTTTATGTTTTGACTCCTTGATAAAGTTTTTAATGAACCCGAATGAATTAATTAAGAGATTAATTTGGAGCGTGTTTTGCAGTCATAAAAGAAACTAAACTAAAATATAACAGGAGGTTGAACACATTTGATGTCCTCCTAGTACTTATGTTGTCAAATATGTGTAAATTCACAGTCACGCCATCCAGATGCTCAGGGTTTAAGGCAGAGGTTAAGCACAGCCTGGTGGATACATCGTTTCCCGGATGCTTGCTTGTCTGGCATTATTTAGTTCCCTCTAGCCCACACCAAGTCTTCTTTTAAATAACTGTAATTAGTGCTTCTACAGCCACTGGAGGCTGCTCGCTTACTCCAAGGGCAAAGAGCAACATACATACATTTTGTCTTTGGTCCACTAGACTCCCAGGAAGTAGTTCAGAAGCATACACCATCTGTTAAAATAAAACATCAAACACTTTCTTTTCTTTTCCTCCCTATGGTGTATAAATAGTGTTTGCCAGAAGCATTTACACTGTGAAAGCTTTTTTATTTCACAAAGTAATTTAAGACTAGGTGTATTACTCGTATGAGGTCCTCAAAGCAGAATCTTTTAATTTCCTTGAAATGAGTTCCTTTTTCCTCATTTCCAGCATAAAGAAAAACCTTTAACCCCTTCAGGTCCTCTGGAATCTGTCTTCATGTGCTCTCTGTACAGCAGCAATTTATTACACCGTTCCTACATTCATTACTAAGTTACTAATATTTCTCCTGAAGCTCATGTGAACTATTAATTAGCTCAGCGAATCCAATCACATGTGCTGTGATCTTATTTAACCCGAAGGCAAATCTTTAAGGCAATTTATTAATTGTGTGGGGTTGTTGTTTTTTTTTATACTTTTCACACTCTGACTGGCTTCATGCAGAAAACAAATTACTCTCCAAATAAAGATGACACCTAGTGTAAAGATGAAGGGGTGCATGTCAACTTCTGACTGAATGTGCTATTTATCTAATTATGTGCAAAAGTAAAAGGTTGAGATGTTTCATTATGTTTGCTTGCATTCACTAACAACAGCATTGAAAATAGGATTCGAGATGGAGCAGAAAAGCTGAGTGAGAAATGCTGAATATATTTTGTGATTAGGCTGAGTAAATACATCCATAAAATGATCATTATTAATATAATTCATGTAGCTAATTACAAAACCCTGGGAATTTGAACACAGAAAATGACATACAAGAAGGTGGGTACCTATTTAGAATCGCAAAATGACACGAAACCTTTGCAAACTTTGGCCTTGAGATGAAATTAAAAACGTGTAAGTTGTCAAAATGCGACCTCAAGTACAAGAGTAAACTGTTACACAGCCGTGATTAAATAACTAGAGCCATTTTTGTGCTTAAAGCATTTATACAACAGCGTAATTATGTAAATGCGGGAAAAAATAAAAGCTACTAGATGGCACTTGATGGCTATTTATTTGGTCACTGTACAGCAGTATAGATATATTAAATACACAGACAGGCAGTCTGTTTCTCCATAAAAAAAAAAAAAAAAAGAGTAACAAATTTGATTTATTTAGTAATCTGCAATATCCAGAAAATTGCAAGAAAAATATTGTCAGGTTGATTAAAAGCTAGATTAAAACTAACCATAAATAGTGGTGAAGAGTTTTGAAGAAATTTTGTTTGATATTGTAGTTTATTAGATTTTCTCATTTCCGGAAACGTCTACTTCACAGCCTTTTAATGCATAATATATTACTTTTTACTTCAGTACATTTTAGAAAAGCATGGTCTTTCTTACCTCTTTGAGGTGTATAAATGTGTTAAATGAGAACCTGTTGCTAGACCTCAACAGTCACCTTACAGGTCATGGGAGAGTTTAGAAATCTCTGGAACATTAAATTGCATAAATAATTGAAAATATTGTTCTAAAACATAAGTACTTATTTCGATACTTAAGTACTTTCAAAAGCAAATACTTCTGTACATTAACTTAATTGTAGATTGGAAATTAGAAATTAGAAATTATTTTTACTCGAGGAATATTAAAGGGAGACTTCATCCATTGCTGACTATAATAGTCAATTGGGATGTTATTTAAAGCCTTCCAGAATGGTACTCAATGATGTGATTTGCCAAAACTTTTTTTTTTCAGGTTGTTGTAGCTGGACTTTCTCATAGTATGCTTTTAACTAAACATGATATAGAACAAGATATCTTTTATTCATTGAAGTGGCTTTGTGAGATGCAAAAGTGAGTAGAAAAATAGAGTGTAATCTATTCCAAGACCAAGAGTCAAACAGTTAACAATATTTAAGAAAGAAATATAAAATTATAAAATTATTAATACATATGTACATAATCTAAGAGACACCTTAATATGAAGGCTATTTGCAGATGCAAAGCTGTGTCTAAAATATTAGTTATTTTCAAAGAATGTCGCTCAACACACCTATTAATATCATCTGCAGTATATGCACTCTGCATGATTACGTTTTAAATGGTTCTATAAAGGAAATGGCCAACCAACCACCGCACTGTCAAAAAGAACAGGACTGTGAAAATTGCTAATTTAGTCAATAATATAATGTATTAATCAATTTTATTAATATCGAATAAAGACACTTATCAAAAGCAGGAAACAGCATGGAGCACAGTAACAGACCTAATGACATTTTATTCTTAATTGGGTTTTAATAATTAGTTGTGTACAAAATAGGCTGTCTATTTAATCTAAAAGTGTGCAATTAAACTGTTTTCAATTACGCCCAATTACCAAGTTATTGCATAGTGTTTGTACAAATACTAGGGCCAAAAGCCTTTTCGAAGCTGAACAGGCAACTGACTGGTAATTGGCACTTATCTATTAATCATTCTGAAAAACGAGAAAATAACCCGGGTGATTCCGATTGCAAGAAATAAATCCAAAACAAGTGCACTGAAATAATTCTTAATGAATGTCTTTCGTGAGAGTGATCATGTGTCAAGCCAAAGATAAATTCTTGTTTGGAGGTGGACTGTGCAAACTTACAAATACAGGCAACAGCACACTAAATCACAAAGTACACACAAAAACCTTAACCTGAACACAAACCTGAACAATATTTATAACAACAATAAAAACTAAAGAAAGAAAAAGAGTTCAGGGAGATCTATTCATGAGGGTTGAGAATTGAAATAGAAAGTCATGTGATGGAACGTGTCAATAAAGTACAGTGGCTTGTAGGAAACAACATCCTTGTCCATAATCCTGACAGTTGACCCTGTTGTGAAAGTGTAGTCTAGTAAGGATGCAGTCATATACATAGTACGCTTTTTACTGATGCAACCATTCCAAATCCAATGCAAAATCTGCATGTTCAGTACACTACAATTGGACTAATGATGCATGAGATTGAACTGCAAATCTTTTGTTTGCTCAATCACTGTGTGCAACTACTTTTAATTCGCTGGCGTGGCAGTTTTTTGGGTTTGCTCTTAAAAAATGTCATTGATCAAAACATTTTTGTTTGCATGCAAAAGTTGCTCATGCAGAAAGATCTAAATACATAAAATAAGGCAACCCATTTTCACCACAGGGCACAACAATAAACATAATGAAGTCAGAACTAAAATGAAAACCTCAAGTTGATCGAATTTCAGATTCACACACTTGTGCCAGATTTTATGAAGAAACAAAGGCTAAAGTTCACAAATAGCTGAATAAAACAAAATTCAATGAACGATAGTTATTACTGACAGCTGGACATAAAGTAACAGAGGTTTGTTACTGTAACACACTATATAAACATTGCATCTGAAAATAAAATTCATTTTTTTTTTCTTTTTTTTTCATTCAAGCTAAATTAAAAGAAATAATGACTGAAAATTAGGACCAAAAGGGTGGACTGTTACACCTCATTTTGCTAAAGATACAGTCTATCTGCTAAGGACAGTCTAGCTATCATAGACTAGTTATTTTGAACTAATCATCAGGCTTGCTTCTGAACAGTACACCAAAAAGCTGTAAAAGGTCAGAGATGATAGGCGGTAGTCAAATGCAAAGTCATCATCTATGATGATGACATCATTTCTTATCCATACCTATATGCCCAAAGGGCAATAGAGAAGTGCAGGGGGAATGATAGAAAGAGAGTCAGCTCACACCATGTTCCCAGTGGTTTCATGGCCATTACCCACTCGTCATTGCTCCAATCCAAAAAGTCCTACTCATGCCTATCATGTTAGTTCAATCCATCTTTGCTACCGGCAACTCCTTTCCTCCCTGATGGAAAGTGAAGGGAAACCAATTGGGGACGCAGGGGTGTACAAGTGCGGCACATGGTCACACAACATCACGCAGACAAGCAATCTAAAGTGATAAAGAGGCCTGCTCCCCAGATGCATTGTGTCCTCCGTGATCTCCTTCAGGCACCACTGAGTCCTGACTTACCCACACATCAGCAAATATCAAACTAAAACTCAACAAAAACATGACCTCTGAGCAACATAAAGTAGAATATATTTTTCAAGCAAATGCTTCTCATAGTGTTTTTGAAAGTTTTTCTGTTTCATGGTACATTTTCAATTCTAGATTTTAGAGTTTCTTGTAAAGTGTAAGAATTGAGCTGTGATGTATCTTGCTGTTATAAAAAAGTCATTAACAACAATGTGGAGTTACGTTGACTACACCTATAACATTGATTATTCCCGATAAAAGCATATAATGAAGTGTTCAATTCCTCATACAAGTGTGTAGACACCTGGCCTGTACACTGACATGTGCTTGTTGAATATCCCATTATAGATGTAGTCCCTCCTTTTTCTGTGTAGGCTATTTATTAAATTCTGGAACATGGCTTTGGAAATTTGTACAAATGGACTAATGTTGGGTGAGGAGGGCTGGTTGAATGATCAGTGAGGTTTAGGGCAAGGTTCCGTGAAGCCCTTCAAAATCCAACTTTTGGCAAATCCTGTCTTTATGATCCAAATATTGTCCAGGTTTGGACTTCTCAGTTCCACTGAAGGTAACAATGCTTAATGTTTCAAGATCACTGGAGAAGAATCACTCATGGTTGCCATAGTCAGGTTGTTAAAAGCTTTCGAAAATATTATGTATTTTAAAGCCACATACACTGATCAGGCATAACATTGACATAAGATTATTACAGGTAAGTGAATAACGTTGATTATGTCTTCATCAAGGCACCTGTTAGTGGGTGGGATATATTAGGTAGTAAGTGAGCATTTTGTCCTCTAAGTTGATGTGTTAGAAGCAGCAACAATGGCAAGCGTAAGAATTTGAACGAGTTTGACAAGGGCCAAATTGTGATGGCTAGACGACTGGGACAGAGCATCTCCAAAAACTGCAGGTCCTGTGGGATGTTTTCGGTCTGCAGTAGTGAGTATCTATCAAAAGTGGTCCAAGGAAGGAACAGTGGTGAACCAGAGACAGGGTCATGTGCGGCCAAGAATAATTGATGCGCATGGGGAGCGAAGGTTAGCTCCCGTGGTCTGATCCAACAGACGAACTCTTGTAGCTCAAATTGCTGAAGGAGTAAAATATTCACCAGGACTATTTTGGCAGCAAAATGGGGACCATTACACTATTAGGCAGGTGGTCATCATGTTTTGCCCTATCTGTGGCCATAAAGTTATGCCTGGTCTGTGTATATTTACTGTACATTAAGGTTATAGAATGTCCAAGAAACAAAAAAGCAGAAACTATTGTAAGAACCATGCGACAGAAAATGTATCAATGGATTGTGGCCAATCAGATTTGTCTGTAACCACATGTACTTTATACCTGTACTGAATTTCCCACTTGTTTAAATACAAGTTTAATTTACATTTGTAAGTAATATAATAAAAGTAAAAAAGTAAATGGGGAATGTTATGTACAGTATCTCACATTACAGCAACCATTTTAGTATTACTTCTCAAGATACAATGCTATCGAAATTAAACTTATATATTTTATAGTAGTCATTGTGCAGCTTGTATAGCAGTATAGATTTGCAGACTCTTAAAAAAAAAAAAAAATAAAAAAAAAATAAAAAAATAAAAAAATAGAAAAAAACAAATAGCGATTATTGTCAAATTACTACCACTATAACAGTACCAGCAGCACTCGTGCAGCCCCAGACCATGACGCTACCACCACTATGCTTGACTGTAGGCAAGACACAATTTTCTTGGTACTCCATATCATGGCATTGCCACACATGCTGGACACCATCTAAATCAAACAAGTCTATCTTAGTCTTATCAGACCACAGGACATGGTTCCAGTAATCCATGCTCTTGGACAATTTGTCTTCATCAAACTGTTTGCTGGCTTTCTTGTAAACCAGTTTCAAATGCATAGCATGAGGACTTAACTTCTTTGATCGACTCTTAAGAGTGAAACCCGTCTTGGAAGACCTCTGTATGACCCTGGCCACTGTACTGTAACTCAGTTTCAGGCAGTTATCAAACTTTTTTGTTGCCTAGGCCACCTTTGTAGAGAGCAACGATTCTAATTCTCAAATCCTCAGAGAGTTCTTTGCAATGAGGCGTCGTGTTGAACATCCAGTGGTCAGTATGAGAGAATTGTACTCAAAGCATAAAAAAATTGTAACTGCTCTAATACACCATATACAAATTTGTATTGTCCTGTCAAGCAAACAAAAGCATGAACATGATGAATAGGACATGTGGCTTTGCATGGTTAAGGGACATACAGCTGTTATTACTTAGGGTGTACTCACATTTGTTGGCTGTTATTTTGACAATAATGGTTGTATGTTGATTTATTTTGAGGACAGTAATTCTATACTGCTATACCAACTACACATTGACTACTCTAAAATATATCCAAGTTTTATTTCTATATTATAATTAGTTAAATAGCTTTGTCTTTATTTAACCTACCTCAGATTTTCTTCTTTACTTTTGAACTAGGCATACTCATTGAGGGCTTTTTAAATAATTTTTCTACTTACTAAACATAGCTATCTTGAGCGTGGTTTCTTACACTTGTAACTTTGTGTTTCTGCATAAGGTACCATATGTGAAAGTGGCCCCGGAGGACATACTGAAGGTTCAGTTTCCTCGTTTCACCACGCTAGACCTCAGACCCACCAACACAGATATCAGCCTGGCTGTAGCTGGCCTCCTCACCTTTTTCAACAGCACCACGTCTTGCCTCATCTGTGCTCAGGCTAACTGTAAGTAACAAACACAGCAGTCTTTCCTTGTGCTATAGTTTTACACATACTTCTACATTAATCTATTAAAGAATACTACTATTTCATTAAACACATGTATAGCAGTGGCACCCAGTCATAGTCTGATTTGAATAATCCTCCCCAAACAACGTTTTTTTTTGTTTTGTTAACATTATAATTACTTTCATACATCAATAACTATCAGCAAAGCATTAATTATTCTAAATTTGACAATTAGCAAATGTGACTTTAAATGAGACTTTGTGTTAGTGTGCATACAGTTAATATCAACTATTGATTAAGTACTTGTGACCATATAAGTTAATGCTGCCAAATGCTGTAAATGTAACTTCTCATGTTTATACTCATGATTAGAGTATACCCTTTTACTCTACATTTACAATATATATATATATATATATATATATATATATATATATATATATATATATATATATATATATATATATAAATCAAATAACAAGGCCATTTTGCCAATAATGTTGCCAGAGAAGTAAAAATCACTGAGGTAAGTGGTTAAATTTTCCTGTCTTGTCTAAGTATTAGTATTGAGATATTAGTCTTTGTTTTGGATTAAAAAGGAAATATCATATGCTTCCCACTGGAGTTTAGACATGAAGACTCCCCTCTACCCAGGAGCACAAGGTCATGGGAGCATCATGATGTAACATACTGTGTGTTGAATTATACAACACCAGGCCTATCCCAAATATTATTACCTTCCTCTTTTAAGGTTCAAAAATCTATAACATGACCTGTTTCCTATTTCAGGTGTCATTGTGTTTGTTTTTGGTGAAAGTATTCATAGTATGATATAAATTATATCCCCCAGTTAATGCTGATGCAATGTGTTAGTGAGCAATGATACTCAGAGTTTGCAACACCTTGGCAATATACATTAAATGCCAAACCATCACAAAATCACCACAGCAAACTCAACAGCATCCAGTATTGTGATAGTCTTAATGACTGCTTATAATGCATTTGGACTTGAACACACTGAAGTGCAGGCTTGGAGCATAGGACACCTATGAACTGGTCCAGTAAATATATATACAGTACAGTACCGTACAGTACATGTACTTTCAAGTAACACGAGTATGAAGATGCTTAATCCTACATGACCTTTTTATAATATCATATTGCCTTATATGATTGTCTTTTCGATTCTTTGTTACTGCACTTACATTTTGCTGAGATCATGAGAAAACAACTTTTTACTTCAAGTTTACAAGAAAAATTAAATCATGTTCATGAGAAACAACTTGTGATTATGTGGAAAGATTGAAAAAAATAACAATGACTGACCTCTTAGGAGTTTTAGATTGAACACACATTAGCAACAGTGTCCTTTTTAAATATAACTGTATCAATCACAATCTGAATATCTGCTTTTTTCATGAAAGTCTTTACTCCTTGTCATTTATAATCACCTAATGAATTATATATACCCTATATTTGACTAAATAAAATACAAAGTTCAGTTTCAGGCTTAGGAATAAAAATATAACTATATAGATAGTAAAAACTGAATCTTTTTTTTCTCTGTGACTCTTTCATTATGCAACTCATTGGTAATCATTAATCATTATCTACTCCATCATTAGTGCTGAAAAACTCACTAATGATGGCGCAGGCATAAATTAGTTTATGTATTAGTATGCTTTAAAAGTTTTTTGCTTCTCTACTATGCAGCTTCATGACCTGAAGACATAAATGATTAGTATATGATTAGATATTAGAGTTGATCAAGAATTCTATCCTTCTATTCTAAAATGCACTACAATACAGTAATATGATGCTATTATACCTCTGCATTCATGTGACAAATTTAATTACTGTCCATAGTTTATTTACAATCAGTTTTAGTATTTTTCTGCTCTCTCTCTCGGTGTCCTTCAGGCAGCCATTATATATGCTGTCTCACTTATTTACTATCACAGCACAGGAACCGATAGTGACGGCTATTTCTCTGCTCACAGTGAAACAAGTATATAAATGGACTGATAAACATCTTTACTTTGTCAAAGATATAAGAGTTGACACCAACGAAATGGTATAGTGCACATGCATAGAAGTGGTTTCCAATCCTAATGAGGACATGGGCAACCTGTGTGGTTTATTAAAATCTAGTCCTCTCCTGTCCCTGTCAGCACACCGAATTTATTTTTATTTTTATATATTCACTTGTGGGCTGCATTCAGAGTCACCAACTTCGAAATAAAAGTTAATATTTAAGTCAGTATTTGCATGGGGAAAATAATTTGCATTCAGTTTTCGGTTAGGCAGTTGCTCAAGTAAATTTTTTTATGCTCCCTATTCAGATTATTAAAATCATATGCATCTAGATTACGCCTCTGGGCTTGCCATATTGTTCTAAAGTAGCTTATAAGTGTTTGAGACAGAGTTTTCCAATAGACTGCCACCATCAAATACAGACACTTGCCTTTAAACTTGTGAAAAAATCAAGGACAGATAATTTAAACAGACATTTGACAATTGACAGTTACGCAAGTGCCAAAGTTCCAAAGGGCAGCTTTTATGTGCTCAAAAGATTGGTCCTATTGGAAGACCGCTATTGGCCCAATTTGTGTGCATTGTATGTGTCCTTTACACTGTAGGTGACCGTCTCTAGGTTACATATGTAAGTCTGGTTCCCTGAGGGAACGAGACGCTGCATCAACAATGTGTTATGAACGCTTCCACATTGTCCGTTCTCTGAATTATGTGTGCAGTCTGTCCAACAAAGAGGTAATCAGTGGGATGATGGTGGGATGATGTCACGACCAGGAAGCTTTAAAAAAACGCATGCAGTGGCGCCGACGCTAGCTTATGAAAGGGGATGGAAGTGCCGCAGGGATGCAGGGAGTGTGGCTTGGAAACGCAGCGTCTCGTTCCCTCAGGGAACCAGGGTTACATACATAACATAGAGACGTTCCCTTTCAGGAACCCGTGCTGCGTCAACATCGCTAGAGTGGCTCTAAGGTTATAAAACCTGATGAAAGTCAGTGGGGTAGACCGGCCCACAGCGTTGCAAATGTCTTGGAGTGGGACTCCAGAGGACCAGGCCATAGAGGCTGCCACACTCCGGTTAGAGTGTGCCTTGAACCCGAAAGGAGCGGAGAGACCAGAGGACTAATAGGAGGATGAAATGACATTTACTATCCATCTGCTGAGTGTCTGCTTGTTTTTCCGGGGGCCCTTCCTTATAGGGACTGTAGCAGACAAAAAGCTGCTCCGACTTCCTCCACAATTCCATCTTGTGGTGTGCTTGCACAGAACACAGTTGGTGTAGCTTTTCCAGATCAGGGGCCTGGAAAGAAAGAGGATAGAATGCCTGCAGCATGACTGGTTGTTGGGGAACCGAATGCACCTTAGGTCTGGGGTAAAGAAAGGCACTGGCCATGCCTGGGGTGAACTCAAGGAGGGATGATGCCATGGAGAGATCCTGTAGGTCCCTGACCCCCTTCCAGGGAGGCTGCCAGAAGAAAGGCAGTCTTGACTGACAAAAACCTAAGGGCCATCTCTGCCAATGGCTCAAAGTGCTGCTTAGAGAGAGCCTCCAGCAGTCTCATACAGGCACTCTAAATCTGGGATCTCCCGAAGAGGTTTCTCGAAAAGGGGCGCCAGGTCTGCGAACCATGGTCTGCCCAGCCATCTTGGGGCCACCAGGAGAAGACGAATTCAGAACTTTCAGGAGCAACTCGAAAGGGGGAAGGTGTACAGGCGCAGCCTCTGCTACGTCTGTACAATGGCATCCAGCCCAAGCAGGGCCTGAGCTATTAGGGAGAGCGCCCTCCTCACAGAGCGGAGCGCCCTCCTCACAGAGCGCTCTCCGGGAGCGGAGGGTCCGCCTGGACATGTGGCGGCAAAGCAAACAGTCGACTCCCACGAGAACCGATTGAGCATGCTCCTCTACTAAGCAAGCTACACACAAGCCAGAAGTCATGCTTGCTTTTCTTATTTATTAATTTTTTTCCTTTTTTTCTTTTTCTTATTTTTATCTTTATCTTACACAGACACTCACAGAGCGCTTCCTGAACAAACAGAAGCTAGTGTCGGCTCCACCGCATTGCACATTTTATAGCTTCCTGGTCATGACATCATTCCACCGGTGATGTTGCGCCTCTCCATTGGACAGATTACACACATGATTCAGAGCAACAACACAGAAGCGTTCACAAAGCATTGTTGTCGCAGCTCGAGTTCCTGAAAGGGAACTTATATGGTGGTTTACTGGACTGGAGTAGTCTAAAATTTTGGCAATATTTCTTTGATTTTATAGTTGACTAAATTTGATATAGGAAGAACAATGCTTTTTAGTTTTTGTTTATGTATAGTCAGATGTGTTGTTTTAGATTAAATAGCCAGCTAGTGTTATCAGTACTTATGTTTTTGCTAGCAACTGGTCATTAGGCAGCACCTGAAGTATTTGTAAAGCCACAGGCTTTATCCCAGCTTGTATTAATATAAGGTAACATTTGTCAAGTATGTTTTCTTCTAATCAGATAGACTGTATGCTAATTAGCAAGTAGCATAAGTGGAAAATTAATTATAAGTATATGTACCCACATAAACAAAAAAGCTGCATGTTCATGATCCATCCAAAGCTAACTTAATGGATGGGTGGCATGTTTAATGAAGTGTTAAATATGCAGCATGCTATATGATAAATCTGTGTCCTGAGCATGATGTCCCCTAGTAGTACTCGGAAGCCTCTTCTGAAGGATATATTCCTCTTAAGCATGAATTTCATGCGTATTGCTGCTGTATCATTCAATTAAAAATGGTAAACATTTGCAGCAGCCATGACTAAAATGCTTATTTTAAAACCTAACTCTATACCCAACCCTATACAAATGCTGTTGGTGGTTGCATGAGCAACAGTCTTTCTCCAAAATAAAGTGGAAAGCCACAAGGTTATTATAACTGCAAACACCAGAATAAGTCTGAAATGGGCTGTATAACAAGCATATGATTGTGATGATATGGTGTTCACATACAGTAATTGGCCATATTGTGCATTGAAGTTGAACTTTTGACAGTACAGCATGATGTGGGATATTCAATACTCTCCAGCAGATATGCATTCTTGCTCATGCTAAACGGTAGTCATTTTTTTGTGGAAGAAGGGCAGAAAGGCATTGGCCAGACTAAGAGCGTGGGTGTGGAAGCTGCTAACATATGACATAGGATGTACTGATTGAAATGTGCCTTCAGCCCTTTAACACTCCACTGTAGATGGTGGATAATGACCCCCTCTGTATGGTTGACAGTTTTGCACTCTTCTCTCTCCCTCCCTCCTTTCCTCTTACCCTCTCTTTCTCTTTTTTTTCGCTCTCTCTTTCTCTATCTATCTCTTTCTTTCCTTCTTTCTTTCACAAGGTGCACAGGGTCCATTAATCACACTGTCTGGTGACAGCCTAATAGAGCATGTCCTCTCATGAATATTTCTCCTTTCTGCCCTGTAGTGGCACTGCTGGAACTCAGCTATTTGTCCTGCTAACCTCCACCACTGTCACTGCAAGAACGAGGTGTATTCGGACCAGTGAACTCCACCAACACGGCACTGTAGTACCAGTATCAGCACACTCCGTTATAATACGTCCTAGACTGGGTCAGACTTGTTGATCTTATAGAGTGAGGTGATGTACAGTACATATTTTTAACATTAGATTTACATTCAGATTTTGTAGAAAATGTAGAAAAAATGCGGCGCCATAAACACCTTCTGGATGCACTCTGTCTGTCTGTCTGTCTGTCTGTCTGTCTGTCTGTCTGTCTGTCTGTCTGTCTGTCTATATCTATCTATCTATCTATCTATCTATCTATCTATCTATCTATCTATCTATCTATCTATCTATCTATCTATCTATGCTGTAACAACAAAATGTGTATATTGATAGATAGATAGATAGATAGATAGATAGATGGATGGATGGATGGATGGATGGATGGATGGATGGATGGATAGATAGATAGATAGATAGATAGATAGATAGATAGATAGATAGATAGATAGATAGATTGTGCATTCGAAAAGTATTCACAGCGCCTCACTTTTTCCACATTTTGTTGTGTTACAGCCTTTTCCCAAAATGGATTAATCAAATTCTACGAACACCCACATATACCAGATAATGACAACATAAAAAAGTGTGTTTGAAATCATTGCAAATGTATTAAAAATTAAGAATGAGGAAAAAAAAAAATCACATGTATATAAATATGCACAGCCTTTGCCATGAAATTCAAAATGGACCTCAGTTGCATCTTGTTTCCACTGATCATCCTTGAGATGTTTCTACAACTTGATTGGACTTAACCTGTGGTAAATTCAGTAACAATGTATGCCATCAGTCCTCTAAATTTCTCTAATGTTTTTTTTTCTCACGGCTGCCATGTATTTCTGCATAAAGCCAGACATTATTACATGTGTCAGATTGTCAGAAGAAATATATTTTATGTATTTGTACTGTATCTTCAAAAATAGTTATAGTGTTTCAGAGAGACAGTATAATATAGAAGCACTTGAGAGCTGTATCATATATTAATAATAAAAAAAAAAGCTAAACAGCTATACATTAGTTGGATATTTTAAACCATTTATTTTTTGTGTATTTGATCCTGCCTTGTTCTGACCAGTGTGTATTTTGTGTTTCATTGCTCTTGTGATGCCTTACAAATGTCATATATATATATATATATATATATATATATATTATATATATATATATATATATATATATATATAATGATGAATCATAACCAGGTTGTGAGATCCCACTATAATACAAAAATTTTACTAAAAAAAATTTTCACCATTTTAGCTGGAAATTGTGTCGTCAATTTCGGAGTTGCGGATACAATCGGATTTTTTTGAAGGTGTACAACAAACAATTTCTAGATTCACATTAAAGACAAAAATCTAAAAAATTCTTACAATTATAATTAATTTTCAGAAAATGTATAATTAAATCACACAAAAAAAAAACAATGCATTATGGACACAGTCTGAATTGACAGCTTATGACACTTAGTGCCACTTTTTACAGCATCCACCTCCTCCTGCCCCAGCTTTATATGGCAATTGGAAGCTTTACACTTTAAAGTATAATAATATTATTAAAAAAGTTAATCACTGATAGTAATATTTTTTTTCCCTGTTAGGCGATGATTGCTTAACATTTATGAAAAAGCAGGTTTCAGCACCATCGCTTCAGCACCAGCTCCATCGCAAGTTGCTTTTTTAACTTTAAGCAAGAGAAAAAAGGAGTCTGGACTGAGGAAGGAGTAATTGTTTATAGCTGATATAAATGAGAATAAAAGCTAACTTGATTCATGGAAGCTTCACAACATTAAATGTAACTATAAATGGATAAAAAGTGGGTGAAAGTTTCTTCGCAGTGGCAAATTCTTCTCAGGAATAAGATACTTATTTCCTGTTTAAGTGTATAATAATAAAACACTTTAGTCACAAGGAAAATAATTACCATAGCTTTAAAGTGATAACAGTAACTTTGCCTCGTCACATCACACTAGTTATATATTTACAGCAGAAAAAAATTGTGTTTTATTACCCATTTATGTATTAGTGCACAGACAGCTTGTTATATTGTTATATATTAATATGATGTCTGTAGAGCATTTTCTTAATTGGATACCCCAGGTAGATAGTCTCGCATTTAAAATGTAAAAAATAATTCTTCTGCTTCTTCTTCTTTCGACTTCTCCCATTAGGGGTTGCCACAGCGGATCATCTGTCTCCTCTCGCCCTCTACATCTGCCTCTTTCAACCCAACTACCTGCATGTGTTCTTTCACCACATCCATAAACCTCCTTCTTGGCCTTCCTCTTTTCCTCCTTCCTGGTGGCTCCATCCTCAGCATTCTCCTACTGATTAAACCCATGTCCCTCCTCTACACATGTCCAAACCATCTCAATCTCGCCTCCCTCACCTTGTCTCCAAAACGTCCTACATGTGCTTTTCCTCTAATAAACTCATTTCTAATCCTGTCCATCCATATCACTCCCAACGAAAACCTTAACATCTTCAGATCTGCTACCTCCAGCTCTACCTCCTGTCTTTTACTCAATGCCGCTGTCTCTAAACCATACAACATCGCAGGTGACTACTCACCACAGTGCTATAAACTTTCCCTTTTACTCTTGCAGATACTCTTCTATCTCAAATCTCTCTGCACTACTGCACACTTCACTGCTGTCACACTGTCCTCATACATGTCCTTGCATCACCTTCACATACTTCTCTGACACACGTGACTTTCTCATACAATACCACAACTCCTCTCTCGGCACAAACACACAATGCAACTTTTTCTGACCTTCTCTATAAATCAACATTCTCAAAGCAAATAATGCATTTGTGGCGCTGTTTTTGGCATGAAACCATACTGTTGCTCACAGATGGTCACCTCTTCTCTCAGCCTGGCTTCCACTACTCTTTCCCATAACTTCATGCTGTGACTGATCAACTTTATTCCCCTGTAGTTACTGCAGGTCTGCACATCACCCTTATGCTTAAAGATTGGTACCAGCACACTCTTTCTCCATTCCTCAGGCATCCTCTCACCTTCCAAAATCTTGTTGAACAACCTGATTAAAAACTCCACTGTCATCTTTCCGAAACATCTCCATGCTTTTACCGGTATGTCATCTGGTCCAAAGTACTTTCCCCATTTCATCCTCTTAACCACTGCTCTCACTTCACCCTTACTAACTCCCATCCACTTCCTGCTTCACCATCTCCACACAATCCATCCTTCTCGCTCTCATTTTCCTCGTTTATCAACTGTTCAAAATACTCCCTCGATCTTCTCAACACATTCTCCTCACTAGTCAACAAATTTCCATCTCCATCTTTTATTGCTCTAACTTCCTTCCCAGCTCGGTCCTTCTGCCTGGCCAATCGGTATAAATCTTTTTCTCCTTCCTTAGTGTCCAACCTCTCATACAGCTCCTCATATGCCTTTTCCTTGGCTTTTGCCACATCCCTCTTTACCCGCTGCCACATTTCCTTGTACTCCTGTCTACTTTTCTCATCCCTCTCTCAATCACAATTCTGTTTTGCCAACCTCTTTCTCCTTATGCTGTCCTGCACGTTCTCATTCCACCACGTTTCTTTGTCTTCCTTTTTTTTTCCAGATGTCACACCAAGTAACTTTCTAGCTGTCTCCAACTTTCTAGTCTCCCTTATCACTGCAGTAGTTGCCCAATCATCCAGCATGTCTTCACCACCACCTAGCCCCTGTCTGACCTCTTCACTGAATCTCATACTACAGTCTTCCTCCTTTAGTTTCCACCATCTTATTCTTCTTTCAGTCCTCACTCTTCTCCACTTCTTCTTCACCTCCAACGCCATCCTACCGACCACCATCCAATGCTGTCTAGCTACACTGTCCCCTGCCAACACCTTACAGTCTCCAATCTCCTTCAGGTTGCATCTCCTACATAGAACATAGTCCACCTGTGTGCACCTTCCTCCATGTCACCCTATGATCCTCCTTCTTCTTAAAATAAGTATTCACCACTGCCATTTCCATCCTTTTAGCAAAATCTACCACCATCTGCCCTTCCACATTCCTCTCGTTAAGGCCATACCTACCCATCACCCCCTCATCACCTCTGTTTCCTTAACCTGCATGCCCACTTAAGTCTGCCCCAATCACCAATTGTTCATTCCTAGGTACACTTTCTACCACTTAATCTAACTCACTCCAGAATTTTTTCTTCTCCTCCATCTCACAGCCCATTTGTGGAGCATAAGCACTGATTTATCATCACCCCTTCAACTTTCAGCTTCACGGTTATTACCCTATCAGAACTTCACCTCCACCTCCACTACACTCTTACTAAACTCTTTCCTCAGTATCAACCCTACACGATTTTTCTTTCCTTAACACCATTGTAGAACAGTTTAAAGCCACCTCCAATGTTCCCGGCCTTATTCCATTTCCACTTGGTCTCCTGAACACACAACATATCTCCATCCTCTCCATCATATCAGCTACCTCTCTCCCTTTACCGGTCATTGTACCAACATTTAAAGTACCAACCCAAACCTTCACTCTACTCCACTTCTCCTTTTCCTGCCTTCCCTGTAGACATCATCCTCCTCTCCTTGTCCTCCTTCTGCCAACAGTAGCCCAATTTCCACCAGTACCCTGTTGGAGATATTTGTGGTGGTCGTTGGTAACCCGGGCCTCGATCGATCCGGTATGAAATTCTGATTTGTGATACACATATTTGATTTGGCACATGTTTTACGCTGGATGCCCTTCCTAACACAACCCTCCCCATGTATCTGGTCTTGGGACACCACCAAGAGTGCACTGGCTTGTGCAACCCTAATGGCTGGGTTAAAAATGTAAAAATAATTCAAATAAAATTCTAATAAAAAAATTCCTTCCCACACTTTGTTCATTTCAATTACATGAAATGAACAAAGTGTGGGAGAGAAACATGTGAACATGCAAGTGAGTGTTTTTTTTTTATTTATCAAAGTAGTAGGAGTCTCTCTGAAGGTGATCAGGTGGTGATTTAACAGATTTTATAAAATTTGAATGAATGCTGAAATGACATCAGACATTTCTGATTCGATGTTCAGCTGCCCAGATACCCAATCACACATAAACATGACAGTGCATATATTTCCAGGAACTCTGAAAAATTTAAATGAGGTATTTGCTTCTTTCTTTTTTCCTTCTGGTGTTTTCAGAACAGCTCCAGTAGAAATATGGCTCACAGTGTTGCCATAAACATGACTTGGGATTATTCTATGTATTGAAATTATACTTGGGGCTCAAAGAGAAATAAAAACAAACGAACAAAACAAAACATTAGGAAAAAGAAAACTTCCTGAGGTTGTTAAGGGGGCAAAACGTATATCCCTGCTGGTTGACATGTTGGTGCTTTGAAATTAGACTTTATTTGTAATGGCTATTGAAGGGTACCTGTCATGCAGCTACTGAAAAATAATAAATAATAATTGATTAAAGAAGGTATGGTGGATCAGAATAAACCAAATGTCCAGTCATGTACTGTAGGATGAGACCGATTAGGGATTCATAAATAATTAATAGTATTTTATGATACATAAAAAATTAAATGGAAGCTAGTATAATGTGAATATAATAGGATTTATATAGTGATGTATATTGTCTACTCACCTGCTACAACATCCACAAACACAAGCTAGATTTGCCATGTTTTAGTGACATTATTTTCCTTTTCACTTTTAACAATGCTTTCTTACCTATTCCTGGGTATATTAACTACACGACCTTCAAACAAGAGACCATAGTCACTTTGCTATTGCATATGATGTAACTGGAAGGCCGTCAAGAGCTAGTAATTAATAAGAAGCTAATTTTCGAGCAACATGTAGCCTTAAAAGAAATGCTCTTGTCCTGTCAGAAATAATTAGAGAGCACAAACTCAACATCCAGTTTCCTTTAGACATTTCTCCACTTTATTAAGCGTTCACCTGTCATCTGCCTTTAGTGAATCATACAGCTTTGTATCATAAGCATATCAGTATCTCATGTTAATTAATGCTCATAATTTACATTTATGGCATTTGGCAGATGCAATTATCCAAATTGACTTACACATATTATTTATATAACTGAGCAGTTGAGGGTTAAGGGCCTTGTTTAAGGGCCCAGCAATAGCAGCTTTGTACAGCTGGGATTTGAACTCACAGACTTTTGATCAGAGGTCCAACATCCTAACCACTGAGCTTCCTATTTCTCAATAATTGTATCCATAGGTTGCATTTGTTACTCAGAAAAAGCAGTGGTCCTAGAGAAGAGCCTTGTGGAATACAAAATTGTTTTTTTTCATGCATATTGAGTCACATTAACATTGTTGATTTTGTTCAGTGAATATGAAGATGTGCCCCTTAATTAAAACAAGGTTTACATTTCAACAAGGTCATTTACTAGTTTAAGCAGCGCTGTTGCATTACTGCATTGACAATTAATGTATATGATGTCTATGCAGACAAAACCTGATCTTATAAATCAGCAACATTTATGGCTGGGGTTTTTTAATAGTGGTTTAACAAGTGGTAGATTATAGTTAGTATGGCTTTTGAAACATAGCAAGTGCCAAAGTTTTTCATTACTTCCAATGGTATGTGTCTATGAACATGTATAGGTTACTGTCTTCAATTTTTGAATGAAAAAAAGTCCTCATTACTACATTCTGTGGCTGAATTATTCCTAAACTATCTTAAAGATAACATATTAGTGATAGTGTAGATCTGCTAAAACACAGTATATGAACTATATTAAATGTTTCGTTTCCAAACCATGATTAGTTTAAATTCTGCATGTGCTTTTGTCAGTGGGAATGATCACTCCAGCTCACGACATAGGCTACAAATTAGGTCAGTTTCAATTACAAGCACACATTTTAAACTGGTTGAATTAATGTTTCTGAAAATGAAATGCAATCTATGCCATGTTTTTTTTTGGTTTTTTTTCCCCACACACAATTTCACACTGCTACAGTTTAATATATGTCTGCAAATTTAGAACTATTGGATCGTTGATTTTGATGATTTTAATAAAAAATCTTTTGAAAGAACGTAAGCTTTAAAGGGTGATGATAAGAAAGAAAGTGAAATTGTGTGTGAGATGTAAATTCAATTTGACCGAGAAGGCTGTTTGTATACTACTAATTGTAACACTACTGACTACATGGAAAATAAATTTGTTAATTAAATAATGCTGCTTTTAATAGATCTGGATGTAGTCAGAATAATACAGTAGCATTACTGTTTGTTTTACAGTAATAATAAAGGAATCCTATATCTATTTCAGAGAACTGTTAAAGGTGTGCTAATACGATTTTCTTGTTCTGTCACAAATCATTATGTTTTCCAGTTCTCTGCCCATCAATTTGTTGCATTTTTAAGGAATTATCTGTGTAACTACGGGATGAACTGATTTTAAATTCGATCCAAACAGGGTCAAGGTTACAGCAAGATCGAATGTCTAAAATGATTTGTCTGCAATAGCTTGAAATCTTGTTTATTGTAAATGTATTTCATTCATACAAATGACTTCCCATTTACATGACCCACAGACATGGCTGTAGCACACTTAATTTCCCAAAACACACTATTACACTTTATAACCCAGCTTCTAATGAGACACATTTGTTCTCTATTATACACACACCTCTCTTGCTAACTGGTTAAAAGACATTTATAGGACCATTGTGAAATATTAGTGTTGTTTGTATTAATCTATACCAAGCCCTGTTATCATGTCTGCATCTCTGGTTTTGACCCTCTTATTTTGTTTATGGTTTCCTGCCTCAGGATTACCCTGAAAAGTTGTTTACTGATTGCCTTACTCTTTGCCTGACTTTGATATTTGGGTTTGCTTACAAGCCTTCGTAAAACATGCCTAAACTGTAGTCTCATCTGTTTGAGCTGAGATAAAAATTACACACTGTACATACTCCATATTATATGACTTTTATAGTCAGCAGCAGCTTTTATGTATTTCTGTAACAGATTACTTTATTACATATTTCCATTAACAAAATGACCCTGTTTTAATCTTACTGCTGACATTTTGTTATTTGGAACCAAGAGACCTTTCTCTGTGCGGTTGCATTTTAAAAATACTACAAATATACATTCAAATGTAAAGCATTCTCTCACACTCCATCATGCTCACCGATTTCTTTATCTCCATGTTTGCTAAAAACTCACTGACTGCGACATGAAAAGATAAACAGAGAACATAAATGTCTATGGCAGTTTCCCTGTGGCTGGCTGCTGTGACATTGCTTAGCAACGTGTGATCTCTTTGTGGTTTATTTCGGCAACTTTACACTCACTTTTGCATGCCATCGGCTTGTCAGTAATCTAATTATGTAAGCTCACAGCAAATATATAGCCAAAGAATATTCAGGCACATGAAGATCATCCATTACAAATGTTTCCATTGGCTAGAAAGTGTCAGTCCACTGCATGATTTCATTTCCCAGCAGACACTGCATCTATCAAACATGGCCACAGCAGACTTCTACAACACACACACTCTATAGTATTCACGGTCACCAAACTACACACACACATGGACACACACACAGCCACCGAAAGACTTTGATTCTCTGAGAAATTTGCAAAGTATACGCTTAATTGATATTTTTTTCCTGTTATTGTTTTGTGTTATTGATTGTAGACAGTAATTGGTTATTTGACATTAGATCTTAAACTGACTGGGATCGACATTTAAAATAAGTACAAATATGTGCTCATATATATATATATATATATATATATATATATATATATATATATATATATATATATATATATATATATATATACACACACATATACACACACACACACACACACACACACACACACACACACATACTTGGGGGAAAATGTGTTCAGATGACCCCATCATAACTATAAAGTAACGCAAGCTGAGACATGGCCCAGCCTACCCAGGAGTCTTAAGGAATAATGATCAGTATGGGTTAGCAGAGTGTAAATTGTTAATACTTTGTACATAATACATAATTGTATGTGGAATTGTACAAAATAAAAAAAAAATAAAAAAAACTTATGTATAAACTTTACAGTATATATGTATATGGCAATGGACACGTGGACAAGCACTTGTTGGACCTGACAAGCATGCAGATGAGTGGCAGTTTGTGAGTGGAGGGCGGAGCTGGATGAAATGAGCGATGAGAGGCACACCTGTAGTGAAAAAACTAATCAGTAAACCCTGTTTCAGTTTTCAGCAACGACAATAAAAATGAAAGACGAGAGATAAAATTTAGATTTAAAACATCAAAAACAGAAAAAACAAGCGGTCTAACACTGAAACAACAGGCTAGAGTGGGGCATCTTACAAGGTGGGAAATATGTACATCCTGGCAGCGTCCCAATGTACATATGTTAAAATCCATGTTTCCCCACTCAGTGAACCGCAGCTCTTCAGTACCAACAGCACTCATGCAGCCCCAAGACCATGATGCCACCACCATCATGATTGACTGTAGTCAAGACACAGTTTATTTGGTACTCCACACCATGGCATTGCCACACATGCTGGACACCATCTGAGTTAAACAAGTTTATCTCAGTCTCATCAGACCACAGGACATGGTTCCAGTAATTCATGGTTTTAGACACGCTGACTTCAGCAAAATTTTTGCAGGCTTTCTTTTAGAAGTGGCTTTCTTCTTGGACGACGGCCATTCAAATTGACTTGTTGCAGTGTGTGGCGCATGGTCTGAGCACTGACAACTGGACCTTCAGCTTTTGCAACCTCAATCATGCGTCTGTTTTTAGACACACCTGACACACAGCATGAGGACTCAACTTCTTTGATTGACCATTATGAGGCCTGTTCAAAGTTAAACCCGTCTTGGGAAGCGACATACAGCTGTTATTACTTGGGGTATACTCACTTTTGTTGGCAGCTATTTAGACAATAATGGCTGTATGTTGAGTTATTTTCAGAGGACAGTAAATCTGTACTTCTATACAAACTGCACATTGACTACTTGAAAATATTTCCAAGTTTTTTCCAAGTTTAAACAGTATTGTCCCTTGAGAAGATATACTAAAATGGTTGTTGAAATGTGAGGGGTGTACTCACTTTTGTAAGATACTGTATGGTACTATAAATTGCTTTATTTAGCTACATTTTGTACTGCTATTTGGTAAATGATTATTTATTTATTTATTATTAATGTTATTTGTTACACTATCCCATACAGATGACCATTCTTTAAGACTTTTACATAGGCTAAGACATGTCTCAACTTACGATAAGATACGCTGGGGTCATGTTAGGGTTACGTTGGAGTTACATTGGGGTCATTAGAACGCATCTTTATCGTAAGTCGGAGACTAGGGTTTTATATATATATATATATAAATGCTTTTATTTAATTCTTTAGAGCCCCATTCAGCTTTATTTTAGATTTTGTGTGCAATACAAATAAAAAAATATATATATAAACCAACAGCAATTACAAACGTATATAAATGGGTGTGTGTGTGTGTGTGTGTGTGTGTGTGTGTGTGTGTGTGTGTGTGAGAGAGCAGCATTAAACATAATGACTTAAATGATGTTGGTCTATTCTTTGGAAAAAATTTGTATTGCACACAAAATCTAAAATACAGTTAAAAGGGGCTCTAATGAATTAATCAAAGAAAAGCAGATACCAATATGTTCAATGATCTTCTTTGTAGCCTCTTTTGATTATCTTAAAAAAAAAAAAAAAACCTGAACATACAGTACATTTCAGTTGTTTTTGTCTTGTATAATCAGTGACGGGCTTTTTTCTGTAACTTGAATGTATGACATTTGTACGGCTCATTTATTTTGATCAAAGAATCAGCTCTTGACTTATATGAGAGCTGCCGTGCCAATCTCTCAACTGTAACAGAAAGCTGCAGTGATAAAAAAAAAAAAAGGGAGCGTGCTTTTCATTTTGTTTGACTTGCTCTGTTTATATCAAAAGTGCTGTGTCTATACAACCTCTCTAAGTCTCTCTACAGGGCACATTAATTTGATGAGGTAAGGGTTGCAATGGATTTTAACATTCACTGATTTGAATCTTACTGATCTCACAGATCTTGCTCCCCCCACTCTATTTCTTCACTGTTACATTTTCTGTGTGGGAAGGAGAGGAGACAAGGATGAACTGTTGCCTGACTGCACACAGGGAGCAGATGCTTTCAGTAGGCGGAGATATGGAAATTTGACTGTCTCGTGAATACGCTGGTGCCCTGACACAAATGAGAAGATGACCTGCCTAAAAAAAAAGTGCAGCTGTTGAACAGAGGAAGTTGAGGTTTTTATTTTGGGAATTTGAATGAATTATTTCAAAAATCGACCCTTCATAGTGTGGGAATCTTTTCCGTTTTACCTGTGACAGTTTGGGTATTGAGACGTTTATTAACCAAGATCACATTATTATTCATTTTCTATGGTAGATACTGTATGTGGTGGTGACTTTACACCACTTCAAATGTGAAAGGATTTGGACTTGGTTGAAAAAAACATTTACAAACAAAACGAGTATGTCTAACTTTTTTGATTAAGTAATAATGTTGATATAATTTTTTAAATGTTTTAAGCTTTCACTGGTCATGTTAAAAAAATGTGACTGAGAAGGCTGTTTGTATTTGAAATTATATTACTATATACATAGAAAATTTATTTATCCTAATAATGTTACTGGTGATGGATTAATATATATTATTCAATGTCATTTGTCAGGTTTTTTTCCCTCACAGGGATTGTACAGACCTCCTATCTCACACGTTTCCGAGAACTGAAGTGATGTGTTAATTAAATATTATTGTTGTGCCTCTGTCACCAGTCAACACAACAAAACCAAATTTACATCATCAGGTTCTAACTTAGAATAGAATCATCAATATGAGAGAAAATGTGGAATGTGCATAAATAAGTAATATTTTATTCACTGGATTTGTCCATTGGTTTCTATATTTATTTTATTTACTGATTTACAGAGATAAAAAAATAAAATCCAATGCCAATATGGTATGGTATATGTTGTCAATGCTAGATAAATGTCAATTAGGTTCTTCACTCATGACCTTGAGGCTAAAGGCCATCACTCGTTTGTGGCTCAGGTCTGGGTTGATATGCTAGGGTTGAACAAGCTTCAGTCTCAGTGACTGGTCCCAAGACCAGATAAAATGGAAGGATTGTGTCAGGGAGGGCATCAGTTATAAACACTAAATTGAATATGCATACCAATGATCCTTTGTGGTGATTCCTAATGGGAGCAGCCAAAGGAAAACAACAGCAACAACAAGAGTCTAATTGGCTTTGCATTCAAAATAAAACATCAATCAGCATTCACAATTGGCTCTTTGCAAGTGAGTGCAGTTTGCCCCCTGATACTTTTACATTTTAAATGTGTTTTCCGTCACATGCTTTTATCTAAAGCAATTTACCAAGCACAATATTCGAGCAAGATTAGATAGGGTTGAAAAATTCAGGGTTAAATGCTTAATGAAAAAGCAAACATCTGCTCAGAGATAACTCAGGGATTCTATTACTAACTAAGAAACTTGCCTATTGAGCAACCACTTCTACACATACTTCAAGATTATTTAGTGATTGAATAGGTTTCACATTAGTTCAAAGCAGACATTTAGGGAATTTTTACCATAATAACACAGCTTTCAAATAAAGAGAAAAGCCATCTCTAAGTGATTTTACTTGCATGAGGTCTGTAATCAATGTAAAATCTTTGTAAAGTAATGACTCATATAAAGTTAATTAGGGGAAAACACATTAACCAACCAAAATTAAACCAAAATAAAAATCAGAAAATGCTACCAAAAACAAATAAGCTAACTTAGAAACACAAAAGCATTAGCTGAAGGTAGGAAGGTTAGAATCTTATCGAACATCATATCCTCTTTTCTTCTCCATATGGGAGACTGTAGAGAAAGTAAAGCTGGAGGATGCTTCTACTATAAGGGACAATAGGCCTTTGATCAAGAGTTCTCATATGTTTTTACACTGTATAGACAAATGTTTGTGGACACTGGACCATAAGATTGATATGCACATTTTGAACATACTGACCATTCCACATTTGGTACCCAGTTGCTGTTATGATAACATTCACTCTTCTGGGTTGATGCTTGTGAAGATTTGTGCTCTTTCAGCCACAATGGTTTTAGTAAGGTCAGATGCTGATGTAGGGTGAGATGAGGAGGCCTGGGGTGAGTTCCTATTCATTCTGATTAAAAGGGTTGAGGTCAGAGCTCTGTATCAGGCCACCCAAGATCTTTCACTTCAACCTGGAAAAGAACCAACATATAGCAGGAAGAAATTAACTTTTGTTCATTTATTGTATTTTATATTAAAGAACAATAAATCGTTTATTCAGAAGAAAGTATTGCTTTTTGCTATAATAACATAAAAAATAAACTAATGTTGTAGGCATCAGCTGTATCCAACCAGGAAAGACACTATGGTTTTAAATAAGGATCGTCCGTGTGTTTATGAAATTGCTGTTGCGTTTTTGGTTTGTTAATATGTTTTTTATTCTTTTTTTTTTTTTTTTTTGATGGGCTACCATAGTAATTCCCTATTAGAACTTTTCAGACTGGCACAATTGGACAAGTAACAGACTGCTGTGCATGAATGGCAGTGCTGCTTTTATCAGAGTCTCAGTCTGATGGGCTGCTCCAGCCTCTACATTCAGTGCACTCCAATCCATATAACAGAAATAGAAGTCTGATCTCCAAAGATTCAGCCTGTAATCCATATTAAGGTCATTATGCTGGCGGTCATGTAGACACAGCTTTAGGTCACAGCTTTCAGCATTGCCTCGGGCAAAAATCAAAATGGAGAAATGTAGGGCACTCGTTTTGCGCATACTGTGTGTACAAAATGAAATGACAAGCTGTCATGCATGGTACAAAACATAAGGGGAACACACAGAACCTAGATTCACCAAATATCTGCCAAGAGGCCAAACAAGTAAAAGAGACAGTAGTTTCTAAGAGATGGATCTAGTGCTCATGTTGGAAAATACAGTAATATCAGTAAACAACAATTCCATTTTCCCTCATGGAATCTCATATGTCTGACTTTTTCCTGGATACTCTTATTATCAATTCTATAGTATTATGATATAAATATTTCAAATTGTTAAAACCAGCCCCATAACAGTCATGCAAGCTGACACAGTCTACGATATACAAATCATACATATTTAAATAGATTATAATCTAAATATTTAAACCATACCCACAAGGAGCAATACAAATATTAATCCTGGATGGTAGCCTATGCATTATACATAATCATTGATCAATACATTGTTTAATATATATTCTAGAGTAGATCATGATATATTATGAAGAACTATGGTGCTTGTCAAAAGATGAAAACACTTAAGTCTTTTATGGTTTTTGACACAAAACCATATTCCTTTTGTTTATATTCACAAACCTGGTAATTTAACAGCATGACTATTTACTTTTATCAACAGATTTTTAAATATACAGATATTAAGCTCTATTTTCATTTTAAAATCCTCCTTTAGCATGAATAACAACTTTACACATTCTTGGCATCCAGACAGGTAGTTTCTCCAAATATTCAGCTGAAATACTCTAGTAAAACTTGCTAAAGGTGTTTTCTGCTACTTGCATATTTCTGTCTGACCCTTTAATACAGTTTATCCCAAAGCAGTTCAATAGGATTTAAGTCAGGTTATACCATGTGAGTAGGATGACACTGAATCCTACTGTATGCTTACAGAGGACATATGCTTTGAGTCGTCTTGTTTTATGGTAAAGTTTGTTCAAATTAGCTGCAGTCCAGACCGAATGGTATGTCATTGTATGAGAGAGGTATGGAATGGTAGTCATTTTGGTTTTGTATTCGTTTTTACCTGGAATGAGGCTTCAACAGTTCCTGCTCCAAAATAATCCCAAATCATAAAGCTTCCACCACTATTTTGGACTTTTGGTGTGAGGCAGTCTGGTAACATCATCTTTCCTGTTTTCTGCCTTACATAGGTTTTTCTGTTTGAGACAAAAATGTCAAATATGGACTCCTCTGTCCCGCTATTCACTGTACTACTCTTGTGTTTAACAGGCACTGTATATAAAGAAAAGGTTTGTTGTACTGCAAATAATAATAATCATGGACTTCTTCTTCATGAATTTCTGAATATATGGATTGTTTAGTACTTATATAACTACTGCGTATAGAACAAATATGGAGAGTTGAAATATTACTGAACTGCCTTATATTTTAAGACTTATGTGTAAGACTTGCACATATTTATTGGTTTGTGTGTGTGTGCGTCCCTGTTCAACAGGCCTATTAAACCTGGAAGTGTTACTGCGACAGTTTCTCATTTCCAAGGAAACACTTTCTGTTCGCATGTTGGATGACAGCCAAGACCCTACTCCCCTCCTCAAAGAGATTCGTGATGACAAGACTGCCACCATCATCGTCGATGCCAATGCCACCATGTCTCACATCATCCTGGAGAGGGTAAGAAAACCTGCATACCACAAGAACAACTTATATATTAATACATTTACGTGACTCGTTGCTCTATTTCTATGTTTTTTTCTTTTTATTTTGACAAAGTTATTGTTAGTTTAGCAATATAAAAACTTTCAGCTGTAATTTGAGCTGCTCAGCTGTTCTATAGACAGATTTGTGTTATTCACTTATTATTTGCAAATAAGTGGATTTTTGCTGATATGTAATATATACAATATATTACACATTTGCATATACAGGAATTATATAAGTCCATAATTTTCCTAAAGAATGAGAAAAAAAAAAGAAAACGTCAGAGATATACCAAAAAACATTACTTTAACAAGAAATAAACAAGATAGACAGATAAAATAATCACGTCTGACTAAAAAGATATTATAAAAAATTTTGAAAAACAAATAACACAATAACAATAAGGGAAGACATTTAAAGGAAGCCTAATATATAATTGTCTGAAATAGTCAGTCATAACTAACTTTCAACACTGCTTCCTAATTGCACTTTATGAAGGCAAATGTGTACCTCAATTGTTCAGGATTAAAGTAACCCTGAGAATATACCTAAAAATCTTATGAAATTACCCATGTTATCTGCTCGAACATTGAGAATGTTTGCAAGCTGTTGATTTGTGGTTTGACATAATTAGTATCTGATACAGATCAAAAATGGCCTGTTGTCACAATGAAGTCTTCTAGTGCACTGCTGCTCTTTAAGTAGCACTCGTGCACTCATGATCATGGTTCTCTTCATCAAAATTCGATCAGTATGAATGTCTAGACAAATAATCTCCATGCCAGGAGGGCTTTCCACTACGTTTTACAGCAGGGTTATGAGTATTTGTGTCCATTCAGCCACAAAAGCATTACTCAGCTTAGCCAGTACTGGGGGATAAGAGGAACTGGTGCATATTCAGCATTCCAGTTATCTTAGAGCTCTACAGTAGGGTTTGGATTACGATGAATCTACTGTATCTATGCAGGCCACTTGAGTTCTTTCACACCAACCTTGACTGGGAAAAACCAACATAGTGTATGGGTGTGATTTTGAGATGTCCATATACGTATGACTGTTTAATGTATTTTTCCATGGCAACAGATGTACCTTTATTATTTAGAGCAGGTCAAGTTTTAACTGAATCAAATGCTTTCTGGTTAGCATTCCATTAAAGGTTATTGATTTCTACAAAAAAAGTGGCAGTTAATGTGGCATTAATGTACTTGTACAATACACAGTTTAGCAGTGTATTGCCACATAATCTACACGTAATTTCACAGAACACAAATGACTTATATAAACTGTGTGAACAGATACACAATTCAATATATCCAGAGCCCATCCACTCTATTAACTTCCCTTGTTGAAGTTTCAAAGGCTGTCAGTTATATTTTCAGCAATACATTCTCTTCTATTCACTCTTCTTGGATTTATTCAAGTATTCAAGGTGTCATCTTAAACCATCTTTGGCTTTTCTTGTTACTATGGTGACAGTGGGTTCTCTGCTTCGCCAATGATACGTGCAGTTCACAACAGTGAGAGTTTGCTTTTACTCTCACCTGTCCGCATCTCCCTGGCCTCTTTGTCTTTTCTGACACACCCTCTCTTCAAGTTAGGAGCATGCATGCAAAATAACAGAGGAGAATTGGCTGCTGTTCAACAGAGGATATGGCCAAGCATGGCAGAGCTGTTTGGCAGTGCTCACACTGCTGCTTCTGTGCACACATTCCAATTACATGGTCAGTTGCAGGGGCAATTCTTACATTATAGAATACTGATGCATTGACAAAATTATTCTAAGCAGAAAATACTCACTTGGCAGCTGTACTGATTTTATTTCCCTCATTTTGTTCAATAAATCAGAAATATACAATCTAAGAGCAAAAGCAGGGCCTGTTAGGACTTGTACAGAGCTGAGAAAACGTCTCTCTGCAAACGGTTTGCTTGTTATCTAAAACTACAAATGAATCCTTCTTAGATTGAACCACTGTTTTCACTTCTCTTTGGTGGCCCTTAAGGCCTTAAGTTGTTACTTTGAAAGTCAGAATATTCAGTGTAATGCCATTCTTTATTATCTCTTTTCCTGTCTGCCTGGTGTCAATTCACAGGTGAAAACCATTTTCCCACTTACTGTACAACACTTACCTTATGTATTATTATTAGTAGTGATAGTGGTAGTTTTAATCATATCAGTTGTGATAGATAGATAGATAGATAGATAGATAGATAGATAGATAGATAGATAGATAGATAGATAGATAGATAGATAGATAGATAGTTAGTTAGTTAGTCAGGGTGGCGATCATGATGCGGAAGTAACTCAATCATTATTTATTCAACTCAAAACTGAAAGTTATCCGCTCGAGACGAGTAATACAACAAGGAAAGCAATATCCAGAAATGAAAGTAAACTCCAGTGGCTAAGAGTAATCCATAAAAGAGATGGAGTCAGGAGACGGAACCAGCGGGGAAGGCTGGTTGTCGAGGATCCACCAGATCACCAGCATGACCTTCAAGAACCGACAGCCTGTGACTCGAGAATGTGAGTTTATATAGTCGTAACCTTAGCGAGTCACAGCTGTCGGAAATCAAAGCCGGCCGCGGCATAGCGAAGGCAGCGTGACAGCTACCGAGGGGGGCGTGGCAGGTGGATCCCTGACATAGATAGATGTCACTGAACCACAAAAAAAAAGTAAAATAAATATTGAAATTTACAACAATAGTAGTACTAATAGTGGTAGTAATAGTAGTCATGGTAACAAAAGTAGTAGTTATAATCTTTAAATAGTTATCATAATAATACTAGTAGTAATTTTAATAGTACTAGTAGTAGAATGTTGCATTCCAGTAAAGCTGTAATTGTTGTGCTATTGTGCCCTTATCCTTCTAATGCTTACATACACTGTTCTATGGCTTTTTTCTTGTAGGATTTGAGAAAGCCGAATTCAATTTGGTAACCCTGTTTATTCGAAATGACTCAATTATATACAATTTAATACCTAAATTAATTTGAAGCATTATTAGGATGACCCACAATTTTGAACTGCAGCTCATATTAACTTGATAGGACCCTTTCTTAGCTTGCATTTGGCCACTGGACTTGCATGAAACATTTCTCAGTATTTTCAGCTTCTGTTATTGTCTGGTTGTCAATTACTGATTTAAGTCCTTAAGTAGTTTTGTGAATGGTGTAGGAGGACTTTCTGAGGTCTATGCTTTTTTTATAGTTCAGTCATGTGTGCATAATGTCTCGAAGAAATGTTGATAATTATGCCACTAATCACACTGATTCAAAAAAAGATTGATCATTGAAATGATGACGTTGAATCAGTCATTTTATTGTTCATGAAGCTTTGAAAACTGAGTGAAGAGTTTCTATTGCTGAAAGTCTATTAGAGTCACAATGAAGAACAGTTTTCTAAATTGCCATGCTTGCCATCCAATTATTATGGGTATTCTTCAGTGAAATAGTGAATCATTTATTCACATTGTGAGTAAGATTGTTTGCTTTTGAATATTTGGTAGAGAGGTTGATAAAGGTTGCAGGGCATTTCGGAGGCTAAATTGTGGTTCTTTAAGAAAATGGAATTTGATTAAGATTTTCAGAAAATGTTTTTTTTTTTGGAACTTTAACACCACCAGAAACATTTACTTGTTTTTTTTATAGACAGAGTAGTCATTTTAAAAGATAGATGATGGTCTGTGCCACTCCTCATATTTAGACAGCCTATTATTTCTATTCTCCATAATACTTATAATGGTACTTTAAACCAAAAGTCTTGGTCTTCCATGCTTCTCCGAAAACTAGCATTATGCTTTGCCTGATTCTCAAGAACTGCAGGGGGTATTGAGAATCATCTGCATAGCATATGACACAGTGTTATGAGACATAAAACTTTGGGCCTAAAGATGTTTTCATATTACCACCACAGTCACATCATTTGGAGTGTTGATATTAATCTTGTGGAACTGGGGTAAGGTACAATAAACAACACTGGAGTCTTCCTGGAGTGGAATTCCTGCCAGTAATGTGCATGAAGTTCTCTTCATAGCTCATAGAGTGACATAGCATGATATAGCCCATCTATCATGATAGGGACAAGAGAGCCCCCTATATATCTCTGTCTGCTGTGAAAGATAACCACTTGAAATGTGGAGCATTGTTCTATCCAAGCAGTACCACAGGGAATGTACCATTCTGCAGGTTTGCCTTCATGGAGCAATGCAAGGTCAATTGATTGATTTACAAAATTAGATGAGCAAACCAAAGGCAGAAATCCCAGTTTTAACCACAGGGTCACCCCATAGTATATTTGGTACCAATACAATATGAACTTATAACCAGAAGAGCAGTTATCTGATATTGGCAGTGGTACCAAACTTCTTGATCTAGGGCTATCTTTATCCAACTCCAGAGTTCATCAAGGAAACCATCAATTTATCATAGCCTCTCGTTTGGAATTTATTTAGTGGGATAGAGGACCTCAATGATTTTGGTGGGGAATTTGACTAGGTAAATGCTTCAAATGACACTTTGGAATACTGAGCGTTCTAGGAGGAGGTAGAGCATGTATTTAAGAGTGTGCCTTTATTTGACTTCATAGTGCTTCTGGCACACCTCAATGACTTAAATGCTCATGTTGGAAAATGATGCATTTACTTGGAGAAGCATGATTGGCAGAAGGACCTCCTGGATCTAATCAATTTTGTAACTATATCATCAGACTAGGGGATATATGTTTTGGCCGCATGGGTAAAGAGAGAGGCAGAAGTGATTATCAGCTGAATTGATTTCACATGTCAATAAACATGCAATTTCTTTTTAAAGTATTGTATTTTTTACTATACATTAAAGATATTTGGGTTTTAAATCAAAAGATTAATACAGGGCAATTGATTATAGCGATAGATAGCTTTCATTTCCTGGTATTTACCTCATGATTTTTAAAAACATTTCTTTGAACATGCATTTTAAAAAGCATATACATCACATATTACCTGTGATTTAATTCAATTTACTTTCATATGATCTGTTCCAAATGTTTATTTCTCATAAATATTTTAAGTGCCTGACACTAAAGGTGTCATGTCCTCATTTGGTTGAAAATGTCTAATATAAATTTGAGGATGTTTTAATTTGTTGTCTCATATTAATCCTTTGATCTCGAACCCATTTTTCCTGTCTAGTGCAAAACAATAGAATTACCCTTCTGATACTTTCAAAGGGTACTGTATTTACCTGGTAAATCCTCCCTAGAGATACGCCATCCTTCAATCTGTTGTGTTCTGAAATGTCAGCAACAAGCATCTGTAGTCTATAAGGGGGGACTTGCCTCTGTTTAGCAGTCCCTGGAGAAATGCTGATGTCTTGAAATCAGGCAATGCACTGGATTTAGCTTCCAACTAAGAAAATGCAAGACCCCATGTACTATGGGTTCTTGCATTGAGGGATGCATTTATTATTTATTATTCCTAGAATTCTTTCTAGTTCACTTTTCATAAAGATGGTCCAGATTTCTGGCATCTGGGAAGTTCTTACAATCTATATAAGTGGTAGCAATACCAATATCTTACTGACCACAAGCCATAAGCAGGACTGTTTGGCCTAGTTGCAGAAAAAAATAAATGTATAATAATGATGTGATGGGAAGAAAGAAACGGTTTGGGGCCAGTATATCCTTTTGCAAAGCAAAGAGAGCTTCCTGGCCTTGTCCCACGCTAATATTTGGTGCAGATGGCCATCAGGTTGGTAGATGACTGAGCAAACAAACACTTAACCCAGTGAAGGAGAACTCAAGGGCCAGTCGAAGCACAATTAATTGCAAACTGATTAATGTGTCTTGTTAATAAGGGTGGCTTGCATTCTTGGCATGCGTGTAGCATCACATAACTTCCTAGCCTGTAAGGAAAGCATCTATTACTATTACTCTCCAATGAGGTTTGTTCTCTAGCAAACCCATTCTGTTAGAAACTTCTTGCAAATGACAACGCACGCCCCCACTCACTGAGGCAAGTACATGCCTCTCGTTATGGCATTGAGGCTCTAGCAGGCGTAACAGTTTTACTGTAGACATTATCAATCCCAACATTCACAGCAGGAGCAGCAACCTTGCATAGCACCCTGACTGAATCTGATCATCAAGCATAATAATGGCTGCCACATATCAGAAAGACAGAGTAGCTAACATTCTAAGTAAATCTAGACTGTCAAAGTTTGCCCATGGCAATAGGGATGATTCGAAAGGTAGAACATTGAAATGAAAGAGGAAAACCTTGGAAAGTAAACCTTATAAAAAATAATAATGGCTATTCAAGTCCGTGGAAGTCCTGCGGTTGCATGGCAGATCTAGTCCCTCAATGCATATTCATGCACAATGCAAATCCACTTTGCCTTCATAGAGTCTCATAACAAGTGATTATTAAAATTTTCTAACACAGTCACGATGAATTGGCTGTTTCCCAGGTAACAATGGGGAATTAATGAATAGAATAGTTTAGAGGGTCATAAGTGCCATGCTTCATTGTTGTCTTTGATCTGCCTCAAAAGGGGGCTTAAAAAGCAATACACCATGTGTTTTCAGTTGCACAACAGGAGGAAAACGCTGTAGGCAACCTTAAAGCGTAGATAATAACAATGCATTTCCACTTTTGGCAAATGAAATTAGGCTTTCATTATAAGTGTATGCAATGTGTGATGTTCTTGTCACAGTTTGCTCTCTTTTCTCTGTCTCCTTTTCCCACAGGCGTCAGAGTTAGGGATGCTATCTGTCTACTATACCTACATCTTCACCTCGCTGGTAAGTGTCTTTGACTTGACCTGATACTCTCTCTCCTACTGAATTAATGATGTAAAGTCCAACTATGGCAATGATGCCGTTTATGGTATACATTTATATATCTGTTCCTCATTATATGCTTCATATATGATTTATATTGTTCAGTGAAACCCAAGGGCAAACCGCAATGCAAAATGGGATTATAATAGACAGTAAATCTTTCTGTACTTGCCCATGCATTTAATCTCTTATGAAGGAAACTTCAAATATGAACTTTTCTGTGGTTATGGGAAGTCAAGTGAATGTTAAGTTGGTGCTAATAGATAGATTTTGAGTCATTGAACACTGCCTTTTATTACTTGGGGTGTTTACTAGGCATGAACAAATATAACCACATTTTTCTTTAGCTTTGTGTGAACTCAATAAGCGTTCAGCACTGCCTATACAGTAAATCAGCAGTGATTCACTTCTGTCCAACTTGAATACGCTTCATTTCCAGTAATACTTTTCTGTTCTTGCATTCCCTCTGGCCTCTCTCAGTTAGACAGTCATCCTAAAGACTACAAAATGATCCTCCCCCTGACAAAGATCTGTCTTCATTATGTCATTATTGCCTCTTAAAAACGGCCTATGAGACATGAACAGTGGCCAGTATTCCGATGAAGCGGACAGGTGTTTTTTATATTCCAGCATGTGATAATGAGACACCTGTTAGTAGCAGTGATAACTAATCCCATTTAGTCACATTTCAGCCGTCATGCTGAAGGATTTGTCCCAGGTTTTTTGTGGCCCATGTGTATGAATGGGTAGTGAGCTCTACATTATTACTCTACATTAGAGCAGCAGAGTGTGTCTGCTGCCCATGGGCATTTCTTTTGTTCAATGAGTGTCAAAGGCATACTGCTGTTTTGGAGGGTACGGGCATTAAAGCTTGCTTCCTAGTATGATTTACATGCCTTTTATATTATAGTATATAATGAGAAAAATCTTGAGGAAAAAAAAACAATAAATCAAAGCATTATATTATCTCAACCAATAACGACTGAAAATGATTAGTTCTTTATGAAGTGCTTGAAACTAATTCCACTTTTTTTGAGAAGTGCTTGAAACAGATTATGTTAAGATGGATTTGCCAGTTAACAAATCATCATTTTTTTATGTCTGCAAATAAAATTATTACAATTTTCTAAATGAAATGTGGTGTTTTGATATATTTAATCAGTTTCTTAGATCTTAGAAATTGGCGTATTTATAGCTTACAAGCAATTTTGTACTGAATGAATCTTATGTTTGATGGCTTCGCCTGTCTTCAGTTGTTTTTTTAATTATTATTATTTATAAAACCTTAAGTATTAATTTTGCCGCATCTGGGACACATTTTGCTTTAGAAATGTACATTTGCCGAACATTCCCAGACAAAGATTTGTTGACGCTCAGTAATACAGAAAAACAGACTGTAGGGTATGCTGGCTGATTTTGCCACTTGTCTCAGGTGGTTGGGTTATGTTTAACTTCCTGTGAAACATCACAAGGAAGAAGCCCTGTGCATCTCAGACTATCTGTTTTTTTTTTGTTGTTGTTTTTTTTGATAGGCAAAATGTCCTTGTGTGATCAATAGCAATTTTTATACACTACAAAGCATGACAACAACACATGCCAACAATGCAGTAAAATTATTGACTCCTTTCAAAAGACTGGGTGAAAAACAAAGGTTCAAGAGAAGCACTACACAGATTGATTTTTTTATGCCGACAAAAATGTTGAAAAATAACATACCGTCTTTTTAAATACAAGAAAAAACCTTACAATTCTTAATTACGTACTAGCTTGCAATGATATGTAAAAATGCACATATTTGTGAAGGATTTGCCGATTTCAGCAAAGTATGTATTCCCATTTTGGAATTGATTTGATTTATTCTCTTGATTGTTAAAGTCTGTGATTTGGGAACATTAAAAAAGCCGAGATTTTGTCATTGCTAAACGAAACAAATATATTACAATACTTTTTTCATAATAACACATGAACATTATTTTCACAATTAAGCCTCTTTAAAGAAAAAGAACAAAAAAAACTATTGAATAATTATGGAATATTGCATTTAGGCATGACTGCTTTCCCTGTTGGTAAGCCATAAAGAGATCATTGCTGTGAGATTTGTATAAGCAATAATGCTTTGCCATGTGAAATAGTGTTTTCATTACTTGTTTGACTGGTACTAAGGGATTCTTAAAGCCATTTATATAAGAAAACCCTGTTTTTTAGACTCCTAGGGGATGCTTAATACTTTAAATATACAATTCTCTCCCCCTGTGTGTAACAGTTACCTATAGTAATCAATTATAGTTATTGCTGTCTATTATTAGGCATCATAACAGCATGATTTAAGTACAATTTGTAGCTCAAATGAATGTTCGTACAACGCAGCTGTTGGCTCTCTCTGTAATTCTATAACTGTCTTGCATTTGGGGAACACTTAATTTTATAGCATATGTTCCACAATTCCACCTCAAATGTCACTTTGAATAATTTTTGGGAAATAAACAAAAGTAATCATGTGGTAGATCATATTATACTATATGGAAAAATGTTTGCGGACACTTGACAATACGATTTATATGTGCTTATCGAACACGCTATTCCACATTTAGCTCTTGTTTACTGTTTTAATAACCTCTACTCTTCTGGTACTGATGTAAGGTGAGGAGGCCTGGGGTGCACTCAGTGTTTGCATTGACACCACATAACTAGTGGGAATAGTGTAAAACTTCAATGCCTTTCTTGTGGTATGTGATCTCCTTTCTTCAACGTTCTGTGTATGCTGAGATGCTCCAGGTAGCAAATGCACAGACTTCCTCAAACAGCACACCTAAAAGCTTCATAAGGAGAACAGGCTTCTCAGAGAAGGGTCTGAGTGTCCAGCCCAACTATAGGCCATTGTCAGCCTCTCAAGCCCTCTGTGTCTTGAGTCTAAAGAATGGATGGATGTAAGGATGGACTTCCAAAGTACAAAAAAAAAACTCCCGGGTCCAGCCTCAAAATCAGCCCAGAGTCACCAGTGCACCAATAGTTTAAATTATTCCTAGCAGAAAGGCAGTTTTCCAGAACAGATGTTTTCCCTATGCTGCAAAGACTCATAAAGTGAGTGAGGGACTTCAGCCAAAGACTGGGGGTCTCATACCACTGTACAGGGTCAGGGTGATTATAGATGCCTTGTTCCCTTAGGTAAGATGTTAATAAGTCTATAGGTCAACAGAGAGCTTCCATTAATGGTTCTGTGGCTCTCTGCAAGGCCAGTTATGGTTATGCCCACTTGAGAAGATGCAGTGAAACTGATTATTGCCATCCTGATGGTTTATACAATTGTCCCTTGCAGCAGTATCTGAGCAGACCAGCATGTAGCAAAGTCCAAGACCCAGCAAGAGGAATCAGGGCCAGATGGACTGCACTCAATTTCAGCTAGTTGATGTATTTTGACCTTATACCAAAGAACACATGGCCAGACTACCCATGCGGCACCACATTGCTTCTCAGCCTGCAAGGAATACATCTGTTATAATTATTTCTTTCCAATTGAACACTGCTCCCAACCAGACCACTTTGGTTAGGAATGTACTGTATCACCAATGAGCCAAGACTTAGGCTTTTTTTTCACTAAAACCATGACATAATCTAGTCTCATGCAAATGCAGTATTTGGTGACAGATAAATATAGTTAGGTGCCAATACATATATGTGGCATATAGTCTAAAGCTCTAAAATCAATATTTAAGGGTCCTTTATATCATATTTATATATTATTTTTATGCATACTGACATTTGGGGTATGTTCTCTCAAATTTACTGTAATGTAATATACAAAATTTAATGGCACTTTTGCGTGTTTTAACATTTGCTAAGCCTTCTGTATCATTTCCAGCATTACGTTATGAAAGATACGTTATATAAAATGCTATTAGGTGTCATCATATGAAGCATACCGCACTACATGACACGACTTTTGCGTCACTGCATCATCTCTCTGGAAACAAACACAAAACAAACAGTTGAGTAAACACAGCAAAACAAATTTCTCTTTTCACGTTTATGCACACAACATGACATTTCATTGCAGTCTGTTACATTTGTAAATTACTCGAGGAAAGGCTCTTGCAGCTCATTCATCACTGTCAACATACACTGACTCTTTTTCTCTCACATGTCCGCTCTTTTTCTTTCTCTTCCTCGCTCTTTCAGGGTTCTTTTTAGTAGTCCTTATCTTTTGCTTTGTCCTCAACTCCTCCTTGTCTTTTTGAATTCTCTCCCACCACTGCATATTCTCACACACACGCACACACACGCACACGCACGCACACGCACACGCACACACGCGCACACACACACACACACACACACACACACACACACACACACACACACACACACACATACACACACTCCTCTCTCCTGTTGTTTGGATTTTGGCACTAATACACTGCTGCTCTCATCTCTCCCTGTATTTTTTTCTCAAGAGCTGCCATATTCTGCCTTCTTTTCCTCTCATCCCCTGATCTACCAAGAACATCAGCTAGTATTGCATCTCTTTGTTTACAGCTTCAACTGCTTCTTTACAACAGGCTGTTTAGAAACTATAAAGTGGCTTCTCCTTTTATCACATAGAGAAATGTTGTGAAAGTCTCTCATGGCTGCCTACTCTTTACTGAAACTCTGTAAAGACTTTCAGGAAAAAAAAAAATAGGATGTAATAACAAAGCGAAAGTATAATAGTGAGTAGTTTTTTAATTGTGTTTAAATTCATTGTTAGGTGTTTGTGGTACAAATAAGTGGATAATACACTTATAGCATACAGTTAAATTTTCTGTAGGCTCATATGCTTAAGGATTATATGCAGTAGCATTGCAAGTCAAGTTTGAGCATGCTTTATCCCATTATATACTGTATATGCCACCCAAAAAACCTATAGAAACCATAAAAGGAAATCTAATTGTTTCCAGTACAGGTAGATAGAAAGGTAGGTAGGTAGGTAGGTACAGACAGACCCAGACAGACCCAGACAGACCCAGATAGATAGATAGATAGATAGATAGATAGATAGATAGATAGATAGATAGATAGATAGATAGATAGATAGATCGATCGATCGATCGATCGATCTATGGTCATATGGTCATAGATCGATCAATCGATCGATCTATGGTCATATGGTCATATGGTATTGTATGAGGATGTCAGGAAAGTATGTGAGGGTGGTGCAGGACATGTATGAGGACAGTGTGACAGCAGTGAAATGTGCAGTAAGAACGACAGACTGGTTCAAGGTGGAGGTTGGACTACATCAAGGATCGGCTCTAAGCCCTTTTTCTTTTTGCAGTGGTGGACTATGATGTTTGCGGATGAAATTGTGATTTGTGGTAAGAGTAAGGAGCAGGTTGAGAAGAGCCTGGAGAGCTGAAGGTACATGCTGGAGAGAAGGGGAATGAAAGTCAGTAGGAGTATGACAGAGTACATATGTGTGAATGAGAGGGAGGGCAATGGAGTGGTGCAGTTGCAGGGAGAAGAGATGGAGGAGTAATTTAGAGTGTGTTAGAGAAGTGAAGAAAAGATTGGAGGCAGGGTGGAGTGGGTGGAGAAGAGTGGCAGGAGTGATTTGTGATAGAAAGGTATCTGCAAGAGTGAAAGGAAAAGTTTATAGGAGTGTGGTGAGACCATCTCTAGGTTACGTATGTAACCCTAGTTCCCCGAGCGAACGATATGCTGCATCACAATGCTTTGGGAACGCCTCGCATTGTCCACGCTCTGAATCATGTCTGAAATTTGGCCAATAAGCAAGTCGTCATGTCATTAGCTTCTGAAAAAGAGAAGTTAAGCGCCGCAGGGATGCAGGGTGTGTGGCTAGGGTGTGTTACATACGTAAGCTAGAGACGTTCTTCCATTCGGAAACTTCGAGCTGCGTCGCAGCACTTTGGGGACGAGTGTCCAATAGTTCCACACTGACCAGACCTGGCATATTGTGCTAGAGCTTCACAAGCGGAACATAGGACTGAGGAGCCAGGATTGGCTCTAAGGTCGAGATTGTAAAAAGCTGACAAAGGTCAGCGGGGTGGACCAGCCCGCAGCGTTGCAGATGTCCTGGAGTGGGACTCCAGCAGACCCGGCTGTAGAGGCCGAACGGAGCGGGGAGACCAGAGAATCCAATCCTGTGACAAAACTGTTCCTGCAAGAACTCCAGAACTGAACCAACCGGGCAGTTGACTGGATCTAACTGATGATGCTCACGCCACGTGGCGAACAGATGCCATCTAGTGGCAGAGGACTTCCTCGTAGAGGGAGCTCTGGAATGGAGGATGGTCTCCTTATTTATCTTATCTTATCTTATCTTATCTTATCTTATCTTATCTTATCTTACCCTAGTAGAGAGACCAGCTGCTAATTACTGTGCCCCCTCAGGGGCCACAGCCATAGCCTCCATAACTCTGGGCAGGGTTGAACCAGGGTCCCCCCTGACTGAGAGAGGAGATCCCTCCTGGGAGAAATTTCCCAAGGAGGTCCCTCAAAAAAGGGACACCAGATCTGCGGGGGGAAGGCGTACATAGCCTCGGCCACATCTGCACCATGGCGTCCAGTCCCAGTGGGGCTGGGTGAGAGAGAACGAACCAGAGGGGACAGTGCAAGGTCCCTGAGTCGCAAACAGATCCACCTGGGCTCTCTAAAATCTCTGCCATACCTGCTAAACCACCTTTGGGTGGAGCCTCCATTCCCCAGGCCTTTGCCTTTGCCTCGAAAGGGCGTCTGCTCTTCAATTCAACTGGCCCAGGATGTAAACTGCTCTCAGTGAGAGGAGTTTCCACTGGGACCACAGGAGGATCTGCTACGCCAGCCTGTTTAGGGGGCGAGATTGGAGACCCCCCTGGTGGTTGATATGCGAGACCACCGATGTGTTGTCTGTATGGACCAACACAAGGTGATCTCTTAGGTCTAGGAGGAAGTGTTTCAGACCCGGAAACAAAGCCATCATCTCCAGGCAGTTTATGTGCCATGAGAGGTATGGCTCACTCCACCGACCTTGGGCGGAGTTTATTAGAGGGACCACGCATGTAGGACGATGTTGGAGACAAGGTGAGGGAGGCGAGATTTAGATGGTTTGGACATGTGCAGAGGAGGGACATGGGTTATATCGGTAGGAGAATACTGAGGATGGAGCCACCAGGAGGGAGGAAAAGTGGAAGGCCAAGGAGGAGGTTTATGGCTGTGGTGAGGGAAGATATGCAGGTAGTTGGTTTGAAAGAGAAAAAAAAAGCCAAAAGAAGAAGAAGAACATTATAGTCATAAAAAAATCATGGTTATTAGGAAATGTAAGGTATATTTATAATAGTCAAGTGCCAATTTAAATGGAGCACTTTTATTTTTATGGAGTAATATTTTACCTAGTGTATCTCTACTATAACTCAAGTACATAGTTTGTGTACTTCATCTACCACCAATGCTTATGATGTCCTAATGATCCCTAATAGTATCTAGTAACTAGTATCTACTGGACATAACATGCCACTAATAGAATGCCCCACAGGGATCATTAAACAGTTTCTGTTAATTAATCATTATAATTCCTATTATAAATATTAAAACCATTACAAATTCTATGAGGCTTTCTATGGTTGTTTTTCGGCAGGGTGTTATTTAACAGTGAACAGTGTGTTTGTTTTTTTCTCATAGCAGCACATAGGCCAGAGGTCAGTCCAATGGCCAGCAGCACTGCACATAACAGGACAGAAGCAAACAGTAACATTACATTCACTTCAGTTCAGCTGTATTGCTTCCCTTTACTCATGCTATCACAGAGACAGTGGAGTGCAGATACACAATTTTGTAACAATGGCTCAGCAGTGAATCATCTGTTAATTCCTCTCTCTATACCTTTCTTTCTTTTTGGCGACCCTAACCTTTAATATTATCCCATTTTTCTGCAGTATAAATCTCACTTCTTTTAACCTATGACCCTTTACAGCATCTCCACATTGCATTTTATGTCTGGATTGCATCCATCGGTTAGCCAGTTACAGGTATTACAGATATATTACACATGAAGCTACAAATGAGCTAATTAGAATTTCGACAATTCAGAATCATCAGAATCATTTTCAGAATTTCAAAATGTTTTTTTTTTCTTTTAAAGCATCGGCTTTTTCTCGATTTCACTAATCAATATTATTTTTATATCTGCTTTAAAGGCATGTTCTGCATATTGACCTTCGTTTTGCAGCCAAAAGTAATAATGATATACAGATACCTGCCCTTTAAAAAAAAACCAACTCATTTTACTGTAAAGCATACAGTAGGTAAGTGTATGATATAAAATTATATTAAAGACAATAGTATCACCCACAGTACTTGCGAGAGTTTCTGAGGACACTGTGTGTCTGTAACATTAGCAACCTCTATAAAGAGGTGTGATGTGCAGTACAATGAAACATTGAATTGCCTAAATGGTTTAAATATATAATTTCTGAAGATCAGGACTTTTAATTCTTAGGTACATTTCAAAAGCGAGTACTTTTGTCATTTTAATTAAGTAGAAATGTAAACAAAGTACAGGATGTGGTACTTCATTCAGCACTGGATATAATAATAACAAAAAAATAAAATAATAATATTAATAATAATAATTATAATAATTATAATAATAATAATAATAATAGATACAGAACTATTATAATAAAACTTCATTATCATCTTATGTGCTTGAAAATAGTTTTATTCAGACATGTTAAGAGTACCTGTAAATCATACTTGATTAAAAGTATAGGTACCTTCCTGCAAAACTTACTCCATTGCAAAAGTCGCTAATTTCAATATGACTTTAGTAAAACAGTAATTTTACTCTCATTAAACAAATACACATTTAACACCAATTCACGTTAGTTAAAAGCTAAAAACTGTATTTGTATTTTCCTAAAATACAAATCAAATTATACACCTCAACACTGCATAACCTATGTATTCAGAGCTGACTGACTGATTTGCAAAATGTAATTGAAAATGGTCATTGTCAATCAAAATATAGTGGAGTAAAAGGTACATATATTGAATCATAAATGTAGTTGAGTAGAGAGTAAATGTTGCTTATATATTTGATTCTCAATAAATTTAGAAAGTAGCCAAAAATTACTTTCCGTATTTTTCGGACTAAAAGCCGCTACTTTTTTCCCACGTTTTGAACCCCGCGGCTTAAACAACAAAGCGGCTAATTTATGAATTTTTCCCGGTTTCACAAACTTCAAGCCAAAAAACTGAACCCCATAATATTAGACCAATGAAATTTCCGAACGGAAACGAAAAAAACGCACCTCACCTGTGTTCTTAGCTGCACGGCATCGGGAGAAAAAACTTCCATCGGTGATTTTTAAACGCACGACGATGCCAAAAGATAAACTCTCGAGAGAAATAGTTGTGAAAGGAAGGAGGAAGACAGTGAACTTATAGACAGCTTATAGACAGGTGCGGCTTATTTATGTTAAAATTAAAAATATTTGTAAAATTCAGTGGGTGCGGCTTATATATGGGTAATCCAGAAATTACAGTAAGTACAGTAACAAAGAGCATTTACTCAAATAATTTACACTACTGGTTTTACTGACTGTCTGAATCTTCTACTGATACATGTTCTATCATTTTAGATAAAAGTGCCACTGTAAACCAGCTTCATACTATACAAATCATCAAAGGATACTTTTTTGGTCACGATTTTAACATCAGTAGTCTTAGTAAGACATTTACAAAGGTAGCTGATTTAGTGGCACTGAAAGCCACGGCAGCTGTTCTGGCATCGTCAGAACATTTTTATTAAACTCTCAGAGTAGGACCCTTGTCGAAAACTCAACAATAGCAGCAAGGCGTGCGGTAGGATTATGCAAACCGCACAAGACAGCTACAAATACGATAGTGACAACAGAGGAATATTAACAACACTTGGGATTTAAAAGAAGAGCGATTTGTTGAATTTGAGTGGCAGACAGAATGCCACGCTAAGGTCTGATCACAGTTACAGGATGACAGGGCAGAAAGGGGTGTAACAAGGAAAATATATAACAGCTACAGGTTCCATGTGTGTAGCTTACTAACATGCTTTTGGTTTTTTTTTTTTACTATATTGACAAATTTCAATAATGTTTTCAGTAAAATTTTGAACAAACCTGTGCTGCACCACTGTACACAATATAATGACAACATTCTCTATCATACTGTAAAATGAAATGTGAACATGTTAATGTACAGTTCTTTATCAAATCTTTCCAAGTTTGGATTTGGATCATCTAGTACAGTTTATGTTTAACTTTGGGCATTTACCTTCTTATAATTATGAGATATATTTAAGATATCTGTTTGATGTCATCATTAATCACAATGACTGCATTTGCTATAAAGATAGCTACACTACATGGATAACAGTATTGAGACAACTAACTTCCAGCCATGTCTGTGTCTTTTCCAAACTGTTACCACAAACTTGGAGGTAAATTGTCTCTGGATGCAGTAGAATTGAATCTTCCCTTTACTTTAACTAGGAGATCTAAACCTGTTTCAGCAATTCCCCCTGTGCCCAAAGCAAGCGCCATAAAAAATATGCCTGCAATAGAGCTTTGACGTTTGACCACTTTTGCACTGAATTTAAACGCTGACTGCACCCCAGGCCTCTTCACTCTGAGTTTAATAAACCCACTTGTAAGTTTAATAAATCCCCACAACCACGCTCCAAAATCCAGTGGACCATCTTCTCCGAAGAGTGGAGGTTATTATAACAGCAAATGCCAACTAGATGCAGATGTTTTATTGGATGTTAAAAGAGCTCATACAAATTTTATCGCAGGTATCCAAAAACGTTTTTCCATAAAGTGTTCAACTTCTTAAGCCTATGCTTCCTACCAGATTGGAGTGCAAACCTTCTCATATCGGTAATGTATTAGAACGAAAATGTAAGAAATAATCAACAGCTATACTGATACCATCCTCAATGACATTAAAGCTGTCATTAATGATTGCCAAACGGACTGAATGAATTAAAATACCAGTTCATTTTCTTTATTTTACATCAAACACAGAGATAAAGTAGGGTGATTACAAAGATTACAATATAAATTGAATGAATTCTAATAAATAGTCCTTAGAGAGAGGCAAAGAAAGAGATTGCATGTGGTGTGCCACATCTTTATTCATCTCAAAGTTGTTGAGATAAAGTTCCCAAGCCAGTTTCATTGTATTTCTCATTATAATGTTCTCCTGTTTGTGAAATTTACCTTGTGCACTGGCCCATTAATCCAAGTCACTAAATTCAACACATCAGGTAAATGACATGCAAAAGTCCTCTATTAAGCTCAGTGAGATCATTGGGAACTGTTTATAATAGCTGCCTCTCTCTGTATGCAATTGTATGTTACAGTGGTTGTTGTATAGTTGTTTAAAAGGCAGCACTGTAATTTAGGACAGTTTAATAACACACCTTCCAGAATCAGGTATTCAGACAAATTGTATAATGCAAAAAAAAAATTACACAGTGTATGTGAATCAAGTGCTTGCAGACTTTAAATGACTGTATCTGCTTGTGTGTGGGTGTGTGTATGTATGAGTGTGTGTGAGGGTCTTCTTCCCTACAAGCTATAGCGATTTAGAGAAGACTGATGACTAATCATTGGCACCAATTTTTAATCGTTACTGCCCTTCAGAGTGTATTGCAGCCAGGCAAATAATTCATTAACAAATGAGTGTGATACGACCTTATGAAATAGAGCATGTGCTGTGGGCAATGTTAAATCCTGGCTTTGGCATAAAAAGGTCACTGATGATCAAAACACATTAACACCACCTACTAATAGTGGATTTGTCATAGATTTTTGAATTGTGAGAAATATTTTATTGTTAACCCCCCTTCCCAGAAGCACATTGTGCCAGTGTAATGAGATAATGCATGTATAATTATATATCTGTATATTTTTCCCCTATGTAAGTGGTTTTAATAGTATGGCTGATCGGTGTGTGTTGTGTAGAATCTTGTATGCAGTATAGTTGTTTGGGTGGGTATTGAAATAGTCTGAAGTACTACTAGTGACATCCAGGGGTAGAAATGGGAAAGAAAATTGAAAAAAAGCATTGATGGTGTCATTACAGGGTAAGTTTTTGATACTAAATTACATAACAAAAAATCCCAACGAATGACATGTGGGGTATTACAATGGGTATTGCACACGTCGCAGCTGATATTTGTATATTTTCATGCCGACTGCAAAATATGGAACTGAACTTGGCATCACACATTGCTCAACACACAAACAAAGAACAACACATTTTTCCATTGTTATGAAATGGTGACATATGGCACATTTTGCTGCTAATAGAGTTTGCACCACTTTGGTTGCTGACACATATAAGAAAAAGCAAAAGTCAAGTCAAGTCAAGAAGCTTTTATTGTCATTTCAACCATATATAGCTGATGCAGTACACAGTGAAATGAAACAACGTTCCTCCTGAACCCAGGTGCTACATAAAACAACATAAAACAACAGTCACAGAACAGAAGAACACAGGGCCAGGAACTAAGATCCTCACCACATAAAGTGCATGTGTGCAACTGGTGCAAACAGTGCAAAAGACAACACAGGACAGTGCAAGACAACACAGGACAGTGCAGGACAATACACAGTACACAAAATATAAAAATAAAAACAACAATAGCTCCGCCAGTAAAACCTGTCGTGACAGGATAAGGTGCACAGTAGCAGAAAAATGTAACAGAGAAATGTAAACAGAATTGTGCAATTCTATAATAGCAGCAATCAAAATAAAGTGAATAGTGACCAAAGGATTTGGACAGAATATTGTGCAAAGAGCAAGTCCCGGAAGATCAGCAACAAACGGCATGTAAACATTTTGCGATAATGCTGAAACCTGGGTGTGCGAAGTGTATGTGTGTTGAGTCCGGTTGTACAGATCAGTCACTCAGTTGTGTGTAAGTGTGTGTGTGTGTGTGAGAGAGAGTTCAGTTCAGATGTTTGTTCAGGAGCCTGACGGCTTGCGGGAAAAAACTGTTGCACAGTCTTGATGTGACGGCCCGAATGCTTCGGAACCGTTTTCCTGATGGTAGGAGGGTGAAGTGTGTGTGACGGGTGTGTGTGATCGTCCACAATGCTGTGTGCTTTGCGGATGCAGCGTGTGGTGTAAATGTCCATGATAGAGGGAAGAGAGACTCCGATGATCTTCTCAGCTGTCCTCACTATCCTCTGTAGGGTCTTGCGATCCGAGACGGTGCAGTTCCCAAACCAGGCAGTGATGCAGCTGCTCACGATGCTCTCGATGGTCCCTCTATAGAACATGGTCAGGATGGGGGGAGGGAGATGAGCTTTCCTCAGCCTTCTCAGGAAGTAGAGATGCTGCTGGGCTTTCTTGGTGATGGAGCTGGTGTTAAGTGACCAGGTGAGGTTGTCCGCCAGATGAACACCAAGGAATTTGGTGCTCTTGACGATCTCCACTGAAGATCCATCGATGATCAGTGGAGAATGGTCACTCTGTGTTCTCCTGAAGTCAACAACCATCTCTTTGGTTTTGTCTACGTTCAGAGACAGGTTGTTGGCTATACACCAGGCTGTTAACCGTTGCACCTCCTCTCTGTATGCTGACTCGTCGTTCTTGCTGATTAGACCCACCACAGTCGTGTCATCAGCAAACTTAATGATATGATTCGAGCTGTGCTTTGGTGTACAGTCGTGAGTCAGCAGAGTGAACAGCAGTGGACTGAGCACACAGCCCTGAGGGGCTCCAGTGCTCAGTGTGGTGGTGCTGGAATGCTGTTCCCGATCCGTACTGACTGAGGTCTCTCAGTCAGGAAGTCCAGGATCCAGTTGCAGAGAGAGGTGTTCAGGCCCAGTAGGCTCAGCTTCTCGATCAGGTGCTGAGGAATAATTGTGTTGAATGCTGAACTGAAGTCTATGAACAGCATCCTTACATAAGAGTCCTTGTTATCCAGATGGGTAAGGGCCAGATGGAGGGTTGTGGAGATAGCATCGTCCGTGGAGCGGTTTGGACGATACGCAAACTGCATGGGGTCCAGTGCGGGTGGAAGCTGGGTCTTTATATGCCTCATGACAAGCCTCTCGAAGCACTTCATCATGATGGGTGTGAGTACAACGGGACGATAGTCATTGAGGCAGGACACAGAAGACTTCTTCGGCACAGGAATGATGGTCGTCGTCTTGAGGCACGTAGGAACAGTGGCGCTGCTCAGGGAGATGTTGAAGATGTCAGTGAAGACATCTGCTAGTTGTTCTGCACATTCCCTGAGCACTCTGCCAGGAATGTTGTCAGGTCCAGCAGACTTCCGTGGGTTAACTCTGCATAGAGTTTTCCTCACTTCAGCTGTGGTTAGACAGAGCACCGGGTCACTGGGAGGAGGGATGGTCTTCCTCGCCACCACGTTGTTCTGCACCTCGAACCGGGTGTAGAAGTCGTTCAGCGCATCTGGAAGGGAGGGGTCACGGTCACAAGCAGGTGATGTGGTCTTGTAATTCGTGATCGCCTGGATGCCCTGCCACATGCGCCGGGTGTCTCCACTGTCCTGAAAGTGGCCATGGATTCTTTTGGCGTGTGCGCGCTTCGCCTCTCTTATAGCACGGGACAGTTTGGCCCTTAAGGCCGTCTTGTCTCCTGCTCTGAAGGCAGAGTCTCTTGTTTTTAGCAGCGCACGCACCTTGGCGGTCATCCATGGCTTCTGGTTGGAGCGTGTAGTGATGGTCTTGGAGATGTAGCTGGTCACTGTTGACGTGTACTCCTCCAAGTTGATGAAATCGCCATTGGTTGCAGCTTCCCTGAACATGTCCCAGTCAGTGCATTCAAAACAGTCCTGGAGAGCAGACATGGATCCTGCTTGCCAGGTTCTCACTTGTTTTTGAGCTGGTCTTGAACGCCTGCTGAGTGGTCTGTATGCTGGGATCAACATAACAGAGATGTGGTCTGAGTACCCGAGGTGGGGGCGGGGCTTCGCCCGGTATGCGCCCCGGATGTTTGTGTAAACAACATCCAGCGTGTTTTCTCCTCTGGTTGCAAAGTCCACATTCTGATAGAATTTGGGAAGCACAGTCCTGAGATTTGCGTGATTAAAATCTCCGGCGACTATAAACAGTCCGTCAGGGTGTGTGTTTTGAAGTCCACTAATGGTCCCGTAGAGCACACTGAGCGCGTCCTTAGCATTAGCGCTAGGTGGTATGTACACTCCGAGCACAATAGCGGTGGGAAATTCCCGTGGTAAATAAAAAGGTCTACATCTCAGAACAATAAACTCCAGCAGCGAAAACACACAGGAGTGGGAATGTGATCAGTAAGCACTGTACAAATTACACAGACAATGAAGATGAGCAGAATACGTTGAGAACGATTGGTAGCTAGCTCTTTATAGGGCTTCCAAATGTCATTCAATGTTGATCTATTCAGATCTGAATCATTGGCCAGCAGAGTCTACGAGACTAACTCCGAAAGTCATGTTTCATAGATTCAGAGCTGCTCTGAACCTGAAACGTGAGAGGCGAGAGTCCGTGCTTTTGGAACATGTCCTAGTATTCCATGCCAACTGTCAGCTCTGTACTCAACCAATAAAGGCCAGAACAGTTTTAGCCTGACTGTGGATCAAACCCATTAAGGTTTACAGCAAACAGCTTGAAGCTTATGTTGTCGAATGGTCTCAGATGAAGTAGGCAACACATTCTGTATAGGACAGTCATAGCCAGTAATTTTGGATGAAATATTTGTGGATGAAAGGTAAAAGCTCCTGAAACATTTCTCCTCCCCTGTGAGGGCAAAAGTGTACTCTTTATTTACAGAGCTGCCATTTTACAATAGATTTATGCGGAGAAAAAGCTTCACATCATTGTAATCATTGATTACATGAACAAAGTGAAGAACACACAAACACACTCACTCCAGTTAATTCTAAATGTTGTAGTGGTCCAATCATAATGACTTTTTTTCTTTGAAATCAGAACTACCAGCCTACCAGTACAATATGTGCCATGTATGGCATGATGCACTAAGAAGCTGTAATGTCTTTTGAAGGTCGGGTGGGCGTAAGATCTGCACGTATTATGGTCATCAACGTCCATCCCTATCCTCACTCTGCTTATTTATTTTCGGTGTGCTCATATTTCATTTTCACGCTGCACACACCTGACTCACTCCAGCATCTGTGTATAGCACTCAGAGTGCTGCCATTTGCCCTCCGGCACATACATACACACACACACACACAAACAAACAAACACACACACAATGCAGCATGTTTGTCTTACTGCTAGCTGACGAGGTCACCAGAGCCAACTCAACTGATGATTAACTTGCAATCCCACACACACACACACACACACACACACACACACACACACACACACACACACACACACACACACACACACACAGTTGCCAGAGGTATTATTCATCAGTTATTTAGGGGGATTTTAACTATGCTATGTCCTTATTGTTAAGATGAACACACACACACACACACACACACACACACACACACACACACACACACACACACACACACACACACATACATATTCCTGTCATTAGGGGAACCTCACTACAATTTCACTTACACATTAACATACTTGGTGCGTAGACTTCTAGCCTTCTAGACTTTTAGATCTCTTCTAACCAAGGACCCCCTTCAAATAAAATCATCTCTGTACATGCATTAATGTTATCTAGATACACTATATGGACAAAAAATTGTGGATACCTGTTCATAAGATTCTGTACCTCCACTGTTTAAGGAAAATGCTCCATTAGAAATTTTGAAGGATGGTGGTAAGGATTTGTGCTCATTCAGCCACAAATGTTAGTAAAATCGGATACTGATGTAGGACGAGGAAGCTTGGGTTGAAGTCATTTTTAATTCATCACAAAGGTGTTAAACAGGGTTAAGATCAGAATTTTAGAGCAGGCCATTCAAGATCTTCCATTCCGAACCATATCTTCATGGAGATTGCTTTGTGCACAGGGACATTGTCATGCAGGAACATCCGTCCTAGGAGATGGGATCAAATAGTTTTGAGACTAATGGTGCTAAATTCTTTGCAATTTCATTATAGACAGCAAGCTAGAACAAAGGACAAACGTGAAATTTAGCATGAAACTGGGCAAATGTGCCACATAGACTTTTGACATGGCAAATTTTGTCACATGGCAAAACTGCAATTAGTCGTTTAAGGTGTTTTGAGTGGCACGCGTGCTTTAAGAGCGGAAGAACATCACTGGAAGACCACATTCAACAAGCTCAATCCCTGAAAATGTCTGAAAACCATTTAGCAACTTGTGTATGATGATCATCTGAGAACAATCCACATGATCTTACTTCCGCACCCACCCTACCCACCAGATTTGGGTTCTGCAGACTTTGACCTCTTCCTATAAATGAAGATTGAGCTGAAAGGTTGCTGTTTTGACACCATTGTGAAGATCCAGCATGAATCGTGTCAACCTGTATTGCTTGGTAAGGGGACTATTTTGGAGGCGATAGTGTGTAAAAGTAGATTTTAAACGATAGGACTTTCTTGAAAACAGCTAGTCTCTAAACTTTTTGATACCACTTTTATATAAATGTGCGTGGTAGCAGTCTAGGAAAGAGTTGGATGTCCCAATAATTTGACATATATATAAACAGTGTGCATTTAAAGCAATGAAAGCATATTTACCCTGGAAAAAACAGTACAGAATAAGTGTGTGCTGACCAGGCCATGAATATTCTCTTTACGGTTCCTGAATTCCGGTTGCATATTGATTGCTCTTAATCATCAGCATGATTGCAATTTTTCTTTCTCCGAGACTCTGATGAAACCCTGGTGGTAAAATGTATTATATCTGGTTACATCCCACAATGGCTTTTTATACTGGTCTAGCCAAGTGTTTATTGTATTTCCTGTAACTTCAAATTTAATGAAAAGATCAAAGTTACACTTTGATATTTATACATGCGGCTACAGTTGCAGTTGTCATGTCATTTACTAAGCATTATAACTGTTTTAACCCATTTTATTCTCCACTTATCTTCCTTGCACAAACGGCACTCTTGTGGAAATATGGCCGGCGTTTGTTTCGCTGACCTTTTCTTCCCTTGTGCCTATAGTGTATTTCCACGTTCATTCTTCTTTCAAAGCCAGAATCTTTTCTCTGTTCACTCCTTGCTGCTATAACCTTTCAATAAAAAAGGTCTTATTCTATTCATGTGTCTAGCTCCATGCAGGATCATTTATACAATAGAGCCTTTTTTGAGGGTTTACTACTAGTTAATTATTAATATGATCAATTTACCCAGCTCTCCTGACCGAGTGCATTGTCTCTTGCACTTACAAAAGCATGGCGAGTTTAGACTTTAATGAATGCGTCTCATGTGTGTGATTTTTAGCTTAAATATGCAGGTAGTAACCTCATTTCATTCATTTATTACTGTAAGTGGTCATGTTAATGTATAACCATTTACACATGAGAAGTATTTTATACTTTTTTAATTTGGTTCTATTTTTTTTTATATTGCAGATGTTTCATCCCCAGTATGAACTTTTTGAACTCATGAATAATGGAGCATTAGTGTCTGAAAAGTTCTGCCCGGATCCCAAATGATCAAAGTATCTTTTATCAAAAGAATTGGGGAAACTATGTGAGTTTTACTAATGACTGATGCCATTGCAAATTGTCTCAAATCCACATTCACAAAGCCCTTCATGGTTAATGAAGGAAATAGAAATAAAAAGGCAGAGATGTGTAGGTTGTAATCATTCTATGCTTCTGTTTTTGTTTTTTTGGTCACCGCCCCCACTGAATTATTATTATATCAATGTCACAATATGAAGTGATCTCTATGTAGCTGGGAATATGGAATGGTTTACCTTTTGGCATAATTTACATCAAATTTGTATTTTTAAGATTAGAATTTTTTGTATTTGTATTTAGGGTGAATTTTTGTACGTCTTCGAAAGAAAATCTTACCTGTAGCAAGTTCCATAACTATTGTTGTATTTTCTTATTGTATTTTATAGAATAGTATTGTAACGGATAGTGCCAAATATAGTTTGGGAAAATTCCATCCATCAGCCCTGGTGCATTACGTGACAAAGTCACATGCTTCACTCATTTCAAACACTCGTTTCCTGTTTAACCTAATTAGTCTCTCTATTTGAGGATTACTTTTGGTATCTTTTGCTGCAGGTATTTGTCAATAAGTCTATAAGTTTGTCTTTGTTTTGTTTCTTTTATAATGTGCTTTAGTTTTATACCAGCATCTGTTACCAATTCCTGAAAATTATTCAAATGCGCTTCAGTTTGCACCAAAATTAATTTAAATGACAAGCTGATGCATGTAAATACATTATCAAGGTTTCTTTCAACAGTAACTGCATTTATATAAATAAAAAATGATATACATAGCAAAAAAAAATGTATACAAGTTCATTAATATTTATTGAAGTCTCAATGACTGTTAAACTGACCACCTTCCTATGTTCTTTGGAATATGAATTCTTTTAAAACAATCCCGTGAGCTGAAAAAGATGGCCAGTGGTATTTCACTAGCATTCTCATACTGAAATAAAGCAGTTTACCTCTGGTTTAATCTCGGATATTGGACAGCATGCTACTGAGGACATTATATCAGATAAAGGGGCTGGACAGGTTACAGCCCCTACATGGATAAAGTCTACTGACACACTGAATGGTGTGATTTTCAATTACTGAACCATGAGGGAAGCTGATGGTGGGTTTTACATGCAATGGGGAGTAAGATATCAAAAAAGGGCCGACCACATTTATTCATTCCTGCGTGGTTTTTCAAGAAGCTGTTGATGTTTTGAAAAATGACATGTGCCTAATCTGATACATACCTCCTTCATTTGTGACACCTTAACACTATTATCAGTTTCTCTCCTGATCCATTTCACACTTCGAACAACTGTCGGCTCTTTGAATGTTCTGAGTTAACAATTGGAAAACAGATGGATGCTGTCCATGGCACAGGACATTGCAGCTGTCTTGCAATTAAGACTTTATTTACATATTACACATGGAATTTTCTCATTACTCGAAAGTTACTAAGGGTCACATTATAGATGTAATAACTGACACATATGGCAAATCATTATTTAATTCTTAAGTACTAAGTATAGCCTTATTATAGAACACAGCTGTTCAAGCAGCAATAAATTAGTTGTTAAATCAGTTTAAATAATTATTTGTTGTTCAATTGATTTAGTGCAGTACAAGAATGCCAGGTTGGAGGCATGCATTTTCCATCCGTAATTAATGTCTTGTTAGTGGACATTGAACTATTGACTTACAGTGCTCAAATTCGACCAAGAATTGTTATTAGAAAAAAATAGGTGAAAAGACAGGACACAGCACGGGGAAGCCACAAATACCCAATACAGATTAATTTTTATTTATTTTATTTTTTTTTTATTACAGACATTTGCACCTGAGAACAGTGCCGTGCAGGACATTACATTGATTCTTCCTGCAACTTATAGCTCTTTTTTTTTTTTTACTGTATATGGAATATACTGTTAGTGTGATCATTTGCATATTAGTACTGCAGGATTTCTTACATTTTTAATTATTTTAAATTATATTGTTTCGTTGGCTTTTGGAATATGATTGAGCATTCCATTAATCAAATAGTACACATATTTAGTAATGGCAGTGTTCAAGGATAAGAATATTTATAAGTGGGGATAATGTGAGTAGGTTAAATTAGCTGTCATTTTAATTATTGTGAGTATATGGTTATAATAAAAAATAATTATTCACATTCATTTATTACTCTCAAACCAAAAGAGAAATCATTAAGTGTACAAAAAAAAATTATTGTTATTCAAACTTCTTGATAAATGTAAGAAACACATTTTGAATATCAAAGTTATACAAACTAAATCTAAAATAAAATATGTATTTTATACACAATTTTGACATGTTCGCAAAGGGTGTACTTATTAAGATAATAATGGCTGTATGTTGAGTTATTTTTAGAGGACAGTAAATCTGTACTGATATACAAACTGCACATTGACTACTCTAAAATATATCCAAGATTCATTTCTATAGTATTTTACCTTGAGAAGTTATACTGAAATAGTCGCTGAAATGTAAGGAGTGTACTCACTTTTATGAGATTAAGCTGTACTTTAGAAGAGGAGTTGTCTCTACTCTAAGCACTTCTCACCACGGTTTCTCTGTTAGCTCTTAGCAAAAACTGCACAGCTAACTACGAATCATATTCCTAACTGCCCATATGGCAGAAATTCACTATTTCACAACTTAAAATTAGATCAGTTTCCCAGTTTCCATATTTAATCAATAAAAAAATCCAAAAATACCTATCAGGTATGCATTTTGCATTTATGGCGCATTAATGGAATAGGCTGTAGCATGCAGTAGGAGGCGCAACACAAGTGCATGAAGTCAGCATGCATTTTATTTGAGTTAATCCAGAAATCATTGTCATATTCTAAAGTGAGGGGTCATAACACAGTTATGTAGAAAAATAAACATACAGGCAAGAAAGTAAACTAGGAAGTATGCAGACACATTTAAACCACCAGGCCTTAGGCATGTGATAAAACATTATCACAAGATGATCAGACTTTCTAACAAAACAGTAAAACAACAGGGCTTGTATACAACCAGTACAGGGAGAACTGAAAAATAATGGAGTGGAAACAATGAGAAACATATTGATTATTTAAAATGACGAGAACGTATATATATATTCAGAGACACTCGCATCACCTCAGCGAAGCAGGAAACTCAGAAGCAGCTCTGTTCACTCTGGGAGGCGTGATATGCGTCACATGCCGCAGTGTATGCTGACAAGGAGTGCATGAGATGCGGTGTGTAAAATGCCATATTGTCTGAAAGTGTCAGGAATGCAAAAGTGTCCTTTTAATGCTCACTGCTGTAGCAAAGCCAGCACTGCTCTATTTGTGTAATTAACACTTCAAACCTGTAGAAACCTGAAAGATATGATCGGCTGTTAAAGGAGCTGCAATTAGTACAGGGACGTTTTTTTTTTTTCTTTTAATAGCATGGAAAATAGCTTCATCTTCTGATGCTGGCTGTATCCCTAAAGAAATGTCATACTAAATTTGTCAAGAATGGACACCTGTATTTAACCTGTTACTTTCAGGGAAATATGATTTTTCCGTATTTATAACCTGTGTGGAGTTTGAGATTTAGGATTGAAATCACAAGCTGCCATTGAAAATGAATAGTATTGGGCCTGTTTGACAAAAACACTCTTTGGCCCCTTGAACAAGGCCCTTAACTTTCTGTGCTTTTCGTGGCTGACCCTGCATTCTGACCCCAGCTTCCAAACATCACTGGGATATGTAAAGAAAGAATTTTCTATTCTTTTCTAGAAGCTGCTTTGTCAGAAAGGGCTGTGGTGTCTCAGGTATAGTTCACCAAACAGAGCTTTCTTTATGCACTTTTGCTTTCGCCTCGGCGCTTTCCTTCCCTCGGATCACGCCAGGGTTCACCCACACACACTAGGTTCTGGGAACCTTTCCTCAGCGTCTGCCTGAGCCAAATCACAAATCAGACCACCTTTCCTTCCTGAGCTCTCTAGCAGACCGGCACAGCTTTCTCTCCAACTGCACCCTAGTACACTCGCTGATCGGTACACCTTCCTCGGAATTGCCTGCACTCACACTTTCGCTCCCCTCTGCTTAGTGTACCTCTCTTCCCTCAAGGCTGTTGTCTTTCTTCTTTTTATTTGCGTCACCGGACTGAAACAGAGCACACTGATTAGTATCATCCACTCGTTCCGTCCAGCTCCACCCTCCACTCACGAATCGGCGCTCTTTCGCGCACCACATTGAATAATGTACAGAAGGTGTAGTAGGTAACATCGTATATATAGAAATATACAGTTTAACTGTGCAATATTGTTTAGAGGATAAAACATGTCAAGAAGATAACATGTTTAAATAACATGATATACAAGAATGTTTGTACGATACAGTATGCACAAAATATGCAGTAGTGCAATGATAAGTTATGGATGGTGCAAAGATGCATAGTGGATGAAGCAGGCACTATAGACAAAAAGAGACTGTGCAGTAGTGTATTTGTTGACATTATTTGATTGGCTGTTCAGTGCAGTATCTTTGAAAATGCCCCTCGCTCTTGTAAATGTCCTTCAAGGTGGTTAGCTGAATGCCGATGATTATACCATTGTCACTTGCATAAGTTACATTTTTTGAAAAACAGTTAAATGTGTTAGTTAACCGAATTCCAGCTCTAAATCATGCACCCAGATGAAGTCTAATAATGAAGCTGTGACACATGCACAAATCATCCATTTAGCTCTGAACAATAATTAGAAACCGTTTGCAAAATTTGTCTCACTCTGTATGCAACTGTAACCATTCAATGTTACTACAGTTAAAATTGTTTCTATATAGTGGATCAAAAGTGAAATGACACCTTCCAGCCAATGATTATCAAATATTCAGACAGACCATAGTAATCTATAAAGGCTCTTTCTTCTAATTAACAGCTCCATTAATAAGCATTAGTGTCGCCTACAGCTGTAATGATAAAGCAATGAAACTTTATTTTACACTTTGTTAGATAAATTCAAATATCCTGACTGTGAAGACACTGTAAAATATATATGTGCACTTCAAAACGACATTGCAGTAAAGGTGGGATTCAGTTTAATAGCTAAAGGCAATGATATGGGTGTATGATATTACCTTCCCTGCCCTCTTCTGTCATTCTCTCTTTCTGAACATTCACATATACAGTACTCCCTCGGTTTCTCGTTTTGTGCAAATGCAATTATCAATGGCTCTTTTTCACTAAATGTGATTTTCATGCTAATTAATATAAGCATAAATTAGTTCATTTGTCTGCTATAAACATGTATATAACATGTATATTTCAGTATTGGATCTCAGAGTTCCAGTTTTTTTTTCTTAAAATTATAAATAACTATTAGTTTATGTTTTGCTGTTTTTTTTCACCCAAGTTTTTTAGGTTTTACTGTATCTTTCGGCTTCTCCTATTAGGGGTCGCCACAGCGGATCATCCGCATGTTTGATTTGGCACATGTTTTTACGCTGGATGCCCTTCCTAACGCAACCCTCCCCATTTTATCCAGGCTTGGGACCGGCACTAAGAGTGCACTGGCTTGTGCAACCCAAATGGCTGGGGTCGGTTCCCTGACCGGGGATCGAACCCAGGCCTCAGCGGTGAGAGCGCCGCATCCTAACCACTAGACCACCAGGGAACCTTAGTTTTACTGTATAGTTGTATTAAAACATTGACATATAATATTCAGTCTAATTCATTGCTTCTGCTGGATAAAAAATACAAGAAATCTCTCAGGTACAAAAGTGTTCTTGCAAAAGACTCACAGAAGATCGCTTTGTAACAGCAGAGATGTGATGGTTGTGATTTGCAAATCAATATACAAGACGTGAAATATGTAGTGAAATATGTAGTGAAATATTCAAAACCTAATGGAAGTGCATCTGTTGCATCTGGGAATGAAATTACATTACAGTAGGTTTCTTACTATCACTGAAGTTTTCTTTTTTCTTTTTTCTTTTTTTTTTAGTGGATGAAATATGAAAGTATTTGCATAGCATTAGCTTGGGTATTAGCATATAACATCTGAGAAGTAAGGTAAACTGCAGTAATCTAGCTAGTAGAAGTAGTAGGAGAACGAATAGAAACCGGTAATATTGATAATTTAGTTGTCATTTTCAAGGTCAGTTTAAAATGCAGGAAGAATACTCTTGGTTTGCTCAACTCTGCTGGATTTTGTCAACGCTACATCGGTGCTGTAAAGGGTGTACAGTGGAGCCACACAGATGCGTAAAACATCACGCAGAGAGTGCACAGGTGCCAGGAGTCGATGCAGTCATGCGTAGAGTGCAAACAGAAAGGGACCAGGGCAGAGCAAAACAAAGCAGGAAAAAAAACATACTTGCTGAAGGCAAGCAGGTGCCACGATCAATGCTCAGAAATAAATGTTGCATCCACATCATGTGGGAGAATCCCGGCACACCACAATGGCTCAATTTATTCTGAATAAAAGCGTTCACACAGAGATAAAAGTCGAGGTTTTATCTAATGTTAGATCTAATGTTGTTTTAGTGACACATTGGTATATTATCTAATGGTTGGATGAACTACAGCATTCCTGTAAAAGCATAAAAGTACTTGCTTTTGAATGAACATAAGTATTAAAAGTAAAAGTACTTATTTATTAGAACTATATTTTAATTATTTATTCAGTTGAATGTTCCATTTAATTGCACATCAAACCTTAATAATAAGAGAGTTTCTATTGTTACAGGTGCTCAGTGAGACTTAATCTGTGAAGACTTTTGTGAGAAATTACTTATGATTATGGTCTTTTATGGTCTTATTTTTTTTTAATGTAATTAGGTAAAAGATTTCCAAAGTGAAAACACTCTGATTAAGTACAGATACTCAACAATACTAGTAAAAATATTGTAAAACTGTCTATTTTGGGGGTGTTTACTTTTAACGTTCACAAACAGTGTTGAGTCAGAGCTGGTCAGTTAATGTCAGTTTATGTTTTGTTAAAACTAAATTTTAAGCCTGTTTCTCTAAAACCATTAGGTGTATTATGTCTAGCTTCACGCCTGGATTCTGAGAGAAACATGGCAAATTCCAACTGTGAATTCTCACATGGAGGACGGTTTTTCCGAATGTTTTCGACAACAGAAAACAGACAAGTAAACTCATTTTTTGGTTAGTTAAAGAATTTCACACTGTGCGATGTTAGTATGATTAACTTGACTGGCTGTACTTTGGATGAACTGTACTTTGGCCAGCTAATATAGCTGATTGTTTACTACAGAAACACTTGCACTATTAGCAATTGGTTCAAAAACCAATTGCTTTTCCTCAAGGTTTTGCTAACATTAACATTAGCACTGATGATGAGTAGCTGGGATATGGTGTATGTACTGTATATTATTTCATATCACACATTTCAGTTCAATATTCAGAGGATCGGTAAAAGACGTTGTAAAAAATATGCTATCTAATGTCACCCAGCTGTCTATTTCTAGTTAATGAAGAGATGAATGTAATTTTAGTCCACAGCAACAGCAAGGTAAATATTATTAGAAATAGTTATTAACAACAGTTAGCAAATATAAAGCTTGGTTTATTAGGGGGTTATTAGGAAATAGGTTGATGATTGTGCAGAAATTTCAGGATGATTCTTCGATTTCAGTGCAGTTCAAAGTTTTTACTGTAACATTCCTCATAAACAGTGCGTGTTGTTAATGTAGCAAAAGTAACATCAACATACAAAGGCAACCTATAAAAGCTAAAGCCCAATAGTGGTAAAATGGATCAATACCAGACAACAAACCCTAAAATATTGTACCTGTTCAGTAGAGAAATGAGGCCAATTTTTGCTTTATATCCTACATCATAGAATAGCATAATAATAATAATATATCTGGATTAACTTCAAAACTAACTCCATGCCTGTCATTGACAGTAGTTATATAATGTTTCGTGAATATGTCTAAGATATCTAAGATATGTCATTAAGATTTCAGTGTTCGGTGTATCCTTGATTGAAAAACTTTCAGGAAATTCAAACTGTTAATTCAGTAAGATTTAAATAAATATTTCATTAAGCTTTCCATGGTGACTCACAGTGCCACAACAAAAGCAGGCACTTTTTTTTGCTGCTGACCCAAAATAAACTATTCTAGCTTTTTTTCCAACTCTGGTAGGATATTAAAGATGTGAGCCACAGAGTTCTTGGCTTAATGCCCCCGTTTTTTCTACGTATTTGTGACCTCTTTATGTCAAGGCAGCAGAAATCATTTTGATGTTTGAGGAGTGAAATTGCCCAGAATATCATCTGTGAAGTTATATAAACAGAATAGACTGGAATGCTGTTGTATGCTGTAGTATTACAATCTTCCTTCACTAGAACTAAGGGGCACAGACCGGTATAACAGTGCCCCTGTTCACATGCAACGTCATTGAACTCATAATTTGGAGTGAAAGAACTTAAATGGCCTACAAACAGCCCTGACCATGACCTCATTAAATCTAAAGGAAAGCCTTTGCAAATTAATCTGAATGGGATGTTCAAAAAGTACATTTGAATGTAATGGTTAGGTGTCGACAAACTTTTGAGCCCCCAGTGTATGCTAAAGAATTCTGTGCAACATTAGCTCAATGTGTTTCAGAGATGGTATTCTACAAAGTTCTAGCTTGACGTCTGAGCCCATTTTTCTGTTTAATTCCTAGTCTCATGTATAGACGTAAATTCATTTTCAATGCATCAGAGCAAAGTTTCGCCAATTCCCTCTAAAGTATGGTCACTTGTCTAGTCATTTGATACCTGTTTCTGTTTTGGTATTTGTCTGCACTGTGGGATTTTCACTTGGATTTTAGTACTGAGCTTTCATGCATATAAATGCTTAATATAGATTTCCTTGTATTAGAGGTGACAAAAGTACACACATCCTTCACTTAGGTAGAAGTACAGATACTTATGTTTAAAAAATATTCAGGTAAAAGTTGAAGTACTGACTATAATTATTTACTCAAGTTAAAGTAAAGAAGTTTGGGCTCTGACATGTACTTAAGTAAAAAAATAGCCACTACCTGTTTTAGTGTCACGCCAGTAACTAGATGCCACGTCATGTTAATATAAGGGCTGTAAATCTATTAAAATATTTAATCACGCTGTTCTAAAGGTACTTTCGATTAATACTTTCAAAGTTTTTAAAACTCTAATCAACATGGGCATGGACAAATATTGATGCTTTATGCAAATGTATGTTTATTATTCGTGAAACCAAACTCAACATAGAGCATAAAGACAAAATATTCTTGTAAACGT